>CM053615.1:27068631-27083186 GCA_028646535.1 Procyon lotor
TTGTATCTGGCACTGATCCTTTTTGGCATGAAAAATGGAAACACTGGGACTGTTAAAGCTCTGTCTACATTTCCAACATCTTGCTGGGCGCCCTCCTCCAGCTAAAAACTCGTTCCCATCCAAATGGTACATTTTCACTTCAGGCGGGGATGTCTTCAGATGGCTGTTTTGGAGGTAGAAGTAGTTAGGGGATCTAAGAGACTTCTTAATTTCCCCCTTCTCTCCAACTTGTAACATTCCTCATGAATCAGATCATTGACTGCTTGCTGCTTTTCTTCTGCACAGGCTGCTCCTGTTATCACCAGCATTACTTTCAATCTTTGTTGCAGATCTAGCTGATTAAAAACACTAGTCTTGAAAAAATTCTTTCTTGAAAGTCAATGCTTGCAGGAGATTAGGACTATTTATATTGTAAGGCACTCCCTTCAAAGCCTCTGGTGGCTTTACTCTCTTGACTGATGCAAACCTCAACTAATTCTCTTTATCCAGATAATCCACTCACTTCCAATATTCATCAAATGGCAAAATGAAAAGCTTTTAAGAAAGAGAATAAATGGGCAGGCTTAAAATCACATAGAATTTTAGTCTTAATAAAATTGTGAAAGAAATTACGAGGAAATCAGGGTTCTGAATCTTCTTCCCAATGAGATAACTTAAAAGCCGATAAAAATCCATGAGACCATAGCAAATATGTTTTGTACCTCTTGAATTGCTTCAGCAGTGTTTGGATCATGAACTTTCGATGAGGAAAAAAGAATTTTTTTTTTTTCCTCTCTAATAAGATTACCGTAAAACAAACTCCCCCTCTCTGGTCTCCTGTTTCTTCCCTTTATGTATGTGGAATTCTCTATTGCACTGTCTCTTCATTTGATGCCTAAATCATATTCATTGGATATTTAATGTGCAGTGATTGCACACAGGATACTAACAAATATACAATACCTACAGTGAAAGAGGGAAACTGTGTCCAGAGGGAGCCTCCAGTATTAAAGTAAGGCCTGATGGAGTTGTTCTGAGTGAAAGCCAGAAAACCAGGGGAAGCTGAGAAGCTTCCTATGGCACTAAAAGAAAGAAAATGTAGTGAGGAAAGGGATGTTTTTGAAGCAATAACATCTAGAACTCCAGTCCCAAATTTATGGAATTAATAGTTGAACAGATTTCTGAGACTATCTATAAGATATGTGATTTTAAAGTGTTGTAAATTATGACTCATGATCACTAACAGTGTTAGGTAGATGTAGAATGATACTACAAAATTCTTACTATTGCTGCCAAGATTCCACTAGGAAATATCCAGTATTTCCAAAACATGTTAAAAAGCAATATAGCAGGGGCACCTGGGTGGCTCAGTGGGTTAAAGCCTCTGCCTTCAGCTCAGGTCATGATCTCAGGGTCCTGGGATTGAGCCCTGCATCGGGCTCTCTGCTCAGCGGGGAGCCTGCTTCCCCCTCTCTCTCTGCCTGCTTCTCTGCCTACTTGTTATCTCTCTCTGTGTGTCAAATAAATAAATAAAATCTTAAAAAAAAAAAAAAAGCAATGTAGCAAATCTTTCACACTTTGAAGAATGCTATCCAAAAGAGGAACATTTTTTAAAAAGCCTATTTTCTTTATAGATAACAATTTGCTATGGTTAGGTATCAACTAACTTAGGTAGTCACCAAAAGAGGGCTTGATATTTAGAGCAAGAGAATGTGAGAAGAAAGGACCATTCAGAGTAGGAGCCAGCAGATTTCTTTCCCAGGTTCACACTGTATTTCATGAATGGGCTTTTTCAGGAAAGTAGAGTAAAATTGTGAGGACTGTTGTAAGAAAGCAAACAGGAGAGCTGTAAACCACACTCTATTGTCAAACACAAAAACTATCGTTCAAAGCAGGGTCAATGCAAACCAAACAAGCAGACCACAGGCCAATGATGCCCCCTGTAAGGTTTCATGCAGATCATTCAGTTCCTACGGAGTGGTTTAGGTGCCCACAGGGATGGGTACTGATGGTCAAACAGTTGAGTTGAGCACGTTTGTGTTTGCCTGTGGGCCCTGTTCCTTGATAGCTCCATAATGAAACAATGAATGTGCTGAGTTGTAAAACGATAAGGATCCTCTATAACACTCAGCCTGGGAAAGGCCTTTTACACAGGGAGAATCCTATTCAGGGCTTGTTGGAGATAGAAAACCTCAGTGGGAACATTTGTTCTTATAGATGGGCACTGTCCCAAAATACTTGACTAAAGAGAGATGAGTAAGTTGATTTCTTCTTGGCTAAATATTTTTCTTAACCACATCATCAGTGGGAATATTGACATTTCTCAAACCCCAATCTACAACGTAAGTGTAGGTTGTAAGAGCAACTCCTAATCATTCATTACTGGGGGTGAAAGAGGCTTGTCCTGCCTTTCTTCCCCCTAGAAAGATTACAAAGCCTCTCCTGATTAATAATTTTACCCGCTCCAAAGTATAAGAGAAAATCAATGTTAAGTTTTTGCTTCTACGGCTAGGTAGGTGGTTGGCATTGGTGCATGGGGGATGGCTTTGATATGAGTCCCAGGTTTTTATGCCTTGGGCACAATCTAAAAGGTGAATGATTACACAAAGCACTACCTCTACTCTGAGTAGAGACCTCCATGAAGATTATGGGGCTTTTAGGGAAACATTTTCTCCCTGAATTTGAATTGAAACTCTACTGAGCTCAAGGATCAGAGTTTTTCTCAGGAGACTACGTATTTATGAAATGGTATATTTCTGTCTCATGCTGGTGGATAAATTTTACAGACAGTTAAATTTTTAGAGTGACCAGACCAAGCTCGAATTCCTGTCTTAGGCTGGGGTATAGAAACATTACCTCCCTTACTTGTAGTCTGTAATACTGTTTTAGGCTAAATACCTTTAAGACCTTGGTAAATGAATTGCTGGTGGTTATTCTGTTTTGCTGACTCCCTGAAGGAAGAAGGTATGCTAGTAGTGAGGATTGAAAAAGAATGTCGTCAGGGAGGGAAACAAGTATAGAAATTGGGATAGATGTAGAGGGTCTCAATTGGGAGATTTTCCTCTTTATCTAGGAAACAACTCTATATTTTGAGAATAATTATTTACATATTTCAACACTTTTTAACAAAGTCTGATGCAACTAAATCCCTTTTACTTATTTATTTTAGTGGATGATTATATTCAAATAACCTTTCTGATCTCACTTTAAATGTCACTTGCACAGAAAAGATACCCTTATACCCAGAAGATTCTTCAATCGTATCTTAATACCTTGCACTTGCTACAGTTTTTAATCTATGTTGGTGATTATATAATTAACCCAGAGGAATAGTTTGCTGATTATTGGTTCTCTAGTACTTTGTGAAATGCCTGATCCATAGCAAGAATTTGTTATGTGCATGTGAGATAAAGTAGCACCCCTCAGGATGGTGGAAAAGAGCCGAACGTGGGAAGAAGGGGGCAGAGATGGGCCTTTCTCCTCCCCAGAGGAAGGTGACTCTTGGAGAAGGACAATGCTTAGGCACCTAATACACTTTTTGTTCTTCATGAAGTTTTAGTATGTTGTAAGTAAGCAGAATCTGATCTAAATTTAGTATCTTTTTCCAAATGAGAGCTCAGGAAATTAATTTTTTTCAAGATGCACACAACTTATATTCAAGTAATTGATTCTTGAGTATAAAAGGACTATTAGATTTGTAACACATAACTCCATTGTGCCTTACTGCTTTCATTAACATCTTGTTTTACCTAGTAATTTGCCATTTTAATAACTTATAATATGTATTGTACTTAAGCATAATAAAATGATCCAAATGCGATATGAACATAAAATGGCAACACCCCACAAAATACTTTGCACGCAAGCTATGTTTAAATTACTTTATACTTGAGAATTTCACTAAGTGCCTTCCTTACTCATCCCCAGTTCAGAGCTAGTGAAGAAATTGAGTAGCAAAATCTCTTTTTATTCAATTACACTTTATTTCTCTACCTACCTAAAATCATGTTGCAACACAGTTACTGAATAAAAGAGTCCTGGATGGATAGATAGATAAATAAATAAACAAACAAACAAACAAATAAGTAAATAAATGGATCCTTATACTTTCCTAGAATAAAGTAAACTTGAGAAGCCTTATTTTAATAGTAATATGTCAAGAAACAAAACAAACTCTAACAGCTTGAAACTGTAATCTCATGGGTCATATATTTTCAGAAATAATAAGACTGTCATGGGTCCTATTACCTGAATGACTAGATTGATGGATTACTTTTAATATATGTAATGGTAGAGATAAAGAAAATAAACAAGAAAGGATGGATTCAGGTTTTGTAACATCTGAACTTTATACAACATGGGGGATCCCTTTTGCCAGAAAAGTAATTTTTAAAATCACTTGTTTAGGTGCAAGCCCTTAGATAGGGCCCCACAAGATAGGGGGTGAAGCATAAAGCTCATGAGCCTCAGGCCAAATCTGCTTCTGGTGCTTACACTATAGAAGTATCCACATGTGTGTCTCCTGGTCATTGCAGAACCCAAACAATAATTGTTACAGCCTGCAATAGTCACTCTGCAGGACTTGAAAGCTGAATGGCATCATGAAAGTATTTAATTATGTTTTTAGAAGAAATTATATGATAATAAAAATACTTCCTTAATTATTAGCATGACCAGATAATTTCCTGAGAGTACATGGCAAGCTTGATCCCCAAACTACAAGGATTCACAGGTTGAGTTAACAGCTATAATCCATTTAGCCCCACTTAACTGACCACTTTCTGCAGAAGTTAAAGTGGGAATAGAAAAATCCCGTCCAACCTCATACTGTATGCACTGTGATTAATACCTGGCAACTTTTTAGTCACTCCCTGGCTTCCTATCTACCTTCTAGGAATGTCCATTTTTATTCTCAATGTCAAGAACATAGACATACTATCTCTACTAACCTATGCAATGCAGAGACTAGAATCTTCCAGTTTTGCTTATACTGTCCTCTCTTTTGAAAAAAAATGAGAAGAGAAGTTCATAAATGCATATAGGCACAGTCTCCCTCTGTTGAAATGACAGAGTCATGCTACTGGTCTAGAAGTTATCTGCAAGCACGAGCAGCTGATAATTGAACAAGTAAGGTGATTAGAAAGTGTGAGCTCAATATGCTGTGCCCTTTTTACTTTTTTTTTTTTTTTAATAATTCCCTATGATTGGTGAAGGATGACGGGCTCATTCTACCTTAAAGTAAATTATAAAAGCACTGTATTTTTTAATAAAATACAAACCCAATACTTCTGTTACTTCTGACCAAAGTTATGTACATGAAATGACAGTTTTTGTTTTGTTTTTTTTTTTAAATCCCATGGTTACAAAAGAAAGTTAGTGAGCCTAAAACTGTAGTCGTGAATATGGACATTAGTCATCTAAAAAGATAACAAGGTTCACATATTTTTATGTCACATGGAAAAACCAAGACACTCAGGTTAATGGATATATCTGTAATCTTGTCTTCATTAACACAAAAAATATCTTGCCAAACCAGTATGTTAGTATACTAATGGCATCCTAGATTCTCTGTAAAAGTGAAATGGATTGGTTTAACATTTTTTAGTTTATCTTATTATGACTATTATTTCATGTGTTTACTGAGCTTGTCACTGGACTATAAATTACTGTAAACCAATTAATTCTCTTCCTAAAACTAGCTGGTATGGTCTCCATGTACTGCATTTTGACAATAACAAAAGACTAGTTTCTCCACCAATGTCTCAGAAATTTGAGTAAAATAGTAAACTGATAACTCTGTGGGTTATAATTTATCTGTAAGAAACTATTTTCAGAACAAAGTTGAAGATCTTCATAGTAAAATCCAATATAGGTTCAGAATCTCAAAAATATTTCCTGTAATATATTTCCTTTGCAAGATTAAATGACTACTGAATCAATCTCTATAATATTTTCTATTTCAAACTATTTAACATTTTAAATTTGTGTTTGGGACATAATGGTTGAAGTCATAACATTTTCAAAATTGTTCTATAAAACATTTTTGAAAGACTGCCAGTAGGTAGGCACCCCATAAAGAACCCATGATCTAAATAGCTTTTGATGTGCCTGATTATACACCTCTCCTAGAGATTCACAAACAACAATGACATATTGAAGGCTTTGAGAAGTCATGGGATAGAGAAATACTAGACTGAAGAAAACTGTTCTCCAAATTTACTTTGAAAAGTGTCATTTATGTGGCTTCTTAATAACATTTTGCAGAACAGTGTTTCAGGGACCATCAGCTTGGGAAGTGCTGAAACGGTAATTGCAAGGAGACTGGGATGATATATGCCATCAGGTACCTTTAGAAAGCTCTAAAAACCATCTTCCAATGAACTCAGAAGCACTCAGGCAATGTGTTTCATTAGCATAAATTATTATTCATTTATATATACTTGTCTGAGCTTTGGGGCAGTGTAAAAAGCTGTGAAATATGAAAACTGTGCAGGTTCCGTTCCATTTATTATAAAAGCTACCTCTTTAGATTTAGATATTGATTTGCAGAATATCTAAATAGTATAGTATTTTAGAAGTTATCTAGACAAGTAGTTCTCAATCATGAAAGCAAACTATCTGGAGAGGGTGTTAAAAATCCAGATTCTCAGGGCTCAGTCCTGAAGAGTCTGATAGAGTAGGCTTAGAACAGCACTCATATATGTGGCTTAAAATTTCCTCCAGGAATTCTCTTCTGAATCAAATTTGGGAAGTAGTGATCTAGGCCAAATTTTCCAAGGATCCCATCTACAGCATTTCAATAAATAGTGACTTCTAAGTTTAAATACTTCCAAGACAGTTTGTGTCATTTCTTTTTTTTTTTTTTAAGATTTTATTTATTTATTTGACAGAGAGGAGAGAGATCACAAGTAGGCAGAGAAGCAGGCAGAGAGAGGGGGGAGCAGGCTCCCTGCTGAGCAGAGAGCCCAATCCAAGACCCTGAGATCATGGCCTGAACCCAAAGCAGAGCCTTTAACCCACTGAGCCGCCCAGGCGCCCTGTTTGTGTCACTGTAAAAAAAAAAAAAAAAAAATTCTCTTGCTTGAATCTAATATATAACTAAAAGCTAGTACTTACTATTTGTTTATTAAGTGCCACACACTGTACTAAGCACCTCTATGAATTATTTCATTTATTTGTCATAATAATGCTGTGAGGTATATGCTATTATTATTTGCTTCTACTGATGAGGAAAACACATTTTATAGAAGTTACATAACACCTTTAGGAATCAAATTTTCAGTCCAAACATTTATTAAGGTCAGGATTATTTTTCTTGTAGTAAATCAAACACAAACAAAATGACACAGACCCTGTACATCAACCATGTATGAAAATGTGGTCAATATTTTTACCTATTTGAAAATTTCTATCCATGTGAAGAACTTGGCCAGATATTTTTTGATTCACATACAGAACAATATTTATTATTCAACTCATGAATTACGCTGAAGATTTTTGAAGTTTTTAAACTCCAGAAATGTTTGAGAATATCAAAATGGTCACTATTGCCACGTATTTAATATTCCCAGAAGTTTGTTGAGGGAGACACCTATTTCCTGTCTACCACAGAAGTTATACTAATTATGTGTTTTAGAAAAAAACAAACTCTTCAAAAGTGCTTTCACTATTAACACTTGTAGACTTGATATGTCACTCAGTGAAATTTGGTTTTCTGAGAATTTACAAAGAAATGATATGTTACAGAGGAGTATCGTTAACCTGTCATGTATTATTTCTAGGCTTGTTGATAAAGAAAGACAACACTATACAGTCCACTTTTTAGAAAGATAAGTTTATACAAAGCTAATTTAGACTTTCAAAATTATGTTTTTTATTTTTTCACTTCTATCTATATAATTACAAAATTCAAAGTTAGGTTTTTCAAAGAAGACTCTCCTACTTACAAAAATGATTGAGTAAGTAAATGTACTAAATTTATGAATTGGGTTAGCTGAAAGTTAAAACCATCAAGAGGCACTTATAATGTTTTTTCCCTTTCAGTCAGATCTTCTTGCTGGGTTTTATTTGGGACTCTTCTTCTCGACAAACCGAGTTTTAACTAAATGTTTAAAAGGATTTTCGGCTTTATGGTTTCTAAGCTCTCTCTTACCTTGAAGTACTATGATACTTGCTACAGTGCACATCAAGAACATATGGTTAGTTGGCTCAGCTGCCCAGAGAAATGGGGATTGAAATTCTGTGTTTCCAGTTTAGCTACTTTCTATTCCACAGACATAGGCTGCTTCCACACTCCCAACTAATGTTTCTGCCAGTGCACGGGATAATGTGCAAGATTATAAACAACTCTGGAAAAACTCATCTCCCCTACCTGGATAAACAACACAAACTCAAACCCATTCCTGATGATGATAAAAAGTAATCTTTGTATAAAAAGTAAGCACAACACCATTAACGTAGTTACTGCCATTTATTTTAAAAGAAACAGACCTCGGAGGAGGCAACATGTGGTCAGTGGCATTCTATAGTATCTGCTCTCTAAGACACATCAATTCACTGTTTTTTTTTTGTTTGTTTGTTTGTTGTTGATATTTGTTTAGCAAGGCTGAGATCCACGAAGAGAAGGAGCAATGAGAGTCAAAGCAGGATTGCTCTGTTCATACAGGAGAATCTTTTATTCTTAGTAGAAAAGATTCTGACATATAACAAATTAGTAAGATTTAGGGGCAATTATGCAGACATGATTTCACACCATCTATACTATGTAGCATGGTTTCCTGCCATCTATACTATTTAGCATAAAGAGTATCATTCATTTACCTACTCAGAAGAGTAAGTCATATGGTGATTACCAACTTGAAGGAGACTCCCAGCTACATGCTATATAAAGTCATGAGCCTTATTGTAGTTCAGATTAGAAAGTCAACATGGAAATTTGCTGCCTCAGCTACTTAGAATCAAATAAGTCTTGAAGGACAAAATTATTTCCAATGACACCAGGAAAGCCACATGTTGTTAGCTAAGTAACCACTCTATAGACTGATAAAAATGGAACATGTAGTTTCTTACAAAATGAATGGATGCAAAGCAATTACGATTTCTAGAGTAAAACCTAGGTTCCTTCACAACAAAAGAATACAGCTTGCTATATCTCAAACTATACTATGTAATATTTCCAGAATAAAAGGAATATAATGTTTTTAAGAGTATATTTTAAAAGCTATCAAATGCAAATTTCAGACAAAATAAATACCATTTTAATAAGCATTCAACAATCAGGACAATGAGTCAAGAATTGTAGCCAACCAAATTGAACAAGTGGTGGTAATGTGGGGCATAGTGATGCAAAATGAGACAAGTAGAATAAATAGAATATATTTAAGCTAAAGCACACCTCAGGAAAAGAAAATTGACCAATGGACAGCTATTGGCTTATGTAGGCATTTTGTCTAAAAGGCGGGGTTGGGGGAGGGAACTACCAAAACTGCCTAGAGAATTACTATGGCTAGTAAAACAAAGCATGTGGCAAACAGAAGGAAAATAAGATCCTATTTGCATATCTATGCTTGGGAAGCAAAGACATTGGGCCATATCAACTTAAGTGTGTATCATACATGATAAAGATTATGGCATAGATGCCTTTGGTCTCACAGTAGATATTTTCTTCAGAGAAAGCAACAGATACTTTGAGAATTTCTGGGAAAACAAAGTAGGCTTTTTTTTTTTTTAAGATTTTATTTATTTATTTGACAGACAGAGATCACAAGTAGGCAGAGAGGCAGGGAGAGGCAGGGTAGCAGGCTCCCTCTGAGCAGAGAGCCTGATGCGGGGCTGGATCCCAGGACCCTGAGATCATGACCTGAGCCCAAGGCAGAGGCTTTAAGCCACCGAGCCACCCAGGCACCAAGAGGTAGGCTTTTTAATTAATCGTCATTACATGTTATTTACACATGCTAATAAGAGTGTATGTTGGGGAGCCTGGATGGCTCAGTCCGTCAAGTGCCTGCCTTCAGCTCAGGTCATGATCCCAGGGTCCTCAGATTGAGCCCTGTGTGGGGTTTCCTGCTCAGTGGGGAGTCTACTTCTCCCTCTTCCTCTGCTCCTCTCCCCACTTGTGCTCTCTCTCACTCTCTCACTCTCTCTCTCTCTCTCTCTCTCGAATAAAAAAATAAAATCTTAAAAAAAGACTGTATGTATATACATATGTGTGTATATACATATGTGTGTGTATTTTCTTTTTTTTTCTTTTTTCCCCAAATACGCTTATTTTATTTTTTTAGTGCTACAAGATTAATTGTTCATATGTGTGTACTTTCTTATGCTAAAGTAAGAATCTCTTGCTTTCTCTAAATGATACTTCTGAGACACATATAGGAAATAACACATATAGTCAATATATTTATTGATGCATTTCTAATATGGTTGGTCAAATGCATACTGAAATTTAGCCCAGAGCAGAATGACAAAATGACCATAACTATTTTCAAGACAATTATAAGACCGAAATAAAAGCAATTATAGAATCTCTGCTCTAAAACGGTTTTGTTTTTAGTAAAAAGAACTAGCAAAACTAAACAATTCAGCTCATACCAAATCTGACTCATTTGATTCCTGGTGAGTTCAGACCTGCTGGCTGCTATTTCAAGCCTCATTTCTTTTTGACCTCAAATAATAAAGTTGAAGCCAGCCAGTTTCTATTCAGCCTTGTTGCATTGTCTGCCAGTTTATAAGGCTTTATGTTTGCATCAAAAATGTTATAGGAGAAAAACCAAAAGAAGTCACAAATCTGGGCAATTTTCCCTGTTCTACACAGATTTTAAAAATGTTGCATAAGTTGCCAAGCACCGGACATACTTGATAGCAGAAAATAACCCAAACACTGAAAAATCTCTGTCACTATTTTGTTAACTACCTACAAAAAGAAATTGCTATACTGGTCTCTCTTCTTTCCTTGTTTCCCTGCTTCCTTGCTTCATCCTTCTTTTCCTCCCTTCCTTTTCCCTTTCCTCTTGTCTACCCATTTAGCATTGCCTCTACTTCCTTCTTCATGCCAAGCTCTCTTAAGCTTCTCACAGTTTAACAGGTAAAGAGACCCCTAAACCAATACTAGTCAATAACATACCCAAATCTGAGTCTTTCCACAGTGTGGCAGTTATCATTAGGACAACTGGCTCTTTACTTTGATAAAGTGGGCTGCTTCTAAGCAGCATGATTGCATCTTCAGAGGGCATCCCAAATCCCTGCCTGACTTTGGATTCCCCAATCCGACTGCCTGTTGTAAGAGCCTGCAAAGGAATGATACCATTAAAGCCATTCCTATTTGGCCAACAAGGCTCACAGCAGGAATTACCTCATGCATTTCTTTTTCTAACCTGCTATCTCACTGTAATATTCAGATGTAGTTGAACTTTCTCCCCACAATACCTGCACTTATGTCTAACAGTGAGACTAGTGCTCTCACTGTCTGGTGAGAAAGTTATCTCCCCTCTAGTCTGTGAGAGCCCTCAGGGAAGGACTTTGTTTTCATTTCAGTTTCCCAATACCTAGCAAAATACTGTGCACACAGTGAGTCCTCAAGAAATACTTGGTAAATGAATTCGTTAGAAAACGTACTCCCCAGTTGAGAATCCCTGACAAAATAGTCAACAAATATTTACTGAGACCGTAGTATATTTGAAGAAGTAGGCATGGCTATATTGCAGAAACAAAGTTACCTGTCCTTTAGAACACAAGTCATCAGGGAGGATACAAATATCAAAGAACAAATAAATTATTATGCCAGCAATTAAAACAAAGAAAATAATCAAATAAAGGTTGGCTGTGGAGGCTGTTGTAGAATATGAAAGCCTCTCTGAAGAGGTGACATTTAAGCTGAGACCTGAAGGATGAGAGGGGTCTAGTCAAGTGAGCAGAAAGGAGAGAATGGTCATGACAGAAGGGAAAGTTGGTGTAAGGTGAGTAAGACTTTGAAGTGTTCCAGGCGTAGAAAGAAGACTATTGTGCCTGGAGCACTGCAAATGAGGGGGTAGTAAGAGATGAGATCTACAATATAGGTAGTACCAAATTACACAGGGCTCTTAAACCAAAGCTCGGAGCTGGGGTCTTATTCTACAAGCAAGGGGAAGCCTTTGTGGGGTTAAATCCATTAATTGATTTAAATAGATGATATCTTCACAGTGATGTAGAAAAATAGTTTGCAGTAATAAGAGAAATCAGGGAAAACAATTAGACAGGAATGAGATTAAAAACATTTTTTGGCTTCTATGGCCTCTTACACCTGTCAATCAGAAAAGTCACCAACCAATCGGAATGGACACTAGTCATGGGGCCATCATATCTGAATAGATGCTGAGTAGTTGGTTAAACTTGTAGCATGCAGTGGGAGATAATGGTGGCATGAACTAGGTGGGTAGTAAAAGGATGAAGAGAAGTGAATTGATAAAAAATATATTTGGGCGGTATAACTGAAAGGGTTTGCAGAAAGATTGAATGCAAATGGGTCTTTGGATATGTGAGGTTATCTTTACTAAACCTAAATGAAAGGTTTGGTATGGGTGTCTATTCCATTTTAATGAAGAGCAATTAATGCTTATGTTTCAGAACTAATAAATTTTGACCTTTTTATGACATTTGATTGAATAAGTTGGATAAATAACTGGTCTTCCACATTTGACCTGAGGGGAGTGGTTAAGGTTGGAGTTGTACATTTAACAATTATCAGTATGTACTCAATCTTTTGGATAAGATCAACTCAGGAGAGACTAAAGAAAATTAGCTTGGAGGAAATAAAACAATGAGGACAACAAGAGAGAGAATGCTTTGGGATAGAAAGTTAGCAAGAGAAAGCATGTTGGTTAAATTTCATCTGTCTCCTAAATTTGCCAGAATTTGGTCCTGCCAGAACATATGGTCTAAAATATAACTCAAGCTTTCCATTCACCTTGGCACCTTCTAAATTGGCTGCCAATTTTATTCCAGATATAAAATAAATACATAACTCATCAATATTTGAAATATGTGGGCATGAAAAATATTGTTATATGTTTATTTAACCCTAGATGCTTTTACTTCATGACATAATGGATGCTGCATCATCAGCTTAAAGCATGTACTTGACCAGGATGCTTTGATTATTTCAATTTTATATGAAACTCACAAATGAAGACCACCATTAATAGGTTTTTCTGAATATGAAATATATCTATAATTCAGCATATTTCAGCTCATTGGCCTCCTATTGACCTTCCCTATCCATACATAAACAAATATGCACACACTGCTTAATTATTAGTAATTGGATGATTTGGGCTTCTAATTCAGAATTACTTGTTAAGTAACCATATATATGCATTCAGTTACATATGCATGTGCAATGCCCTCATGGCCCATTATCTTACTTATTTTGATGTCAAATGATGCAATTATTTGGAAACTCTAATATATTCAGGGATCTAGTTAGCAAGAACAGATCTCAGATTTCTGAGTGTAACCTCTACAGACACTTTCTTGTAAAAACACATAAAATTTCTGAATACTATATGATTTTTTGGCTATTATGTATATTGTGCATAGGCTGAGGTGATGCCTACCAAAGGATTTGAAGAAGTTGGTACAAGTAGATGAAAAGGAGCTTAGTTCATGTAAAGAAAAGACAAATTATAACAGCAGTTATGTTTCTGTGGGTCACTCATTGCACATATCAGAACAAAAAGTTAGCAAGATTCATATCTTAAGGAGAACAACATTATTTCATTATGGTCTGAGCATAATTTAAAAATTATTAATCTTCAGTTTTAAAAAATGCTAAACACAATAACATTTCTTTAATGCTGGAAGGTATTAAGGAAGTCACACTAAATGAATATTTAGCAAGTAGACAATAGGAGTCTACTTTAGAAATTTCTTAGCCCACTGGGCCACCCAGGCACCCCTACTTTAGAAATTTCTACAACAGCTTTATTTAATGCTTTGGCACATGTCTACATCATCCAAATTTAGTGAAGCTATTGTCTTACAAAGAGTTCTAGTACAAAACTTTATTTAGCCTGACTTAAATATTCAATCTTGGAACTTAATTAATTGATTTCCCTATTTACATAGTTAATTAATTCCTTGGTTATCATTCCTCACCCTCATTCCTCCAAGAGAACCATAGGAAGTTCTATTGCTTTCAGCTCCTGAGAGCTGGTATGTTTTTCAATTGTTGACAGGATTTTATTTTTTTTTTTTAAATTTTATTTATTTATTTTTTTCAGTGTTTCAAGATTTATTGTTTTGCACTACACCCAGTGCTCCATGCAGTATGTGCCCTCCTCAATACCCACCACCAGGCTCGCCCAACCCCCACCCCCCTCCCCTCCAAACCCCTCAGTTTGTTGCTCATAGTCCACAGTCTCTCATGGTTCATCTCCCTCTCTGGTTCCCCCCATTCACTCCTCCCTTCCTTCTCATAATGCCCTCCATATTTTTCTTTATGCTCAGCACGTAAGTGGGACCATAAGGTAATTGGTTCTCTCTGCTTGACTTATTTCACTCCGCATAATCTCTTCCAGTCCCATCCATGTTTTTTTTTTTTT
>CM053615.1:27083686-27103889 GCA_028646535.1 Procyon lotor
CTGATGATTATTTCTATTTCCTTTGGATTAGTCATGATCTCTCCCCTTTCATTCATAATTTTGTTAATTTGGGTCCTCTCTCTTTTCTTTTGGATGAGTTTGGCCAGTGGCTTATCAATCTTATTGATTCTTTCAAAGAACCAACTTCTGGATTCGTTGATGCGTTCTCTTGTTTCTCTAGTTTCTAACTCGTTGATCTCTGCTCTGATCTTGATTATTTCCTTCTTGTGCGTGGGGTTGGCTTCTTTTGTTGTTGATTTTCCAGTTCTTTGAGGTGTAAGGAGAGCTGGTGTATTCGAGACTTTTCAATTTTTTTGAGTGAGGCTTGGATGGCTATGTATTTCCCCCTTAGGACTGCCTTTGCCATGTCCCATAGGTTTTGCATTGATGTGCTGACAGGATTTTAAAATTTTATACATCACTACATCACCACTGGTAACATTCCACTCCCCAAAAGGTGGTTGTAACACCCCAAAAAAGGTAAGAAATATTATATACATAACAAACACCTATCTCAAGATCAATTTTTCGGATCGGTTATTAGCCATATTCTTTTCCCTTCTACTATGGAACTGAGATCTACTGTGTGACTAAATTCTGCATTTATTTGTGCAATCAGCAAATATTTATTTTGGGTTTACTTATACTAAAAGCACTATAACTTGGTGTTTAGAAGAGTGCAGACTTTCTAGTCTAAAATATCAGCTTTGCGGAGTGCCTGGGTGGCTCAGTGGGTTAAGCCTCTGCCTTCGGCTTAGGTCATGATCTCAGGGTCCTGGGATCGAGCCCCGCATCGGGCTCTCTGCTCAGCAGGGAGCCGGCTTCCCTCTCTCTCTCTCTGCCTGCCTCTCTGCCTACTTATGATCTCTCTCTGTGTCAAATAAATAAATAAAATATTAAAAAAAAAAGAATATCAGCTTTGGTAGTTGTATAACTCTGGGCAAGTTACATAATTTCTCTCTTAGTTTGTTCGTTTCTGATATTGGTATAATAATAGCATCTGAGCATAGGTATGATTAAAGGTACATTAAGTACTTAAAAGGATGAGTGGCACACAGTAGGCTCTTAATGGCATATACTGCTATCATTTAATATCATTTGATTATTATTATGTGCTTGTGCATCTTATGTTAAGTGCTACAGATATACTGCTAAAAACAATAATCTGGCACTGACAGTATTTGCAGGCTGGCTGGGGAAATGCATGAATGATATAGATAATTTTAAAATAATGTGTGCTTTGGTAAGAGTAAGTCCTGATCTTGGACTATTTACTCTAAATATAAAAAAAAAAAAATACTGGTTTAATGACAAAAGCTAAAGGAAATGACAAACAAAAAAAAAAAATAAAAACAAAAACCTGAACACTTACTTCTTACTTTACAAAGAAACATCAAAATTTTCAATAAAAATTAAAGGCTTTCTCCAGATGATTTTCATTGGAATTCTAAGAAATCATGTGAACAGAATCATTTCAGTTCTTCAAAAGTTCCATCTTTCTGTTTAAGTGGTATTTTTTGTGGAGACAAGGCCTTCTAGTAAATTTCAGAAAAATCAGTATCTAGGAACCAAAGTAGGAATATTGCATATTTAATCCTCATGACTCATTCAATAATTATTGTTGTCTTGTTCAGACTTATCCTAAGGTGAAGGAGACCGTTTTAATATACATATATGTCAAATATTTTTGTTTCTATTATATATATAAACACACACACACACACACACACACACACACACACACAGGGGGAGACTATTAGCTTCCACAACTCCTTCTTTTTTTTTTTTTTTTAAGTCTTTCTTACTGACAGAGCTGTATTGTGATTATCTGAGATCCCTGTATTGAAAATAAGTAAGAACAAATAATTAGTTGAGTGTATTTTTGGGTTGCCAAAATATTTCTGGTTAGTTATTTTACTGAGCTGGCCTCACCAGGTGCCAGTTTGATGGAGATAGAGTTATATTCCACTTTATGCATCAGGAGTAGGCTCTAAATTGCATATAAATCAAATCTTCATTTAAAAGTAGTTTGTTTTTAATGGACCTTCTGTATGATGAATACTTCATTCTATCTTCATTTATCTTTTCAAATTTGAATTCTGTAACATTTTTTTTAAATACAAGATGGAAATTTTATTGAAAAAAAAATGAGTCCATTAGATTTTCTAGGATGTTAGAGAAATCTATAGAAAAGTGGGAAGAGAGAAGGGAAATAGAAAGCTTGAGGTAAGGAATAAAATAAACTGAGGGTATAAAAACATACTTGGGGACAAACCCTACACATACTAGTCTTTTTAATGCTTTCTTCTTTTTCTTTGTATTTGCCTATGTTGTTTATATTTGGATACCATTTAAATTTTGTTTCAATAGTCTTTTTTCTATCAGATTTTTATTTTTGTGAAAAAAAAACCAACAAAATAATCTTTCAAAATTAAGCATAACCAGTCACCACAGATGCCCTCTAACTAGAAACAATTACCTTTTACAGCCCATACAAATGTTTACCAAAGAATCAGCAAAAAGTTACCTCTGTAATTTTGTCTGTAAATGCATGAGTTCAAACAGTACAATCATATGGAACACATTGTAGGGATAGATCATCACCACTGTGTAAATGACCCACTATGATATATCTATATTTATATCTATATCTATATCATCTATATCTATATCTATATCTATATCTATATCTATATCTATCTATATCTATCTGTATCTATATCATAGTGGGTCATTTTCATAGTGGGTCATAGTGCATATATATATATATGCATATATATGGGACCATATATATGAGTCATAATGCATCATAGTGGGATATATATATATATATATATATATATATATATATATATATAATACTCTGTTTGTTTGTAATAGGCTCTGGGGTGGGGGATTGCCATTTTACAGAGATACATTTGCTAATAGTTACTTAGACTTTTCTTAAGTATGAAGAAAAATGTAGTATATCTGACACTAATTGAAGTATTTCTTTATGCCCAAAAAGTTTCTTTGTAAAAAGTTTCTTTATAATTTAAATATTACGTATGGATAGCCAGTTCAAATATATACTGGGACAGATGAAAGCTTTCACAATGAGAATTAGTTAGGATTGGGAACGTATGTAAGTAGTGATTCTGAGTGAAATGTATGTCTTACTATGACTTACCAAAAAATTTAAAAACACAGTGAAGTTATCAGTGAGATAAGGCTTTGTGAGTTTAGCTTTAATTAATGTGAGAGGCAGTTGTACAGTTTCTCTCATATGAGCAGAACTTGTTTAGTCTATTGAGCTTAAGTATGGGCCAATCATTTTGAAGGTTGTGAATTTTCCTAAGTCCTTCATGATTTGGGTAAAGTCCATGTGTACCATCTGCAAGTGTGCAAATTACTACATAAAATAACAGTAACAATAATAATCTGTATAACATTTCATGCTTTAAAAGCCATTGTTCAGTAATTTTTTAAATATTTAATTAATTTATTTATTTGAGAGAAAGAAACAGAGAATGAGAGCACAAGCAGGGAAAGCAGCAGTATGAGAGGGAGAACCAGGCTCCCTGCCAAGCAGGGAGCCCCACTTGAGGCTTAATCCTGGGGCCCTGATATCATGAATGCAGACACTTAACTGACAGAGCCATCCAAGCGCCCCATTATTCAGGAAATATTAAACTGAATGAGACATGGATCAAACTCAAGCTTACAGAAAATACAGCTGGATAGAAGTGTCTTTAGCCCACAGAAATTATACCTTCTTTGGAGACATAGTATTCTCATTCTATTAATAAAAATAAACAATATCTAAGACAAAGTCAGTCTCTTTTCCAGTTTAATTAAAGGGATGTTTGATTTTAATGCTTCATTGAATTTACTTTGTCCCTAACCAAATATGCAATCATAATTAAATGAACTGTAGGCAATGTTGCAGATTCCAAATCCTTTCCTTCCCACGCTTCAGGGACTGGATGCACTACGGAACATTAACATTTGTGTGCAAATATATAGGGTTAAATAATCACTGCTTTCCAACAAAAGGTGATATGTGGTTTATAAAATAGCCTACAAAAGAATAAAATAAATCCATTGTTTATGACCTGATTACATATGCAGTATAAATGAGTTATATTGATTTTTCATATCAAATAAAGTCTGATATATAAAACAAAAAACAGCAGCTTTTTTTGAGCCTAAGACTAGTGACTTCAACAGAAGACATTTTATTTAATTTTCTTTCTTTCTTTTTTTTTTAAGATTTTATTTATTTATTTGACAGAGAGATCACAAGTAGGCAGAGGGGCAGGCAGAGAGAAAGGGGGAAGCAGGCTGCCTGCTGAGCAGAGAGCCCAATGCAGGGCTTGTTCCCAGGATCCTGAGATCATGACCTGAGCTTGAGGCAGAGGCCTTAACCCACTGAGTCACTCAGGCATCCATTTTATTTAATTTTCTCACTAGTCCATTTCATATAATGCAACCATGGTTATTTTTAGGGGCGTTAACGCGGGTCTTTGACTAGAATGTCCTGTATTTGGAAAAATATGAGAAATTTTGTGTGAAGAAGAGATCCTAGGAACCATCCTAGAATCGCTGTGACAGAATTTCATAGATTTATGGCTGGGACTGGGGAGCAGGTAGGTGGGGACCCTAGGGTTATTCTGATGATGTTCCAGACTTAGCAAGTTTCTTCAAATTTATTTCACTAACAACCTGCTCCTCAGGGACATTTATTTTGCATAGTATGAAGCTCCCAAAGTATTAATCAACATTATCTCCAAATGAATAACATTGATTTAGTATCCATTTAATATAGAATGACAAATTTATTCTAAGGAATTAACAATTAGCGTATACACTCTAAAAAATATAAAAAAACAAAAACAAAAAGAAACATAAAAAAATTTTCACAAAAGAGTTCATAAAGAACCAAAAATGAGTAGTTATTTGTGTGAGGGAAGCTTTTTAAGTCAAAAGAGTTATAAGAAAACTAATTTTGAAGTCTTGAATACACAAGAATTTGAGATGTAAGTATTGTGTCAAAATCACCGTTGGACATATTAGGTATCTCAGTGACTCATTATTGAACAATCATGTCCTATATGGTTACTGAACCTGTAACATAGAGCACACAGACTTTCCAGTTGTTTATTTTCACTGAAATACAGTGTAAGGTGCTAAGGGACAAGGCCTGAGCTACCTACACACATGCAGAATGAGGAATGGCCTTGCTCCCTCTTGAGGGCATTGGCACATTCCCTTCATCCAAACTACAACACTGCTGAAAAGAGAACTGGATGAGGCTATCTAAGTCTAAGAAGCTTGGGTATCTAAGGTATCTAAGAAGATTTTCTTGTTATAATAGGACATGAAAGCAAGATTTCCAAAGCCTTGCTTCTGATCTCTATGCTCAAATCCTGGTACTCTACAGTCATAATGCCAACTGCAACTTCCAATAGACCATATAGTCCTTTTTGATTCCTCTCTCCCTATTCCCTTCATTTAATCTATTGGTAATTCTGGTGACTTTTTTTTTTTTTTTTTCAAAATATCCCCACTACTTCTCATACTTCCACTGTTACAAACTTGGAACATTGCAACAGCCATCAAACAGATTTCTCTGATGCTGACCAAGCCAAAACCATGCTTTTGAATTGTATCATGTACCCTTTCCATATAAATACAGTGCTCTCCTAATTTTTGAGAGTAACAGTGTTGGTATTTGATAAGGCCACAGCAAAGCCACTTCTGCATTCCCACAGTGCTCTCCATCTCTCTGCAAACTCTATTTTTACCCATAGCTTTTTTCACCAACTTACTATCTGTCTTACTTAGTTATTTCTGTATCATTTGATTACTTTATTGATTCCTCCCAACAGACTACATGCTCCAAGAAATCAGGGACTTTTGTATACAGATGTGTGTGTGTGTGTGTGTGTGTGTGTGTGTGTGTGTGTGTGTGTGCTCTTTATCCCTTGCCCCAAGAAACCTGTCTAGCACCCGGCTGGTGTTCAATAAATAATTTTAGAATGTTAAGTAAAAATCTGTAGATACACCACAGAATGTCACTATCTCAGAAAGTAGAAGTAAGGAATGTATCCATAGCATAACCAACTACTTTAGGCCCTTCCTGTTCAATGACAAAGTAATGGCACTCATATTAGCCTTATTATGCTTTACTTTGAATTATATTAATTTGAAATCATGTCTGTGTTAACCAGATTGTAAATTCCTTGAGGGTAGAGGGACTCAGGTCTGGAATTTTAATTTTACTTAAACTTAAAGAAATGTAGTGTTTTGCTAAATTCTCAGGAGAGCTATAGAGAGGACTTGTATCTGTCCACTCTGCTCTTATACTTCTGACTCAGAAGATTTTATACTTCATATCATCCGTCCAATGCCTGCCATGATCCTTTGCACATAGTAGAAAAATGTTTCTTGATTTATTGCTTCCTATGTAATCCTTTGGTTCAGAGAAATATATGACTTCCTTAGTTCTGGATTGAATTGTTTGAGAAAAACAACCAAAATCAGTGTGAGTGTAAATGGTGTCTAAAGACATTTAAGATGACTGAATCATTTTCTCCACTATGATTGACACCATGAGATCTTCACATTGCTGTCAACTAATTCTTACTGTAAGAGGCAGTGTTAGACAGAAAGAAAAAGGCTTCCAATGCATTATTTCTCCACTACATGTCCAGAAGGTTGCTAAGCATAATAAAGGACACTAAAGAGGGAAACAATTGGATTTGAATCCAATTACTGAGAAATCCTGACATTAATCTAACAAGGAAATCATTTTATGCAGAATTATTTGGGTCAAAATGTTGTGAATGTATCTTATACATTAAAAATCTGGTTGTTTATGGCAAGTTATAGGATAAGGACTTATTTTATTAAATACTTTTTTTTTAACAGTTTAAAGAAAGAATATTAGCTGTACCTGGTCATAACTAGAAATATTCATATTGAAAAGAAAATTTCCCTGTCTTCCTCTTTATTCTCCAGTGGCTGAGTAGATATTTTGGAGTAAGCAAGTTCATTAGTCTATGACATATTTTTAAAACATAAAGGAGAAAATTATAAAATTCAATTTTTAATATGAAACTATCTTTTATATTGCCTTTATGCATGTGTACATGTGTGTGCACACACACAGAGATACACACAAATGGTCATTTGAGAGAACAGGTTATTTCTTTTGTTAAGAAAACATCTTTATGCTTTTTGTAAGGTAGAGTTGTGATATCTGGATGTGAATTTTCAACTTTCATAACCTTATCGAATGTTGAAGAGAGTAATTCAGTGTGGCAAGGACTTTCTGTTCCTTTCAAGGGAGACAAATGCTAAGCATTAGAATCTCAAGTATTTTAGTTCTACCTTCATTTTTAAGTCTCTAACATTTACCTTTAGTCATGATAGTTTTTAGGTTAAAGTGGTTTAACTACTTTACTATAACATGGTAACATTCTATTACATTTTCCTCTTGATTACTTACAAAAGTTAATAAGATAAAGTTATATATTCTTATAGAATGAAATATAAACACTTCAAAATCATCATCTGAACTCTTGTATTCATGTTGATAAGTGACAAAAACTCAGTTAATAAAACACTCCAAATATGACCACCATTTGGATTCTCAGAAGGGACGATTAGGAGAAACACTGGTATGTCTAATAATAATATATAGAATCAATAATTATTAACTTTCCATAAAATAATCCTCCTTTGGTAAAATAAATGGTGTAAGTGCTAAAATTTTGTAGTTCCACTAAACCATTTGGAAATGCTTCCATGTAACTATGATTTTCAAAGAAGAGTCAGTAGGGTAACTACATACATTTGCTCTTGCAGATAAGTTCCTTGGGGAAAAAAAAAGACCAAAAATCAAGCCTATGGTCTTTGTCTATATGATGAGTTTAATATAAATGTGAAAAGAGCATGGAACTGTGGAATAATTTGGAAGTAAAATAAACAACATATCAGTATGTGAATTGTATATTTCCAATTTATGATATGCCCATTTGGGCTTGCTTTTAAGGTTTGTCGCTTAATAGGGGACTTATTCGTTCTCTGACTCACTCAGGGATAAACTAGATCTCCAATGGCAGTGCATGGAGAGGAAGGTGTTATTTTCTTCTTGTTTATTGTTTGGTCCTTAAGTATAAAACATTAGCTTTTTCAACAATTTCAAAAGCCCAGTTACATGATTTTACCTGCTCAAAATGTAACTTATTGCTAATGAAATCACAGAAAGATATTTCCATGGTTTATGGAATGTAGAGTCAAGTAAGTAAGGCAAATTGCTATTCAAGAGAAATTATTGATTCTCTTGTTATAATAGGTGCATTTCAGTTTTGATACATGGAATTTTATTTCTATTGCAGCAATAATTTATATTTAAGCCTCAAGTCTTGTATTACCTTCTTTGGCTTATGATGTTTTAAACCAGATGGGACAATTGTGCCTGAATTTCTCATCTCTTGCTCTCTTTTGAAAACCTTTTTTGACTCAATGCTATCCAAACTGTGCTTAAGAAGTATAAAGCTACCAATAATTCACTTGGCAAACTTTTGAAAAAATCTTTATTTATCCTGTCTTCATATCTGCTGTCTGAATATTGGGATACTGGACAAATTGAAATGTAATTCCTTCTTAGCCCTAATGTCTCTGAAGATACGAAATTATTTTTAACTCTCCATCAAAAAATCATGGCTATATATTGAAATCTGTAGATGACTTTCTTCATAAAATGTTATGACCAAGTACTTGGGTGATTTACCAACTAGTTTAATTGATTTACTATAACAAAATTATTAAACAAAAGCCTTTAACAAGTCAGAATTAATTTTTCCCATATTGTGCTCTCACCATACAGTCCACTTCTGTAAAAGTGTTTCTTTCTCAGTTGTGGATTATAGCTGGATTCTTGGTATGTTAGGCTATCTTTCAAGACTGGAAAAACTTTGAAGAGGAGGGAATTAAGGAATTCTTCTTTATCTCCATTATACCTGGCCTCAACTCCAATGTAAATAATTCCGTCCTCCATTTCTTTTTTTTTTTTTTTAAGATTTTATTTATTTGACAGAAAGAAACACAGTGAGAGAGGGAACACAAGCAGAGGGAATAGTAGCGGGAGAAGCAGGCTTCTTGCTGAGCAAGGAGCCGGATGCGGGGCTCGAATAATTCATGGGATAGAGCTTATTATCTTATTCTGCAGTTGAGAAAACAAGTTCAGAGATATTTTTCATTTGTTGAAATTGACACAGCTGGCAAAGGGCGGAATTGGGGTATTTCTTAGATTTGTCTGATGCTAAAGATCAAGAACCTTCTAGTATGATAGGTTTTGATTTTTTAACGCAGATGGATAAAATAACACTTTCAAATTAAATGCATTTTTTCTTGGAAACATTGTATATCTCCCCAAATCTAGCTATTTTATCTTAGAACTATAAAGATAAATAAGCAAAAGCACTGAAATTACCCACCTTAAACCTTAACTTTATTATATCCCAAAAGGAGACCTCACATCGAGATGTGGTGAGAGTTAATTGAGTGCAATTATGTGACATCAAATCACTTATGTGCCTCGCACAGAGAAGTTCCCAATGGTTGTTAGATAAGTTATTATTTATCATCATCATCATCATCACCACCACCACCACCACCATCATCATCTTTTAGTACTATTTGTACGTAAAGCTCAAATATATCCTGATGCAGATGCAGTTCTTATTTTTAGGATGGCTCTACCAGAAATTTATGAATATCACAAAGTATTTCTTTGTAGTTGTTTAAAAAGCAACTCATCAAGATAAAAAGCTTCTGCGCAGCAAAGTAAACAGTCAACAAAACAAAGAGGCAACCCACAGAATAGGAGAAGATATTTGCAAATGACAGTAAAAAGACTGATATCCAAGATCTATAAAGAACTTCTCAGACTCAACACCCATAAAACAGATAACCATGTCTAAAAATGGGCAGAAGACACAACAGACACTTCTCCAAAGAAGACATACAAATGGGTAACAGACACATGAAAAAATGTTCATCATTAGCCATCAGGGAAATTAAAATCAAAACCACATTGCGATACCACCTTACACCAGTTAGAATGGTGAAAATTAACAAGACAGGAAACAACAAGTGTTGGAGAGGATATGGAGAAAGGGGAACCCTCTTACACTGTTGGTGGGAATGCAATTTGGTGCAGCCACTTTGGAAAGCAGTGTGGAGATTCCTCAAAAAAATTAAAAACAGAGCTACCCTATGACCCTGCAATTGCACTATTGAGTATTTACCCCAAAGATACAGGTATAGTGAAAAGAAAGGTCATATGTACCCCAATGTTCATAGCAGCAATGTCCACAATCATCAAACTGTGAAAAGAGCCAACATGCCCTTCAACAGATGAATGGATAAAGAAGATGTGGTCCATATATACAATGGAATATTACGCAGCCATTAGAAAAGATGAATACCCAATTTTTGCATCAACATGGATGGGACTGGAGGAGATTATGCTGAGTGAAATACGTCAAGTAGAGAAAATCAATTATCATATGGTTTCACTTACTTGTGGAGCATAAGGAATAACATGAGTGAATTGGGGTAAATCGGAAGAGGAGACTAACCATGAAACTGTGGACTCTGAGAAACAAACTAAGGATTTTGGAGGAGAGGGGCGTGGGAGAATTGGTGAGCCTGGTGGTGAGTCTTAAGGAGGACACATATTGCATGGAGCACTGGGTGCGGTGGATAAACAATGAATCTTTGAACACTGAAAAATAAAATTAAATTAAAAAAATTAAAACAATTCATGACAGGTTTTCATATCTTTCAATTTTAATAAATGTCTTAACTTTTAAAAATTATAGTACATTCATTGTGTTTATGGGGGGAGATTAGGATCCAAAGTTTTAAAGGTATATTTTTTAGTTTGATTTTTTCCCAGCTAAATATCATGAAGAATAATTGAGTATATGTTATACATTTTAATATAGAACTAGTATTTTAATATCTACATTATCCAGATAAACTGTTCTGTATTTTAATATAGATTGATAAATAATTCTTGAAAAATTAAGAAATTAGATCTTTTTGTGTTTAATATAATGCTACCATTCTGGGCTGAATTTACTTATAGTTTGTATATTTTCAACATCATATCTAATTTTTAAAACTAAACTAGGCATTAAGTATAGCATAACAGTAATGATGATAATACTTAGCTTCATTAAGTTGCTGTCTTTACCAAGTTACCTCCTCAACTTAGATCCAGTAAATGGGAGAGCCAGGACAGGCACCTATGGATTTCAAATCAAATTTGGTTCTCCCACATTTTTAGGACATACTGTACTGGCAGAGTAGGTTTTGGAAAAATTTCTAAACTTTGGGAAATGAATATTTGATAATTCAGACTAACTCATGTAAAACGGATTAAAATGATATAAAAGAATGGCAAAGATAAATTTATAGAATCCTAATACCCTCATTCCCTTATGATTTTTATTAATAAAGACATGGTGGGGACATCGGGTATATTATGCATATCTCCTTGATTTTTGATGAAGAGAGTAAATTATTTTGTTAACAACAAAGATTTATTACAGTTGTAAATCCAGTGTCAATGAGCAGTTTGTAATACTGAAGAACAGTCTAATGTTTCTATAATACAGTTATTATTAGATTTTAAATGTCTTGACAGCAGTTGAGTCACTGTGTAATAATAGATATGGAGGGGGCCAAGGGCTCTTTAGCAGTTTTCAGGCATGTCACTAAATGCAATGTTGTTTCTCCAAAGATAATGCCCCAACTTTTTTTGTGCATTTCTGAGCACTCAGTAAATGTGTACACAACACATAATCATGTCCCCACTAAGGATCCTGGTTATTAGCTAAATGTTGCTGTTTTTTGGACTACTGAACTTTTAAATCTAGAAGACACTCAGATATTTTTCAAAGGTTGTTTCTATCATTCTTCAGTACTTTTCTCCTCTGTTACACAGAAGATATGCACAACAACTAAAGCTCTGAAAGCCACTGTGACAGAGAAAGCACAGCACATTCAAGAGCCCAGACTTCCATTCCCCCTGGGCGTGCAGCTGGACTTCATTTCTTAGTCTCTGCAGTTAGATGGGGCCCTATGACTGAATGTCACTGAAATGTAAGCATAGTGCTTACATATCCTGAGGGCTTCATTTCTTTTTTCATTCATTTATATTATTTATCTTTTTCTCTCCTTCTCCTCTTAAAATTATTTTTTTATAAGAGGGAGGGAGAGAAAGAAAGAGACAGAGAGAGAGAGAGAGAAGGGAGAGAGATGGGAGAAAGGACAGAGAAGGTGAGAGAGAATCATTAGCAGGCACCATGCTCAGTGCAGAGCTGACGCAGGGCCTGATCTCACAACCTTGAGATCATAACCTTGGCCAAAATCAAGAATCCAATGCTTAGCCAGTTGAATTACCCAGGTGCTGCTCTCTCCTCTTCTTCTTAGGGGAAATCTATGAGAACCTGAGGCATGGCAGAATCTAGGTCCCTGAACCATTTCATGAAACAAAGCACCTTTGAAACTTGCCCTGGACTATAACGTGAGTAAGAAATGTTTGTTGCATTAATTCAGTACAATTTTGGGTTCTTTGTGACAACATTTATTTTAGTCTGACTTACTTTAGAATGATGGTTTCTCTTTTATAGATAACCTCACAAAAACTGTGACTATGAGCCAAAACTTAGCTTATTATTATTTTTTAAAGATTTTACTCATTTATTTGACAGAGAGAGAGAAATCACAAGTACATAGAGAGGCAGACAGAAAGAGAGGGGGAGGCAGACTCCCTGCTGAGCAAAGAGCCCAGTGCGGGGCTCAATCCCAGGACCCTGAGATCATGATCTGAGCCTAAGGCAGAGGCTTTAACCCACTGAGCCACCCAGGCACCCCAGGCTTATTATTAAACACCATTCTATATGTAAGATGAAATTCAATAACAGTTTTCTTTAGTCAACTATGTTTGGCCTTAAATAATTTTGAGGGGAAAAAAAATCTCCTACTTTGACCAATGTGGAACAATGTGCATAATCAAGAATGAAAAAAAATATATATGCACATATATATATATATATACATATATATATATATACATATATATATATATATATATATATTTATTTATTTATTTCTAGGAAAGTGTTATTATTTAGGCTGAAATATCTGCTTCATGGTTGATGGTGGGTATAGGCACCAAGAGAGTTTTTTTATAAATAGCTGCTCTTCTCATGCCTGCTTTCTACCAGGGAGCAATAATAGTTTCTCTTGGTAATACATGCAAAGCATGTGGTTTAACTGCTACACATACACATCCATCCTTATAGTGATCATCTCAGTGGGAGCTCCATTAGGAAATTAAAATGGGGTGCTGATGAAACTGAGTGATTCAATGCTCCAGCCTTATCCTTGTGCTTATGGGGACCTCCTGCAGTTCTGCAAAACAAGTATGGGCTTTGGACAGGTGTTATTTGAATGCAGGCTCATTATAGTTTAAGCTCCATGGAAACAAAGCTCAAGAAGACCTACAAGAGCAGTATAGCAGATGTTCTGGTGCCACTTCCAGAGAACTCTGACCCTTCTGTCCTTAGGGATTCCACATCAGGACTAGTAGACTGATTGGCATAAGGGACTGGATAGGTGGGTCAATGGGCAGTGGTTTATAGTTTCTCTAGTTAAAATGTTAACGATGAATTTGAGAATTTCATTCTCAAACAATATGCTTTCTTTATAACTCCTTAAACTTGGTAATCTTACTAAAGTTATGATGGTAAGTGGTTGCCATCAGCAACTTCAAAATATATTTACCTCTTTGGCTACAAAATCAGTGCTCTGAAATTTTGCCTAATTTAGCAGGGACTTTTTTGCACCCGGGAGTCTCAGAAGTGACTGTTGAACTTTAACACTTTCTAATAATGTTCATTGTGTCTTATAAGCTTAATGGAAGATGCTCATAGCTGCTATAGATCACTTGATACAAAAATGGACTGCAATACTTATTTAAAGTTACACACTAAAAGAGGAAAAGAGATAATACAGAATTTCTAGCTTCTGTCATTGAATTTTAGCTGGTAGTTAATATTTTCAAGGTTTTTTTGCATACCTCATCTGCCCTAGATATCTCTCATTTCCTCCCCTAACCTCATTCTTTCCCTGTGCATCCTGCTCCTTTCCTGGGAGATTGACCTATGGGGGCCATATTGCTGGGTTTCTTGGCCTCTGGCTGCCTGTAAAATTCAACCACTGTGGAGTACTAGCACCAGCAGAGGAAAGGAGGGCTCATCAGGGACTAGCTGCATCCCTCCAAGGAAATCAGAGCTTCTGACACTTCACTCTTTCCTTCTGTCTTTGGGTTCTAGTACTCAATCCTTCCTCTCCTGCCTCCAGGTGGTAACAGTTCACAATCCCTGATCCCTACTATTCTTGTCTTTGCAAATAGTCTCTTTATCAAGTCCCTATCAAATTCTAATTGGATCAAGTCATTTGCCTCTGAAATGCTGCCAGGTCTACTATTCATTTGATGTTTACATCGACTTTGTAAAAACAATCAAAACAACAAACAAACAAAACCTGCCCCATTTCAAAATAGAAGGATTCCATACACAGAAACAGAAAATGATTTGCCCAAGGTCACAAAAGTTGTCCAAGGCTGGAATTCAGCAATTTTGCATCATTAAAATGTTAGCTCTGCACTCCTGCGCTGCTTCCATTTACTACAATTATTTAATCATGTTAACCACATTATACTGAATTAACACTGAACTAGTTATCATCTTCTATTATATTTTCGAAGTAAAGATCAGGCATTGAAAGAGAATCCTTTTAAATGAAAATCACTGATGCAAATCATTCATGGAAATGTGGATGTTAATCACAGTAATTTTTAAGAGTGAATGTTTTATAATGGCATAATTAACAATCACAGAAGATCATCACAACATGGATCTCTTCAAATATCTTTAGCATGAAAAGTTTAGTATATTGGGCGTTCACCAACCTTGCATGTAATAAAAAAAATTTGCCTAATAATTTGATAGTGAATTTTGAATGAACAATTGACCCATCTTCAGAGGAGGGTAGGCATGACACTGCCAGTCTGTTTGTGAAAAATCATTAGGGTTTAAACAGTAGCACATTTGTTTATAAAATATATTTGGCTAGTTGCATCAAGTGATCTGACATGAAACAACAACAAGATTATTCCATGTACTGTCTTAGTACAAATTTTGTGAGGTTTCCTCGTGTGATCATTCACGGAGAGGTACTAAGGTTTTTCGTTGTTGTTTCTTTAGGAGCAGATGTTGTATGTATGGAGCTAGATGGCACCCTTTTCCTGAGGTCAACTCTTTCATTATGACAGTAATACCTTGGCAACCCCACCAAATGTCTGATAAATGAATGTAGAGAGTGTTTTCCTCCTTTTATTACAGGTGATATAATGTGTCAACATTAAAAATGTTAAATAAAGTGAAATATTAGGAAAAGGAACATTCCACCCTGACAGCTCTTTATTTACTATTTCTGCTGTGTGACAAAACTGGGTTGATATGCAATCTTCAGTGATTTACAAAGGCCTGCATTCTACCTTATAATGGCTGCAACAATGTGGAGCTGGCTTGAGATGATTTACTACAATTTGTCACTTTTTGAAACTGTTCCAAAATAGTCTGCTGACATGTACTAAAGAGCTTTCAGTGAAATCTGAAATGGTTCATTTGTTATGTCAACTGGAAACATTAAGTGATATCTGAAAATCACTTTAAGATTTATTGAAATGATTTAAAATATCCTTTAATGGCAATTTAGTATATCACAAAAGCAATATTGTCATTAAAAGCACAAGAAAATCTTTTCATCATATCTTAAAAGTATTCATATCATGTTCTGATTATAACTGTACCTCTTGGGAAGTTGATCACTATAAAGATATTCTGAAAGTTTAACAGGCAATATTTAAACAAATATTTGTAAGCAGAAGGAGATTATTGTGATCTGAATCATTTAATATTATTAAAAAACCATAGGCTTGAGAGCTTAAATTCCAAAACATATTACTAATGTTGTTTAAAGATACTTTATTCATGTTAAGTTTCTTAAGAATATAAGTATGTGTTGCTTCGCAACATACCTATGTTGACCATTATGAGTGACTTTCCAATTCAGTGACACACAATTTAAGGAAGTCAGCTACTCTAAGTGTCCTGTTAAATATGAGTAGATGTTTCTTAATGTTCTCTTTGGACCATAGTCTCTGGAAAAATGAGTATAGGATAATTGTTGACAAGCTGTGTGCAGAGAATTTTCTATGATTATTGCTTATGATAATTTTTCTTGGAAAAAATGAAAAGTATACTGAATTTCTTTAGGTTTAGATATTAAGTATGTTTTTAATTTAGAAATCATAACAATCAAGGATATCTTTGAATTAGTCAACAGTACTTGATCATCAAAATCCTTTAATTTCTGAACATAAACATTAATTTCTAAACATAAGTGTAATAAAATATGATTAAACTCTACTCCTAACCCCCAAACTAAAAAAAGTTGCTGGACCAATAGTAATAAGAATTTTACTTCTTAGAGAAGATCTTAGGAGGAAATAAGGTAGAGACAAGCCTTAATGTCTAAGTGAGGCTATGGGGAGTAACATGCTTTGGTCTGATGCAGAAGCAAGGAGTGAGTGGAAAATAACAGAACCAAATTCTAATGGGAGGCTGGGACTTTGGCCACGTACTCCTTTTTTGTTCAAGTTCATAGGATGCTCTGGTACCTGTGATTCTCTCAGGGAACAGGTAACTGACCATAGCACCCAAGAGCAATCAAACATATCTAAAGAAATGTAGTGAACACATTTATACATCACCAACCCATGCAACTCAGGAAAAAACACCCTGACCAGGAATATCCTGCTTTGGGATCAGCATGGAGATTAGCATGAGAGGACCTTGATGTCACTGTCACCTAACTTCTTTGTTGACTACACATGCTTAACAGATTCTACTTAAAAAAAAAAAAGAAAAGTGCTCACTCTAATACTGCTTAATTCTGTTAGACCATAATTGTGGTTTAAAGAGGGGTTTTGATAAGCAATCTCCACCAATCATAATTCCTAATGCTAAGCAATGTGATCCAGAATACCAGGGCTATTAAATTCTATGCTCGAGATTGTTTATTTTGTACTAGCTATATTAGACCACCACTGTGCATGGCCAAAAGCAAATTTGTAAATTTTCCTTTTATGCAATTCTATTGTCAAGCTCAATTATATATTTGGTTGTGGTAAGTCAGTTTCTCAAGGTGTGATTTATGGACAAGCTATGGGAAGATTACCTAGGGTATTGTTTTAAATGCAATATTTGAAGCCCTAGACCTCTTGAATTTGAATCTCTGGGGTGAGTCTCAGGAGTCTGCATGTTTAATAAGAACCCCAGGTGATTCTTATGCACACTGAACATTGAGCACTACTGTAATAAGACATTTTCCTTTGATTAGGGCTTATAGTCACCACAAATAGATCCTCACAACTAATTTATTTTAGAGCTCAAAGAGACCTTGGAGATCACTTCATTCAGCATCCACATGATTAAATGAAGATGTGTTTGAAATTTTAAAAATATTTGATCATTTCAATTAGAAGCCAGCATTGAAGATTATTTCTGACACAGTAAAAACAATAGCCAACATTTGCGAGGGACCAAAAATATGTTGGGTAAGTGATATGGCATTTTTACTAATAAAAATGATCCTTAAACTCCTAAATAGAAGAGTGATTTGGGAAGCATAATATAAACTGGTGTACTATATAAATTATTACTATATTCAATAGCTCCAAAGCAGTTTTTAGAGCAATAACAATGAAACATACATGTGGAGTGGCTATTGTGATAATATAATCATTCAAAATAGTTTGACTTATTTTTAAATGTATTTTGATTAGTTCTTAAAAACTGACAGACTGAAATTCTTGAAAAAATGCGATAAGCGAAAATTATTTAAAAATGTAAGCTATAATCACAAATGTAGCTTTTATATTGCATTTGGAAGGAAAACACAAATATATAGGAGAAAATGATGAACAGTGGTGAACACTCTTTGTTGTCAGAGAAATAGCTGTTGATAGAAAAAAAATTGTATGTCTTACTTCAAGGGGTTACTTTAATTTTAGTAGGCTTTATTAAGTTACCTCAGAGTAGCTTTGATAAATCAGAAAAATGAGATGGCAACCTTTCTGGAAGCTGAATTTCAGTGGCACTTAAAAGGGCTTATCATTTGGTTTATAAAGAAGAAAATATAATATGTTTCATTTATTTACATATGAAGTCAAATAACCCAAACTGAAATTATGTGGGGAAATCAAATTGACTTCAACAGAAGGGAGGGGAGAATCTAACTCCCTTTAGTAGAAGAACCTGATCCTGATGTCATGTCATTTGATACATACGTGTCATGAACACCAAGTGCTCACCCCCATATGGCTGACATTTTTACATTCACTATTGAAGAAAAGACTGCTTGGTCCCAATCTGAACTGAAACTATGGGGACTGATGAGGAAGAAAGGATGTGTAAAGACTAATCATTTAAAAGTAAAATATAATAAAAAAAAATCCAGTCTAGGTGAGCATTGAAAAGCATGCTAAAGAAAACCCCATTTAATGGCTCCTAACATTCCACTCTTATGAATTGAATGGCTCAATATACCGTTCAATCTTCATTCAGTGATATTTACTTTAGGATATTAATGAATATTTAATTTCAATTCTATTTACTAGTACAATAAAGCCTGAGGTGATAAAATAAGAAAACGATATGGTTACTAAAGCTAAAGGAAAATGTTGCAGTTAGAAATGGGAATTGTAATTGAGGGGTATGGTCTTACTAGGCTAGCTAACACTGCCAATGGAGAAGTCAATAAGCAAATTAGACAACAGGTTTAGTTTTGTTAAGAGCACTGTAAACTTCTATGAGAGGCTTCACTTTCACTTACAGGAAGATGGCTTCAGCTGAGGTAGTTAAGCTTTTGCAGTCTGTTTGGGTTGCAGTCCTAGCATTGCCTGTTACTATCTGGATAACCTTGGCAAGACACCAACCACCTTCTCATCTCAGTTCCATGTAAATCAAATGAAATGGATGACAACATTATCTACCTCAAACAGTTGCTGTAAGGATGACATGAGACATTCACATAAAGCTCTTAGTCCACAGTTGGCACTTGGTGAATACTCAAAAGTGTTTGCTACTGTTACTGTCTTTGTTGTTGAACATATAGTTGCAAGGCAATGGTGGTGATAGGGAGGGAGGAAAGGAGTTAAAAATTATTCAGATTGCCAACAAACTCACAACCCTCTCATAAATCAGATTAGATTATTCACTAGAATTGCTTTCTAGATCTACCTTGGAACAATTTAGTGGTCCTCTTCTGTAAAAGTTGTTTTGGAGATTCTACAGAGATTCTACATGGAGATTCTACAGTGAAAGCTCAGGGTTACACCTGGCAGTCATCCAGGCTTTATCTTAATCGAAGTGGGTGATAACAAGTTTTACTTCGATACAAAAAGAAAAATTCTCTCTTTTAGATTCTTTGCTAAAATTTACAAGTGGAAACATACTCAGTAAAAGTACTGTTGTCCTTTTGTCTTGACCTGCAAATTTCAAATCTGTTTTCACCTTTGCATAACAGACATCTGGATGATGCCTTTGCCCTACCATGCTGTTCTGCCCTAAGGGTGTGCTGCTGAGGCCACTTGAATGCCTGACCTCAGCCTGCATGTATGTCAGAGCATTTCTGTTTAAAAGGCTGAGGACAGGGACGCCTGGGTGGCTCAGTGGGTTAAGGCCTCTGCCTTGGGCTCAGGTCATGATCTCAGGGTCCTGGGATCGAGCCCCGCGTTGGGCTCTCTGCTCAGCAGGGAGCCTGCTTCCCCCCCTCCCTCTGGCTGCCTTTCTCCCTACTTGTGATCTCTCTCTCTGTTAAATAAATAAATAAAATCTTAAAAAAAAAAGAAAAAGGCTTAGGACATAAGGGTTAGTATAAGAGTACACTCTGGCAAAACTTTGGACACAGGCAGGCTGCTATATATGAAGTCCCATTTTAGAAACAACACTTTACTTTGGAACAAGTGCTGCTCCCATCAACAGAGCAATTGCCACTGGATCCCCAGATT
>CM053615.1:27103989-27142125 GCA_028646535.1 Procyon lotor
CCATTAGAGGGTACAGTAAGTGTTGTCGGGAATATGCATGAGAAACCACAGTGCAATTTTACATCTTCTTATCGTCTCAACACATGTACTGCCAATATTTGCTAAGGGCATATACTTTGCACAAGACTAGGTTTGGGGGACGTAGTTATGAATAACATAAGCAAAGTCTCTCATGTCACTGAAATTAGTCATTTAATTAAAACATTTTATATTAAAATAAACTGACAAATATGCTATGATATAGAATGGACATTTTGAATGCATATTTCTGATAAAACAAGTATGTCTAATTAAATTCTCCCTGAAGAACTTGCTCATGCCCTTCTACCAATGGGATACTTCATGAAGAAAGCTGAAATGTAGATATTTACTGAGTTAAAAATATATGCTAACACACTTTGAAAACAGGATTGGCTCTAGTCTCCATTCTCATCAGACTCTTCAAACATTTTCTTCCTTTTTATTAACATATAATGTATTATTTGCCCCAGGGTATATGTCTGTGAATTATCAGGCTTACACATTTCACTCTCTCCTTCATTATCTTGTATCTCAATGAATTCCAGTGCTTCAGGGTCATAATTGTTTCAGAGAGTCTAGGGCTTTTGTTTGAGCACCTCTTAAGCTATAGTATCTGCACTTTCCCCTCCCTCACCCCTGCACTTAGTGTCTCAAAAGCAGATGATGATCAACCCCCACCAGCCAGCCTTCCCAGACTATGGCAGAGATGTTGGAGCCCTTCTTCTTGGGTGGGGGTGGCCTCCTGATTTACTGACAAGGCAGGCACTTGGAGTTTGATTGTGCAGAATATCTCCCAGTCAGCTGGACTTGAGCTTCATTCTGAGGAACTTAGATTGAAAGAGTTAACATAATGTGTTTTTTTGTTTTTTGTTTTTTTTTGGCATTTTTGGCATTCTTTTTTTTTTTTTTTTAATTTTTATTAACATATAATGTATTATTTGCCCCAGGGTACATGTCTGTGAATCTTCGGGCTTACACATTTCACAGCACTTAATAGCACATACCCTCCCCATTGTCCACAACCCAGCCACCCTATCCCTACCCCACCACCCCAAATGTGTTGTTTAAGTGAGATCACTTTCAGAAACTTGAGGGTCAAATGCCATAGCAAAATCCCTGAAAATATTCTTCCAATTTTCATTTTTCTTTGAGGAAACCATTTTGGAAGATTAATTTTAGACACTATTAGAGACTAAATTTTAATGTAAAATGGTTTAGTTGTTGATGAGACAGGGTTTGTTTTTCAGTTCATCAGCAAGATGGCACTTTGATAAATCACAGATTGCTCAGTGCCTAAAGAGGCACATTGTGACAGTTTCATCACAATGTGATATAAAGCAGCAAATGAAGCGGTACTCCAGATCACACCAGGGCCGGTTTGGTGATGGCACCCACTGCGTTGCTAAGAACCAGGAGGGGCTGTCACTAACAATGTGTTCGTTGTTCTCTGATCCCACCTGTGAGGGTAACTTTTTCATCAATCACTTAAGGACTGAATTTGATTTGGATCTTGCTTCTTGTAAATAATTGGATGAATGGAAGGTAACACAGCCAGCCAGGCTTCTTTAAAAGGAAATGTTTTATGGATTGTTTTCCCTCCCTTGATGACTTAGGCTGAGTCTTTCTGTGTGGTAGCATGGGGTGCAAGTGGTCACTGAGCAACTCTTGCTCTTGCTCATTTTCAGGTACCAGTTAATGCTAAGTAGCTCCATGTCTAATCCTTTAACCAAGCTTTCTGGCAAATCGGAGTCATAGCATTGAGTATCTGAAAGCATATGTAAAGACTCTATCTCAGACTTCACATTTCTCTTTCTGATGTACTGTTTACCTGCATGTTAACATGTATAACCCAATATTCATCCTATATACTTAGGTAAAATTTTCTCTGAATCCATCACTAAAAGGAAATTCTGAGGTAAATATTGAGCACTTTCACTCTCTGATTTACTTTTAAGTCTCAAGGAGCAAATTAAGATATTCATACACTGGTTCAGATACACTCTGTAATCCTAATGGGAGTAACCTCATGAGATTAATACTAAAGACAAGCATCAGAACATATTATCAGCAGAAAGAAAGAAGGAAAGAAGGAAAGAAAGAAAGAAAAAGAAAGAAAGAAAGGAAGGAAGGAAGGAAGGAAGGAAGGAAGGAAGGAAGGAAGGAAGGAAGGAAGGAAGGAAGGAAGGAAGGAGAGAAGGAAGGAAGGAAGGGAAGGAAGGGAAAGGAAGAGAAAGAGAGAAAAGGAGTTATCAACCAACTTTATCACTGGGTGTTGGGGGAAATATAAATGGTGCCAAACAAATGGCATTTTTACCTTTCCAATACTGCTATAGTACTATGAGGCCTAGTCCAAAGAGATTGATCTCATTTGTCTCACTCTGGTTTCTTCTGAGCTTTGGGAAAATGGGCCAACACTTATTTTCAAACCTGACTTTATCTTTTCTGGCAGTTGAGTAGACTTTGCACTTCAGTTGATGAGGGCATATGAGAAATGAACCAGATAAATTGCTTGATTAGAATCTTCATGAACCTGAACTGATGAGAAGGGCATACACATTTACTTGTGAATTAAGAACCAAATACATCTTTCTGAGGCCCCGTACTGACACATACACTTATGTCCCCCTACTGTATACCACTTACTAATTGCAAACCTTGGGTTATTCCATATTACAGGACTTTTGCATCAGTATGTGGTGTTTGAAAATTGAGCATGCTTCTCTTGCAAGTCTCATATTAGTCTCCAAAGTGGCATTCTGGCAAAGGGAGCACTGGCCTTCCTTCTGTACTTATTGAGATGCAAAGGAGGGAATTAAAACTAAACAGCCAATTTTGAAGTCTGTTTGATTATTATTTCTTCAATAGTATGAGTTTCTATGAACACAATAAGTGAACAAATATAAATTCTTCTTATTTGACAGATGAGATGAAAAAACCATACAAACTTCACAGTTTTGTTTTGTTTTTATAAAAATGAAGTTACAGTTCACTAAAATGGAATAAGCTTGCATTATTGGCACTATTGCCAAAATTATGTGGGTATATATGTGCGTGAGTGTGAGTAGGTTTGTGTGTATGAATGTAGGTTTTGGGACTGATAAAGTAAGAAATAAAGTTTTGTTTTTTTTCTTTTTCAAGTTTCATAGGGTTGGCAATTAAAAGTATGTATAAAAATTACCAGGTTTCTTAAAATGTGAGAAGTTTGGGCATCTGGGTAGCTCAGTTGGTTAAGCATCTGACTCTCTGTTTCAGCTCAGGTCATGATCTCAGGGTCATGAGATTGGGCCATGTTGGGCTCCACACTCAGCATGGAGTCTGATTGAGACCTTCTCTCTCCCCCTCCCTCCGCCCCTCCCCTTGCTCATGCTCTCTCTACCTCTCTCTCCTTCTCTCAAATAAACAAGTAAATAAATAAATAAAATCTTAAAAAAATAAAATATGGGAGCTTAGTTTCTCTATATGCTATGTACAAAACTTAATATCAATGAATTTTGGAAGATTAATGTGATGTATTTATTTTATTAAAAGTAAACAGTGTTACTGGATACACATTTACACACTTGTATTTTGTATATTTTATTTAAGTGTCTAGGTCTTCACAAATACTTCTTTCTAAAATGAAATGCATTTGATAAATAGGTGTCAGAATTTTAATACACTTCTATAGCCAATTATCATCTAGAAAAGTCAGCATTCATTTAATACAGTATCTAAAGCTAAAATATGATAAAATTAGGGATAGGGGAGATATAAATCTGTCTCCTTAAACTGCACCTTCTCAGAGCATTTTAAAGCACCAGGAACTGGTTAAAAACATCTTTTTTTAAAAGATTATTTATTTATTTGACAGAGAGAGAGAGAGATCACAAGTAGGCAGAGAGGCAGGCAGAGAGAGAGGGTGGGGGAAGCAGGCTCCCTGCTAAGCGGAGAGCCCAACGCAGGGCTTGATCCCAGGACCCTGAGATCATGACCTGAGCTGAAGGCAGAGGCTTTAACCTTTAACCCATTGAGCCACCCTGGCACCCCTAAAAAAAATCTTATTAAAAAAATCTTATCTGATTTAAGTTGTTGACTATTGAAGTAGATATATTATTGTTCAGCAAATATTCACTGGTTTCATTCCTCTCCTCCCTGGAGGAGTATACTTCCCTGCCCCATTGATAAAGAATTTAGCACGTCACTTGCTTTGGTCAATGAAATGTGCATAGATATGATATAAGCGTATCTTAATAGAATTTTACACAGCCTGATTTCACTGCTTGCACTCTTGCATCAACCAGAAGGAGAGTATAATCCTAGTAGCTGCTGCTACTACAGACTGTCAGAAAAACTTAGATCTGATCTTGAGCCTGGAACAAGGCTTTCACAATGAATCACAGGCTTATAAATAAGACCTAATATTTTTACTGTAATAAACAAATTTGGGGATTGTTTGCTGCTGCTTTAGTCTGCTTTGGTGGCCTTAGCCGAATACCATAGACTGGGTAGCTTAAACCACATAAATTTATTTTCCTACATTTCTTGAGGCTGGGGAATCTAAGATCTATTTTCCTGTAAGATTTGGTTCCTTATGAGGATTATCTTTCTGGCTTGAAAATGGCCATCTTTTTACTGTATTCATGAAGAGTGAGGGAGAATCAGCTTTTTGGTTTCTCTTCTTTTAAGGACAATAATCTCATTGGATCAGAGCTCAATCTTCTTAAGACTTTGTTTAACCTTAGTTACTTCTATAAAGGCCCTATTTCCAAATATAGTCATATTGGGGGTTTGGAGCTTCAAATATGAATTTTGGGAGGATGCTATCAGTCAGTCCATCATAGTATTATTATAGCATAACTTAATATTCATATCATATTAAAGCTTGTTCCAGTTCTTTGCATCAGCTTATTCCTAAAACAGCAACAAATAAATCAGGAAAAAAGAAAGAAAAAAAGTCTGAATGTATTCTGATGTGAGCAATCAAAACAATAAAACTACTTTTGTATATGTGGCTGTTTTTGTTTTAATGCCATTTTCTGTATTTTATATAAACATAAACACTTTTTTGCAAGTAAAAAATATTCTGTTATGTAAAATGATCAAATTCACTACATTTGGATATATCTATCTATTGATATAGATATAGATATAGATATAGATATAGATATTTACTATTGAAAACACAAGCATTTTATGGGGTGTGTGAGTGTGTGTGTGTGTGTGTGCTTGCAATATGAGCTTTTATAGGTTTCTTTTTTTTTTTTTTAAGTCTTCTTTGGGTACAGTCTGATGAATACAGACATACAAAAGAGGGATAGTGAAAATCTGACAGGAATTAGACAAACAGAAATATCAGATCATTATATAATCTGAAATGATTATTCCTTTAATATATATGACAACTCCAAGGTGCACTGAAGGGTATTTTTCTCTTTTGATTTTAGAAGTGGCTAATATATTTACTCTCTTATTTTTTAGATGTAGAACTCTAGTAGCTAAATGCTATTTTTTAAATTAAATTCTGGGTTCCAATCACATATTGTCTTTCTACAGGAACTCGATCACAGTACGATGCAGCATATCATTCAGACATGCCATCTAAACAGTAACAACAACCCTAGAATACAAGAATTTAGGGAACATTTCTACTTGTTGACCAAGGTGCAGGTGAAGGCAAAAGAAAGACCACTGGAAGTTAATGTTCTCAGAAGTAGATGTGTGGCCTACTGAGGTAGCACACATAAAGAACCAGAATCATGATCTGATTGATTCAACTGAGAAATTAACCTAGAGTCATCTCAGGAAGGCTTCTCAATGGGCACCCTCACAGTATGACTGGGCTCTTCTAGCCTCATGCTCCAAGCTAAGACAGTACTCTTAGGGCTGTGCTTATGCTGAGAAGAAACCACCTTTGTTTTATACAAATGTGCTCTGTATATCCGTGGTGGCTGTGAATCTATGAATGATCTTGGGCAGGCATCAAAAGCCTGTTGCAAGGTTAAGAAGTTACACTGTGCTCCTGGTGTTATTCTTCCGGCACATTTGAAAACCACTTATTTATCTGAACAAAGTGATTTGAACTGATCCTTCACAACCCTCTACAATGTGAACATTTCCCTCTAGCACAACAATGCAGAAGTTCAGTCCCTGGTCCCTGCTTATGACTGCTCTTTTCCTTCAGCTACTTTCAGTAGAACCTTCAGGATAAGCTTCTATCTTAGACTTTGTAACTTGGCCCCTCTATCTTAAACTCCTACAGCTTTTCTACAAATTGATGAGGGATATGCTTCCAGTCTTAGATTTCTGTTTCTGAACTGGACAAAATTTAGCCACAGTTCGTGTTTATTTACTCATAAAATAGATATCACTTTTACCTAAGGCACCATAAGAATCAAATACTTTATTCTGAAAAGGCATTAAGAAAAGCAAACTTTGTGCCTGATATGTACATGCCTTAGAGTCGTTTGGACAAACTATTATGATTATCTCCTTAGACTTTTAAACTTATTTCCAAATAGAAATACCTTCAATCTATTTTAGAATACAGAAAAGTAATTTTCTTACCTTTTTTGCCCCAATTTTCATTTTTTTCCTTCTGTGATATTTATATTTACCTTAACATTTTTATGGTAAAGGTCCCTAAATGGCTTTAAACTGAGTAGATTTGTCTGCTACAAAGAAAACACTTTAAACAGCTATGTGTTAATTAAGAAGCTCCCAGAACTGAGAAATCAATTTAAAATTGATTTTTATTAAAACCATTAAAATGGTTATAACCAACATATAATTGATTAGATTAATGTGTCTATAAAAGTAACCAACAGACTAGCAGTGTGTGTATGACTGAGAATTGGGGGCATTTATTATAACGATTCTCAGTGGCGTGACATATTTTTGTTCACATCAAAATCCACAGCAGGTATTCCAAATAGAGTCATTTTTTTGCTTGGACCCTGACTCCTTCCATCTTGCAGCTCTGTCTTGTCAAGAATCTTGTTTTTCTTCCACTGATGGATCAGGAAAAAAACCAGAGGAACAGCACACCTGATTCTTAATCGTTTGCCTGGAAAGCGTTACTCAACACTTTTGTCCATATTCTATTGGTGCAAATGAGAAATATGTATCCAAGAAGCAAGGAGTCAAGAAAATATATTCCCTGCCTAAGCAGCTGCTTCTCAGGAACAACATCATGCTTGTTCTCTGCTACTTGGTGGTTAACAAAGCCTCTCAACATATCCTCTGATTTTTAGATGAGGATAAGTAGCAAAAATATTCATCTATTAACCTCTTTTCTGTGAGAGTATAAAGAATTAGTGGTCATAAGATATAATTGGAGAGCTCACTCTTCGCTTTCATATGTAGGGCACTTTCCTTCTATTTATATTTAATTTGCTAAAGTGATCATGAGATGAAGAGAAAAGAATGTGTGGTTCTTATTTGAGCTCTAAGCCAGGCAGCTTAGCAGGAGAGATTTAATTTTTAAATTTAATTTTAATTAAAATGAGAGGCTAGAGATGTAACAAAATTCAAGAAATGGAAATTAAAAAATAAAATAAAGTCCTGGGGGAGCACACGCTTAAAGATTCATGCAGGCTTCTGAACGAAAATATCAGCATTTCACATTATTCTCCTCACATCTCTTGGTGATAAAGACACAGCTGTACATTGACATCTGTGGCAAAATTATAGATACAGTTAAAATATGTTTTAGATAAAAACATACACACTTGTGTATCATACTACCCTTTTATTTCTAAATCACAAACTAAGCATTATATAAAGGTAATGGTAACATTACTGCATAAGCTAAACACATAGATATATATCATAATTAGCTAAATTTTTCAATTTTCCCATACCTTCATGAAATGGGACTGAGCTTATTAATTTATAGCAGTGCCTTAAAAGGTATTTCATTTTGAGAGTCTTGGTTTTGAATCCTAAAAAAGCAGCAGGATAACATGGGAAGACACTTAACATTGTCAAAGGAGGAAAAGTTAGGCCTTTAGAAGATCTTCAACTACTCTCTTGCAGATTATCTGAGCATTCAGTGCCTTATTGGACTTGGTCTTTTTGCATAGAAAATTATCTGCAGTGATATTTTTCCTGGTGCACACACCGAGGCTGCTGAATTCTGCTGCACACTGCTAAAGAATGTCACTCAAAGGGGAAGATGGTGCCAATATACATTCGTGATCACTAACCTCTCCCAAGATCTCAAAAGTATCTGGGAATCCTATTAGCCTTCCATTACAGAACTTAATTCTGTTTCCATACAGATACTATTTCAAACTTCCTCAATTCTTCTTAAATCTTAGGTTCATCCATCTCTTCCCTCAAATCCAGAAGATTACCTACAACCAGTGAGAAGACACTCTTGGACCTCTCACTGTCTAGGTTATAGCTGGCATTCATCTTTCCCCTTCTTGTTGGAGAGAAGAGTTGGCTTTCCATCTGGCTAATTGATTTACTATCTATTTATATTCTGGAACCCTTCCCCTCTGGGCTGCTTAGAAATATAGTAAATTCTCCACCTTCCATCTGTTTGTATCTTGAATTTCTCCACTTCTGGATGAGTCTCATTAGAATTTCATCATGCATACTTTACCAAAAACAAACAAAACAATACCAACAACAAAACATCAGAACTTTTTCAATCTAAATTCCCTCTGCAAATACTACTTTTGCCTCCCCTTCGCAGTCAAAATTTCTGAAGGTGTTTTCTATTTCTGTCTCAATTTCTTGAAGTCATATAATGTTATTTCTTCCTGCAATATGCCACTGACCTTGCTCTCACACAGGCTATCAATGCTTATGTATTGCAAAATATGGACATTTTTCAGCTATCTTGCTTGACTTCATAGATGTAGCTGATATTGCTGGAATCTTTTTTTCATAAACTTATCTTTCCTTGCCTTCTGTGGTATGACTCTCTCTTGGTTTCTCTCCTTTCCTTCTGGCTTCTCCATATAATTATTTGAATGATCCTTTTGCTCTGCTTCCATTTTACTTATTGATGACCATCAAGGTTGTTCTAGTCTTTTCTCTGCCTCACTGTTAACGACATATTAAAGTTAATCTAGGAGCCCCGTGGTAAGTTCATCTACTCCTAAAGCTTCAAAAACTATTTTCCAGCCAATGTTTCCTGAGTCTTCTCATCCAGCACAGACTTCTTTCCTAGACTCCAGGTCTATATATCCAGCTGCTAGCTAAACATTCCCAGGTGTATGTGTCATGGATACCCTAAGCCAAAATGTTGACGAACACATATCTCTTTAAGCCTCTTCTACACTTAATCCTCATTTTGTTCTCTGTCCCTGAACTATGACCACCATCTACCCAGTACACCTCTCACATTCAGTAAATCACCAAATCATTTAGATTTCATTGTTGAGTTACTTTCTGGATACTTCTCTTTGTTCCTAGAGCTACCACCCAAGTCCAAGCTAATACTATCTTCTCTCTGAATGGTTGCTTCCTCTTCTTAATTGTCCTTTCATTCTTCAATATCTCTCTCCTCTAATTCATTTCCACAGTGTATCTATGGTGATGTGATTATGACATTCTCCTGCTTAAAAACCTTAGAGCCTCCCCATTGCTCTTATGATAAAGCTCAAACTTCAAGGCGTATCATAACTGATTAGACCTTTCATGATCTGACTTCAGTATATTTGGCAGCCATATCATTTAACCCCTTCCTCAAATTCCTCAATATGTGTAATTCACACATATTGGCCTACTTTGAAATATAACTTGCTCTTGCCCACTTCTAAGTCTTCACATCTTATTTTCTTTCTCTGGGATATTTTTTAGCCCTCCTGATTTTGGTTGATTTTGTTTATCCTTCTAGTCCTAGGTAACATTATCACTTCCTCAAGCACTCCTTCTTGAATTCTTTGATTAGTTTAATAAATCCTACTGAAATATGACTTCCGCATTTATGTACTTCTTCTATCACACTTTTTTTCTTAAATCATTGCCCACTGTATTAGTTTCCTATCACTGCTCTAACAAATTACCACAAGCTTTGTTGTTTACTTATTATATTACAGTTCTAGAGGTCAGAAGTTTGACATGGCTCAGCAAATCCATGTTCCCTCTGTAGGCTCTAGGAAAAAAATTCATTTCTTTACTTTTTCCATTGCCTCAAGGTTGGCTGCATTCCTTGGCTCATGGCCCCTTTCTCCATCCTCAAGGCCAGGAATGCAGTGCCTTCAAATCTCTTTCTCTAAACTGCTTCTATCATCACATCTCCATCTTTGACTCTGTCTCTCCTGCCCCATTCTTTCCTTAAGGGCCATTATGATTACATTAGGCCCACCTGGATAATCCAGGATAATTTCTCCATCTCAATATTCTTAACTTAATCACATAAAAAAGTTTCTTTTGCCATGCAAGCTAACATCTTTCTAAATTCCAGGGATTAGGATGCACAGCTCTTAGAGGTGGGTATTATTCTCTTTCTCATATTAACCTTTTCTATTAGGTTTATGAAATCACCTTCATTCCTAGGGCCTAACAGAGTGCCTGAATGAACCATAAGAGGTATTCAGTGCATATTTATTATGAAGAAACATCTAGCTCTAGAGGTGATTTCTTTTCTTTTCTTATTTATTTATTTATTTTTAAATTAACATATAATGTATTATTTGCCCCAGGGTACATGTCTAGATGTGATTTCTACCATTATACAGATATAGATGTAGATGTAACAAATGTATATAGCATCAAACAAGTATGAGTTATAGAATATAATTATTTAAAAAATGTATTTGCAAATCAGTGTTTTTTAATTTTTATTTTTTCCTATTCTATTGCTCCTTTAAATTTTTCAAAGGGACTATTTTTCATTGTGTCCCTAAATAAAAATTAAGGGAGGTACAATTGCTTCTCTGTCCACTTTCAGATATTAAAACAATCTATTGTTACTTTAAATAAAAAAAAAAAAAACACAGTTTCAATTAGAGAATCACAATGACCCATCTCATGAATACATCAAAACTCGGGGTGCACTTTTAAGTTGGATCACTTCTCCTCACTCATCTTCCTTAGTGCAGTTTCTGACTCTGTGTTAGTAGGGGAAGAGGATGACAGTAAAATGGAACAAAACCATTATTTGACTGAAGTTGTGGAGATGATATAATTTTAGTACTCTGGACCTGGCAAATGTTCAAAGCAGACTCTCCTGTGTTCATTCATGGACTATTGAACTCCATCCACAAAGAGCTCTCTTCTAGAATCCCTAGATTCTTAGAAGTCAGACTACCTCCTGCCAAAGTCCCTTCATGCCTCCAGCTGATCTGCTTGTGAAGGTTAGGATCACCCTACTGCAGCTTTCTCTCCTGTGTACTTCAAAAATAGCCCAAGGAAAAGCTGGTGAATCCATTGTCCCTAAGAACTCTGGGGGTACCATTAATATCTTCATACCAGCCTTCTTCTCTGCTGTAACAGACCATGTTAGCCAGTTCCTTGCTCATAGACTTCTTAGACTTTGCTCATATACTAGTCTTCTATATCCTCTAAATTGCAAAATTGTATATTATACTTCCTACGTGGTTAAAAAAAACAAACAAAAAAAAAACAACTTTTGGGAGACATATGTGTTGGGGAAAGAAGACATTCACAAAACACATATCTCCAAAGAAAAGCTCTTCAAATCTCCTCCCAAAAAGAAAAAAAAATCTACCTATGGATGGGAGATATTTAAGAGTTATATAGCTAGATCATAAACACCTATCTTTGAAAACTTCTATCATTGTCTAGAACCTTACTTTTGAATGTAGGCCCTCTCTGAGTTACATATTGATACTAACTATGTATCACTGCATTAAGTCTTGTGTTAACTACTCTTTCATTCTAGAGATGAAGAAACCAAAGGCAGAGAGGTTAAGAAATATATTAAAGATTATATTATTGACATACAGAGGACCAAAATTCAAAACCAAAATCCATGTCTCCTTATATCATAATCCTCATCATTCTTTCTTTGTTTAAATGTCCATCTTCCCTATCAGATTGTAACTCTTTAAAAAGACATTGCTTAAAAAAAACTCAGAATCAGAAAAAAAAACACTGAATTATTTAAGAACACATATATTTTAAAGTATAATTATAATTTATTTGCCCCGTTGGGAAGACTTGCTTTGGCATTCTGCCTTGATACCCTCCTCTCATTGATGTCTGGGTCATTTGGAGGCCAGGGGGCTCTCGGACCTACCATCCCCCTCCCCTTGTTTTTGCTTTAGAAGAACTACTGTCTGGTTCCTCTAAGGCCTCCTGCCTTTCCTTTCTTTCTGTCTATTTCGTTGGTTAATTATTATTTTTTAAATTTTCTTTTTCTTTCTCTTGGCTCCTCCTTTTAGGATGCCCAGATGTTGTAAAAAAAAAACAAAACAAAACAGCCGCAGTTCAGTACAACTGCTCTTTTCACACTCAACTCCCTAAAACTCCTCGTAACCTTCTGTAACTATTGGATGACGCTTTCTCCAGTTTAGCCCTAAATAAAGCACAGTTTGAAAAAAAAAAAAAGATTGTTACTCTTTCTTATTCCCTTCACTCTAGTGCTCATATGTCTAATCACTGATATGGTTCTCAGTTAATTATGCAACATGAGGTGGTATATTGCTTAACATGCTGTATAGGGGAGTGATTTTTCTTTTTAATAACAATGGCATACAAAAGAAGCCAAGCAAAGCAGACTTTAGAAGAAAAAACCTCTCAAAGCATAAAATGCCATTGCTATAATAACCAATTAAAAAAACAGAATAATCCATTGTTTTTGTCTACAAAAGACTAAAAATTTAATTTTATGCTGAATTTTACACTCATTTTACAGATGTTCATGGGGCTGTGACCAGCTGCTGCCTGAAACATATTATTTTAATCATTATAGAGCTGTAACTAACATTACCCACTGCCAAGCTTCCTTTAGTGCATTTCATTTCACATTTTAAAATCAAGAAAAGCTATTTTTTTTTGGAGTAAACATTTATTAGAAAATCAGGTAAATGACTCTTTTATTTTTGCCTTAGTCTCTAGAAGAGGGTGGCAAAGTGGCAAAGATTTTACCCTTGGGTAAAATCTAGTCCACTGTCTGTTTTTATAGTTTTATTATTACATAGTCACATCCATTCATTTTTATTTTGTATATGACTATATTCATATAAAATGGCAGAGCTGACTAGTTGTCATGGAGTCTGTACAACCTACAAGTTCTAAAATATTCACACTTTGACCCTTTAGAGAAAAAGGTTACTGACCCTCGCCCTAGAAAGTTTAGATTGGCATTTTTATTTATGTAAGACCCTGTATTAAATACTGCTGAATGTTACTCTGCCCTCTTGTTTCTCAAAATTACAAAAGTGACATTTTAACTTTTATCCATTTTCATCTCCTATATTTTACCTTAATTTCTTGTCTTTATTATTATCCTTTCCATATATTATAGCTATTTCAAATTTATATAACTGTATTGTATGAACCTTCAAAAGCTGTCTCATTTGGAATAAAATGGCATAAAAGTAAAATAAAAAATGACATCATATCTTATGCTATTTTTGAAAGATATTTCAAAGTGTTTTTGCTTTAAATTAAGTTGAATCTAAAGAAATAAATGAATACATAAACAAGAAACTTAAATTGTTTTGTTGCAGTGACTTTAATATTTTATTGTTTTGTTTTGATGAGAAACCTCCATATATTTGTTTTTCAACTTTGTGAGGTTTAGAAGCATTAGTTGATCATTTTAACAGAAAAAGAATAGCACAAAAAATATGCAAATTCATTTTAAGCTGTATGCTTTATTTTTTGACAGGACGACAGCAATGTATTTACTAAGAGTGAAGTTGAATTCAGATCCAAAATTATTTATCAATGGATAAAAAGCATTAAGTACTACCTTTTAAAAGTAAAATCAAACTTCATTTATTTTTTATTTCTTTATTGACTTTGTATAGGCAAGTAGAATGAAAATTAATGTTTTCCCATGTCTTTATATATTAAACAGGATATTAAATGGGGCATTTGTTCTTCATTTCATGAAATGCCACTTAATTATAGAAACAACCATTGTGTGCTATAAAGTGTGTTCGTGTGTGTGTATTTATATACATATCATTGGAAACAAATATGGATAAAATTGCATTGGCTTTCTAATTAAATGCTTCTGTTTTATCTAATACAGTGTTTTTTAACAAATCACATAGTCCCTACTCCTTTTTTCTTTAACTGCTCTCATTCAAAGCTTTCATAATATTTCTAAAATTTTATTTTACTTTATAGGTTTCAAAAATATACCAAAGATAATATATAAAAAGGTCACAATACAAAGAATTCTATCTTGACTTCCAACCAACTCTAGACCATAAGGTTATAAATTCAGTGTCTCTAGTTCAATAGTAAGAGGATTTTATATTTTCAATGCCCTTTTGGCAATGAATATATGGCAAGTATTTGGGAAGATAATATAAATTCCAAGACTTTATTCCAAATACTTTGCTTCAGTTTTCCATGCTACAATTAAGAGGTTAAGTGAGATAATTATATACTGAATTTTCAGTTTAAAAATAAAAGATGGTGTAAGCCCTATCTCGTAACACTGAAAAAATAAAATAAACATATTTGGAAAAAAAAAAGCAAGCAAACAAAAAATAAAGAGAGTCTCTCTCTATGGAATTTCTTATGTTGCTGGTCAAATCCTACTCCTCAGATATACAGTGATATAAAATATACAGTTGTGTTACTCTTCCTTTCTGTTTTCTGCCAGATTAAAAAAAAAAGTATTTATTTGAGAGAGAGAGAACACAAGCAGGAGGGACAGGTAGAAGGAAAAGCAGACTCCCTGCTGAACTGGAGCCTGATAGGTGACTTGGTCCTTGGATCCAGGGATCATGACCTGAGCCAAAGGCAGATGCTTAACCAACGTGCCACCTAGGTGCTCTGTTTCCTGCCAAATGTAGAGATTCTTCTGTATTTTGCCTTCTAGTTGAAAAAAAAAAATCTGCCATCATGTTCAAGTCCCCTGGGCTGGCTTTTATGATGTCCTCTTGGACACATTCTGAAACTTATCTGTAGTCAGGGCTCACAACCTTTCTATGCCTGGTCCAAAGAAAACTGAAATAACAACAAAGACAAAAACTTTCTGGTTGGCTTAATGATACAGCATTATAAATATGAAGCCAACGACTTTAGGGAAACCTTTGTCTTGTCAAAAATATCCACAAGATTTGAAGGGACTAGAGAGTCCTAGGAAGGCTGGAAGGAGTAGAGAAGTATTTGTTGTCATTTTACAAGTACCATAGATCTTGTGTGTTTTTATATTTTTATTTCATTATTTTATGTATAAGTAAAACGGAATAAATGATAAGGGTTTTCTGGAAACTATTTTAAAGTTTTATAGTTTAAAAGGTGGTTATTCATTTATCCAAATAATAGATATACCAATCTCTGATTATATAAGGTTGCTTCAAGTAATGCCCAAGTATTATCAGAAAAGTAGTTTTAATCATGTTTTTAGATTTTTCAGAAGAGCTTAATATTGAACTGAATTGTTTTCCTACAATCCTTACCTAATTGGCTCATTAAAGTTCTTGTTCAAAATCACTGTAATGGGTAAGATTCTTTGTCTTTCAAATTCTTATTTACATTAAATTTCACTGTGGCATCACTAAATAAGAAAAAATAAAAAAAATAGAGTGGGTGGTTTGATTTTAGGGGAAAAAAATCTTTAAATGAATCTTTGGTTTGCCTGCTCTTGCTACCTCATTAATCCTAAATGGTGTCAGTCAGTTGAGTCTAATAGCTGTGAGTGTTACTACCATGGTCAGTTCCAAATTATAGTATTGATTAATTGATTGTCTTCTTCCAGTTGTGAATTATATTAGTGCTGGCTCAGGCAGCCTGGCTTAGGGCCAGAGCTTAATTTTCAATGGAAGGCAACAAGCAGTTTCACTGTTTCACTGCTGTGGTTAAGCGGGTGCTAAGAAAACAGAAAGCTTTGGAAAGACAATTTGACAAAATGAAATGTACTAAATATAAAGAATGTGCACTTATTTATAGTCTCTTTTCAACCTAGAGAAACAAGTAGGAAAGAGTAAGTCAAATATTCATCATTTCTCAACCTCAGACTTCTAAAAGTCTTAAAGCAATTGACTGGAAGATGAGAATAGGAGGGAGGAATGATGGTCCAGAATGACAATGAGTCAGCATTTGGATCTGTGGAATTAAGTCCATTCAAGAGAGAAGTGTGGTGACTGGTACTTTCAAATCAAGTAGAATTTAAAGTAGATTATGGGTTCCACTACATCATAAGTATAGCCATCCAGGGAAGCTTAAAAAAGCACCTGCCATATTAGTGACACCACCAGGGGAGCACTACAATCTTCGTAAAATAATATAAACATTACCAAGTTTCTTGTTTTTTGTTAACTCTCTGCTTTAATGAGGAACATAAAATGAATGGGTGTGTTTATCATTGATTCTTGTGTAATGGGAAAAGCTAAATGGGGCATTGAGAGGTTAATAACTTTCACAGATCCATAACTTTGTTTGTTTGCTGCCAGATCAATTCCTTTTTCCTACAAAATCTGAGGGGAAAATTGGTGTGGGATGGAGTGACTCTGATTATAAAATAATATTCACATTAAAATGTATTTATAAGCATTATTGGTATTTCTTCTCAATATGAACAAAATTATACTTGATTTACAGAGAATTAGGAAGAAAAACTTTCTTCCTCAAGTAAAGGAAATGATCATGAAAAAAAAATGAGGAAAATGATTCCAGGCATTCTGAATTTGAGTGCTTTAAAATCAATGTTTAGACAAGAGTGATAAATGGAAGTTTATAAATGGGGAAAATTATAAATATGTGAAAAGCAAGGTCAAATATGTTGATGGGAATTAGAATTTTGTGGAAGCAATTGATATCAAAAAAGGGAGAAAGCCTTCAAGTACATATGTCAATAAGAAGAAAATTGCTCTTCTCTAAATAGTACTAATTTCAAGAATATTAATGACCGAATATATATATGAAAATCCTTAATAGAAGCAATGATGTAAAAACTTATTGGCATATCCTATTTAAAAAGTTCATAGAATAGGGGCGCCTGGGTGGCTCAGTCATTAAGCATCTGCTTTCAACTCAGGTCATGATCCCAGGGTCCTGGGACCTAGCCCCCTGTTGGGGTCCCTGCTCAGCAGGAAGCCTGCTTCTCCCGCTACCATTCCCTCTGCTTGTGTTCCCTCTCTCGCTGTGTTTCTCTCTGTCAAATAAATAAAATATTTAAAAAACATTAAAAAAATAAGATAAAAAGTTCATAGGATAAATCTTAAAATATATAAAGGAATAAGAATTCTTCATAATTATTTCAATGATCTGTAGCAAAAACAAAGTTAGAGCTGATAATATATTCACTTCTTTTTAAAAAAGATTTTATTTTTTTTAGTTGAAAGAGAGAGCACAAGCAGAGGAAGTGGGAGAGGGAGAAGAAGACTCCCCACTGAGTAGGGACCCCAACCCAAGGTTCTATCCCAGGGGATTATGATCTGGACCAAAGACAAATGCTTAACTTACTGAGCCATCAAGGTATCCCAATATATGCACTTCTTAAAAAATATTATCATAGGCTACACTCTTTAATAGGTGTTAAGCTTACTTGAGTGTAGTGACAAAAACAAAAGGCATGCTTTTAAGGCAATCTGTTGAGTAGTTAGTAACTAAGGTAACTCACACCATGTATTGTACTGCAAATCTAGTGTACTAACAACTTGAAAAAAAAATAAATTCTATATACCTGAGTGGACTTAATTACTTAGGAGGTCACCCGGAAGACAAAACTATGGTCTTAGCTCTTTTTGGAAAGGATCCAAGTATAACCCATCCTGGTACACTCCTCAGCAATTAGCACAGAGACCCTAGTACTAAATGAGTTGTCCATGAACTTTTTTTTTTGAGATTTTATATATTTATTCGACAGAGAGAGAGAGAGAGCTTACAAGTAGGCAGAGAGGCAGGCGGGGGAGGGGGGAAAGTAGGCTCCCTGCTGAGCAGAGAGCCCAACGCGGGGCTCGATCCCAGGACCCTGAGATCATGACCTGAGCCGAAGGCAGAGGCTTTAACCCACTGAGCCACCCAGGCACCCTGTCTGTGAACATTTTTTTTTGAAAGAATGAATGCATAAGAATATAGCCTTTCAGTGAACTTACTGTCAGTGGCAAGAAATAGTTTGCTAAGAATATACTAACCTTAAAGAGACATACCAATAAATTTATTAATCAGATCTTAGCAAAATTAAAGTGCTTGGGATCTAATACTCAAGTATAGCTGGTTTTCCTTCTCCATTCCTTCTTTTCACTTGAATAAATTTGATTAACCCTTAAAATCAGGCATCATTTTAATTCCTGTAAAAGTTGTTCCTTACCTATTTGGAGTAGATTAAGCAACTTTATTATGAACTCCTGTGCTTCACATATTTGGGGAATATTTGCATTCTCCTATAATTGTTTATTTAATTGGCTATGCATCCTAGATGGACTATGCCTGTCTTATTTCCCCTTTATGCTTCATAGGTATTAGATAGGGTTTTGCACATCGATATCTATTTGGTTTTTCTGGTACATGTCATTATTTACCCTCTTTCCCACCCTCAACGTCTAGTTTGTCTGCAAGTTTAGGTAGCTTTACCTTTGAAGCCATGCCTATCCAGAATTCAGCCACTTCTCTCACTCCCAAAGCTGTAACTTGATCTACCTCTTGCCTGCGTAATTGCAATTGCTTTTGTTCTAGTACACTTATAACTGCTCTTGCCCCTGTTCTTAACCCAGAAGCCTGAGAGATCCTCTTAAAATATGTACCAACCACATAACTCATCTGTTCAAACCTTCAGGGAGATGTCATCTTACTTAGGAAACAAGTCAAAGTTCTCACTAGGAGCTGCAAAAGTCTTTTCTTCCAATCTTCCCTTGCACAAGGCACTCCAACCACAATGGCTTTCTTGCTGAACCTCACTCTAGGTAATCTTCCTCATTGGGGCCTTTGCTCTTGTTGTTTCCTTTCTCTAGAATGGTCTTTGTCTATTATCTATAGGACTAACTTTTTACTATCTTGAGAGATTTGCTTAAAAGTCTCTCTCAATTCAAAATTTCTAAAAGTTCAGTATTTCCCTTACCTGATACTTTAATTTTTCTTTCATCTTTTATTTTTCCTGTTAGTACCAATTCAAAGTCTGATATTCAACAGGTAGAATGAACTTTTATTCAGGGTGGCTGGGTGTCTGTTTTATGAGTTGGTACCCATTTTTACTGGCTGTGAAATACTGCTCATCACTTTGTAGTATACTTTATATCTCTTTCTCTTTATCATCTACCTCTCTTACTCTAAGGTGTTTTTGTTCAACATTGTATCACCAGCATCTGGAGCATCTACTCTACTTTAGGAACTCTATCTGTATGCTCTTATATTAGCTTATCCATGCTTCTGCATTAAAAGGTACTACAAAATGGTATTATACTTATTTGCTTTTATGTTATCTTCATTTAATTGATTGTGGACTCTATGAGAACAGCTATCTTTTTTTTAACATTTATCCATCTCCACCATCTAGTATAATGACTGGTTAATAAATATTTAATGAATGAAAAAAGGATTTTGTTCATAACCATAATTACTCATTTAAGATACATAAATTATCATAACTATGCCTTCATTTACAATGTTTACCTACTTTTCATCAAGGTAAAATTATTCATATAAACTTTCGTTGGTGCAAATATAACCGTATAAATTATATATTCCTAATGTGTAAATTTATCTACCTCGAAGATTTTGGTTTTTTTTTTCTTTCTTTAAATTAATATATAATGTATTATTTGCCCCAGGGGTACATGTCTGCGAATCATCAGGCTTACACATTTCACAGCACATACCATATAGTACATACCCTCGAAGATTTTCAATAACACAAACCTTGTGATTGAAGGGAAAATATTATATATATACAATCCTCTCTTAGCATTACTATGGATTTAAATAGCAGTAATATGAAGATCTTAGGCAAATTTGAGACAACTGTTTTCAACAGAAGATATTCTACAGATTTCATAATTCCATTCAGTAAGTACAAATGATTCCTGATCTTTTAAAATGTGATATAATATATGATCCTGAAGAGGAAACTCGGATCAGATGCAGAAGTTTTTTTTTTTTAAGTTTGGAACTATTTCATGTGCTCAAGATTTTAACAAAACATAAGATTAAAAAAATCATCTTTAGGTTTGCATCATCACTACAAGAACAATTAACCCCTAAAATCTTTGCCAATACATTATATAAGATTATATAAGGCATGTTTATCAAATGTACAAAAAATAGTCTTAACAATTCTTATAAATGTAGGAATCAAAAGGTTACTGCTTGTTCTGCTTGTTTTGAGAAATACCATCCTCCCTGTGTGAACCTGTTTTGTAACTTTGCTTCCTATTTATTACACCTGACTGAGGCAACTTCCATTTTTGTCCTTTTTTTTAAAGATTTTATTCATTTTTTTCTAATGAAACAGAGAGACAGAGAGAGAACAAGCATGAGCAGGAGGAGGGGCTGAGGGATAAGCAGACTCCCTGTTGAACAAGGAGCATGATGGGGGACTTGACCCCAGGGTCCTGGGATGCTGACCTGAACTGAAGGCAGACCCTTAACCAACTGAGCCACTCACGTGCCCCAGCTTTCTCATGTTTAACACAGCCTATCCTAACCACTCTTAACTTTATCCCACTGAATATATAGGGAATTGTTCAGATACTAGCAAAAATTCACATTACTTGGAAATGCAGAGCCAAATGCAATGGGTTTAGCTTAGTTCCCAATTTTGGAGACCTCAAAACAAACAAAACAAAATAACAAAACCATGGCTTTTTAGATATTCTTGAACTTAGTTCCTGGGTGATTCTTTATATCTGAGTCTCTAAGGCCTTCCTGTTGGACAACAGACATCCTACTACCAAGCACCAAAATTTAATGTTTCAAACAATCTCACTACTATCTGATATTTCATCCTCATCTTTCTATATCCTATCACTAGAACAGTGGAAAAGAGTAAAGCAGATACATATGGGTACTTAAGGGTTTGACTCCTAAGAAGGTTATCAACCTACTAGTAGGTTCGGGTTCTATACTCCACCACCAACAACTGAATTTTTTTTTTTCCAACAACTGAATTTGATCAAAATTTTGTAGTTTACTTTTTCAGCCATTTATCTCTAGATATTGAAGTCTACTCTTGTATGAGCATGATCTTAGAAGATTTGATCATTAATGTTACTTTGAGGAAGAGTTAGAAGTCAGCCTCTATTTAAACAGGTGATGAGTATTAAGGAGTACAGTTGTGATGAGTGCTGAGTGTTGTATGTAAGTGATAAATCATTAATTCTACCCTTGGAACTAATATTACACTATATGTTAACTAGCTGGAATTTAAATAAAAACTTGAAACATTAAAAAAGGTGAACCTCTAGTTTTAGCTCTGTTTAGTTGGCCATTAAGAAACATTTAGGTTAAAAAGAAAAAAAAAGAAAGAAAAAGAAACATTTAGGTAATCTTCCTAACCTTTACTTAGGTACTTTTCTTCTTTTTTGTCCATTTCTGTTAATTTGGAAGTAGCCAGTGACATCCAATTTGATCACATAACTAAAGCCTGACAGACTTACAAATATACACATGTTAATGAAATTTGATTCTAGATAATCAGATGTTCAAAACATATCCTTAGTTTGGAGATTATACACACACACACACACACACACACACACACACACACACACACAATTAGTAAACCCTAGTTATTTTTTTTCCTTTCTTTTTTTTTTTAATAGAGAAAACTTTATTTTTTAGGAGCAGTTTATTTTTTTTTAAGATTTTATTTATTTATTTGAGAGACAGAGAGAGAGAGAGAGAGAGCATGAGAAGGGAGAAGGTCAGAGGGAGAAGCAGACTACCTGCAGAGCTGGACCCCAACGTGGGACTTGATCCTGGGACTCTAGGATCATGACTTGAGCCAAAGGCAGTTTTTTAACCAATTGAGCCACCCAGGCGGCCAGGAGCAGTTTAAAGTTCAGAGAAAAATCAGGGTGCCTGGGTGGGTCAGTTGGTTAAATGGCTGCCTTCATCTCAGGTCATGATCCCATCGTCCTGGGATCAAGCCCTGCATCGGGATCCCTGCTTAGCAGAGAGCCTGCTTCTTCCTCTCCTGCTATTCCCCTGCTTCTGTGCTCTTTTTCTCTGTCAAATAAATAAATCAAATCTTTTAAAAAAATAAAATAAAGTTCAGAGAAAAATTAAGGAGACCTAATTGCTTTTTAGCTTCTCTTTCTAGAAGCAGCCTGATAATTGTGGTCAAAAGTAGAGTGGATGATTTACACTTATATTGATTAATATATAGTATTGTCAGGGAAAATGATATAATTCCATAATATAACCACCTTATAACATTTTTAAAGATTTTTTTTTATTTATTTGAGAGAGAGAGAGAGAGAGAGAGAGAGAGAGTGCAGGAGGAGGAGCAGAGGGAAAGGGACAGGCAGACTCTGCTGAGTGCAGAACCCAATGTGGGACTAGATCTCACAACACTGAGATCTTAACCTGAGCCAAAATCAGGAATCAAATACTTTCCTGAGTGAGCCATTCAGGTGATGCTATAATCTGTTTTATACTGTTTTATTTTTGTGTCGTTATAAACATAAATTAGATTGAAATTCTTTTTTTTTTTTTTTTAATCACCATGACTTTCTTGAGCAATTCAAACAATCCAAACTTATAGTCTCTTTGATTATGGTAATGTTAACAGTAAATTGCTATGTTTAATCCTGTCAATCTTGACTTAAAATGGTAACAGTAGCAAACTAAACAAAAATCAACATATGATCTATAGTAGTCTATGTGAAAAATACCTTTCTTTAGGTTTTGAGTGTTTTATAAGAGAGATTGAAACTATACAAAAAGTGACTTTAATTTCAGACTCTACATGAACAGTCAGATCAAGAGATAGCAGCCTTCCACAACTGAAGGTAGTCTGTAGATACCGTTTGTCACATTGGGTTTAATTTTGGGTATCAACGGGAAATGTGAAACATTATTGATGTGCTGGGAGGAGGCATCAGATCATGAACATTTGAAACTCAAGTCATAGAAAGAATCATTGAAGGAGCTATGGATATTTTACAGAGGAAATAGAAGACAATGGAAAGAAATAAAGTCATATATGTTTTGTATCAATTTAAGGAAGACCTGTCTTAGAATTAGAGCTATCCAATAATGAAAATGAGGTTAATATATAGTTCAAATCACAGACTGAATGACTGCATGTCATAGGGAAGTTTCCTGTAGAGTATACTGAACTAGATGAACTTCCTTAGTCTTTATGTCTTGATTTTTTTTCCATTGAAGGATAATATGGCCTTAAATTCAGAGTAAAAAACAAAACAAAACAAAACCAAGAAATAAAAATAAAAAACACCTGAATCACAGATACTTTACCAAACATCTTTCTGGTCTTGGGGAGGTCATTTATTTTTTTCCGACTCTAAATTTGTCATATACAAACATAGCCTGGAGTCTTTAAGGTCTGCATTGGTCCTAACATTCACTGACCATATAAATACAGACATACTGAATCAAATTCTAAGTCCACTCATGGTAAAGAATCATTGCAATTATAGACTTTTAGAGCTGGAAAGCATTTAGCAACCCCTCCCCCCCCCCAAAGTTGTTAGATTATACATATCACTGTTCTTATACTGACTTATAAGGAAATAATTTTAATAAATCTTTTAAATGCAATGCATAACATGAAAGTTTTGGTTATTACTCTTGAATGCAGAAGCATAACTCCTTCAAGCAGAAATGCTCAGAGAACATCCTACTGAGCTTTCTTCTTTAGACCATACAGTTTGTGTACACAATTAACCTTCCATTAGTTAGATTAACTTGTTCTTTACTTGGGATTAGCAAATTAACACTGTAATAAAAAATCCCTAATATAAAGAATTTCTAATATAGATACAAATATGTCCCCCCATGTGTGTAGCATTGATTACTTCTTTACTAAAAAACGTGAGTCTGGCTAATTTAACGGATGCCTTACTTTGCAAATCTGCCTTATTTCTCCAAAATAGTACCAGTCAGAACTTTATAAACAGTTCTTAAGAGTCACCTTAAAAAACCTTAGTATTTCTGACTTTCTTAATTGATGAAACTAATAGTTAACTAAAGTTCCAGAAGGTGACTTTAATTATGTGAAGGTATTTATAGGCATTGGCATTTGTCCTTATACTAAAACATGATACTACATAGCATATAACCAAATGTTATCATTCACAAGAAACTAAATTACACTTGCCAAAATAAGCCAAGCACTTGGCTGTCGAACTCACAATAATATTATGTGCACCTTATATATTTGTGAATTTCCAAATTCAGACAGTTTAACAGTTTCTGGCTAGCATTAGCTTGATGCGATTTTGAAAATTGACAGTGACAATACATGAAGAAGAAAGCTCACTTAACAAAATTGACTAAATTTGGTCAATGAACCTAAGGCAAAATATTTTGAAACTTTAATTCAAGAACTTTATAGTTATTATTAATAGTATCTTAGAGGGAAGCCTGGGTGGTTCAGTCAGTTAAGCATCTGCCTTCAGCTCCGGTCATGATCCCAGGGTCTTGGAAGCCAGTCCCACATGGGTCTTCTTTCTCACCAAGGAGCCTGCTTCTCCCTCTGCCTGCCACTCCCCCTGCTTGTGTTCTTGCTTTCTCACAAATAAATAAAATCTTAAAAAAAAAAAAAAAAGATCTTAGATATCCCCTAATGTTCTCAAGCCATCATTTATTAAAGTGTCTATGGTGTCAGGACACTTTTTTACAAATTATGAGGAATAGGAAGATGAGTAAGAAGATATAGACCCTCAGGCACCTGGGCAGCTCAGTGGGTTAAAGCCTCTGCCTTCGGCTCAGGTCGTGGTCTCAGGGTCCTGGGATTGAGCCCCACATTGGGCTCTCTCCTTTGCGGCGGGCCTGCTTCCCCGCTCTCTCTGCCTGCCTCTCTGCCTACTTGTGATCTTTCTCTCACTCTCTCTCTCTCTCTCTCTCTCTGTGTGTGTGTGTGTCAAATAAATAAATAAAATCTTAAAAAAAAAAAAGAAGAAGAAGATATAGACCCTCCCTTCAAAAAATTTCCTATCTGGACACTTAAGGAGGAATTGCCAGGAATGTGGAAGCATGATGCTTTTGCATTTAGTTAGGTGGTTTTGGTTTTCTCAATTCAAAGTAATCTCAAAACATAATGGCAATTGTTGTCTCTGGTTTCCATCTGGGTTCAAATTTTGATACTACTACTACTACTACTACTACTACTACTACTACTACTTGTGTAACTGAGCAGATATTTAGTTTCTCTAGTTCTCCAGTCCCTATTCTAACATGGAAATGATTCAAGAGTAAACCTTAGAGGTCTATTATAAAGAATAATTGAGATATGTGTGAGATATGAGATTATTATGCATATCAAAAATAAATTTTAAATACATTTAAGGGATAAAGGATACATTAAATAAGAAATCTTTCATCTGACAAAATTAAAAAGTTCAATATTGTTTAATACGTTAGATTCAGTAACCTGCTTTTTAAAAAATTGTATATATTTATTTATTTGACAGAGAGAGATCGCAAGTAGGCAGAGGCAGGCAGAGGTAGAGGGGGAAGCAGGTTCCCCGCTGAGCAGGGAGCCCTTATGCAGGGCTCCATCCCAGGACCCTGTGATCATGATGCAAGCCGAAGGCAGAGACTTTAAACCATTGAGCCACCCAGGCACCCGTAGTAACTTGCTTTTAAGACTGATTATCTAACATTCATAGACTATGGACTATAGGGAGAAGAAGACTTTCTAATGTAATGCTCTAAAGCAACACCACTAAGTGAGCTGCTGATCTCAGACAAATGGAGGAGAAGACAATTTGGGAAATAGCGATCAAATATAATACCCTAAATAAAATGTTTTGAACTTTACACAATTGTTTGACAAAATGTCTTATATTTTTTAGGCAATCTGAAGAAGGCAGAATTAGAGAGAACTAGAAAGATTTGTGAAGTGGCAGAAGAGCCTCTCAAAAGATAATAGAATGAGTAGATATTAATCTGAAAAATACTTTGGACTTGATTCACATCACTGTCTTTTGTGGAGAGGAAACATTGTAAAATGTAATAGTCATAAAGGTTGCGGTTAAGATTCTTGCTCTAAATCTTATTAGTTGTGAGAGATCTTTGTTTTTACTGGTGGATTAAAACAAAAAACACCAGTTTTTTTTTTATCTGGAATCAGAAGATATGAGGATGTCATGCAAAGCCCTTTACTTCATGCTTGGCACATCTTAAGAGCTCAGTAAGTAGTACCAATAATAATCACTGCTATTTTTATTGTATTTCTATGATGAGATGAAGGTAGTTATATTATTTTGTTTCCATTTTTATTCATCTTTAATATACAGACATAAGATATTGTGTTCTCAGATTCATCTATCCCATCTCCAGAAGGTAAACCACTAAAATGCATTGCATATTTCCACTTTCAAACATATCTATATGTGACCAGATAAGCTTCTGACATTCCAGGTTTCAATGAAGATAATGATAACATTTACAGACTACCCTATATTTCCTCTATTATACGTCATGTTCAATTCTGAAGGACTTTGCATATAAAATTCATGTAATCCTCACAACAGTCTAGGAAGTACATACAATTATTATCTCCATTTTACAGATGAGAAACCTCCCCCCCCACACACACACACGCACACACACATGCACAAGAGAATAATTTGCCTAAGATCAAACAGATAGCAAATAGCGAATCCAGGAAAGTCTAAGTTTAGAACCTATTCAATTTGCCCCTTATGATAAAATTGATTCACTATGAGGAAGCAATATCATAAATGGAGGTATGTTTAAAATATTTTTATTGACACTAGATCAGACAGAGATAGAACTTAAAAGAAAATAGGAACATTGTTTGTATTATTTGTTCTATGGGAATAAGTACTTTGGATGCCTGAACAACTGGTTTTTAAACTTACTCTGGAACATGATGTGCTCAGAAAATAGAAACTGATTCTATACAAATTGCTGAACCATAAAACAGAATGATTAATATCATAAGAGAGTCATGAACAAAGACACAGGAGTTCGGAAGAAAGCATCATTTTGACTGGGGGTATTCAGGAAAGCTTTATGGTGAAGGTGAGATGAATCTTAATATATAAAATAGAAACAATGAGGAACTAAAGGGGAAATAGGCTGGGAGCCTGAAATAAATTTACCACAGCCTCTGCCTTTCTGGTTTATTTATTCAATTCTCATCTAATTTGATTTTAATCATATCTTGGTTTCTGAAGGAACTTTGTGTGCCTTTTCTGTATTTTAATATTCCCTTTTTTTCTTAGAAACATAAGAAACATCAACTAAAAAATGAAGTTATCAGAGAATTTGGGAAGTGGAATTCTTTTCTTTAAGCTGGGAACTTACAGTTTTTAGGAAAGAAGAGTATTTAAGCATGCTAAGTAACTTTTAAACTTTGTAAACTTGATTTACATAATTTGTATTTAGAAAGCTCAAGTAAAATCATTTAGTTTATTTTATATTTCATTGCAGGTTTATATAGAATAATAGTTTTAAATGGTAAGCCACAGATCAAATATTTTAGAGAGAGCATAATAATGATTTATTTCAGAGAATTGTCATTTTAAGATTTGAAACAATATAATATGCTGTAATGGGCAAGAAAAATATATTGGGTAGAAGATTCTATCAAAAAAGTATTATTATGATAGATGAAATGTTTATATTAGAGAAAGGATATGTAAGATAACAAAGCTGTGGTAAATAGCAAAAATTTTGTTGCAAAATACTGAGAACTAAATGCATCACATTATAACCCTTTCTTGTTTAACAGAGATTAGACATTTAAAATTTTCTTAATCTATTTGCTAATCTGTTTTCTTGCTTTATTCCCTCATTAACAATAAATAGCTTTATAGCTTCCAGAAAAAAAACAAAATAAAGTATGTAGGCGAGACCACCGCCGAAGGCTAATAATTTCATAGCAGCAGCAGCTAAATTCAATCAACATTTAAATCTATAGGCATCTGCTGCTCCAGTTCAAAACTTTAACCCATTGTTAGGTTTCCCACACATTTATGACTAACATCATCCATAATTCAGAACTGAAAAATAAATCCTTCATTGACAGATCATTTCCCAGTTGTCTATAACTTGAGTATAAATTTTATTTATAAAATTAAAAAAACTGGTTATCCAAAGTAAAGAACAATTTAATCTTAGCGTATTTTATAAGAGGACGATAAGATGAGTAGAATACAATGTTTGAACATTCCTTCCATACATCCATCCCAATTAGTATTTGTTGAGTGCCAACTATATTGCAGGCACTGTATTAGGTATTAGAATCCGAAGAAACGAAAAAAGGGTTAAGATGTCTTGCACACTTACCTTATATCAGCCACTGTAGGTATACTCAGACAGTCCCTGGCCTCAAGAGTTTCAAAACCTAATTAGCAAGACAGAAAACAAAATTATTTTAAAAACATATTTCAAACTCCAAATTGTCTTTAAGGTATATCTCTGCCATCTTTTTTTTTTTTTAATTTGCTTTTTCATAAGGTCTTTTTTTTTAAGATTTATTTATTTATTTGTCAGAGAGAGAGAGAGAGTGTGCACAAGGAGGCAGAGAGTGGCAGGCAGAGGCAGAGGGAGAAGCAGGCTCCCTGCTGAGCAAGGAGCCCCATGTGGGATGTGGGACTCTATCCCAGGACCCTGGGATCATGACCTGAGCCGAAGGCAGCTGCTTAACCAACTGAACCACCCAGGAGTCCCTGCCATCATCTTTTTTAAGGTGGTTTGAGACAGGAGAAAAAGCAAGAAGGTGGGTGAGAAGCTGGTATCAATTTTATATGATAAGAATCTTTTAATTGAAGTAGTGAAATGCCAAAAATTAACATGGAACTTTCTTTTGTCTACATACTGTAAAGTAGTGAATATTGACTAATATTGACTCTCCCTTAATATTTTGGATTGGGAGTAGCATGTCTAACAAATGGCCAGACTACCTTCTTGCACCCGTTTCATTAAGTTTACCAAATATCTCAGTTTGTTGCTTCCTGAAATTACATTATACATTTCAAAACGTCCATCCTTTTTCTTTATAGAAGTGGATGCCACCTAGACTGTTAAAACCTGGAAGGTAAGCTAAAGCAAATGCTCGTTAGGCTTAATCACCCTAAGACAGCTAGCATGAAGTTTTCTAAATCTTCTAAGTATTACATTTATGTAAAAGAATCTCAATTATCAATTTTTTTTAAAATCCATGACTCTAAAACAAATTAAAAAGTCAATGTGTCTTACTTTCTCAATGGGATCATTTTACAAGTTTTAAAGACTATCCTAATGATTCTTGTCTGTTTTCATAATTGCTTCCTTCTCTCTAGACCCCTGTCTTATCAACTCGTTACCATGTGTTCAACTCTTATTCCTCCTTCAGTTCCCAAGGAAGTTATCATCCCACATGGAAAACATTGTTTGACATCCCGCCCCCTCCAAGTTTTGCTTAGATAGATTTCCTAGATATTCCAGCAATTCTGTGTATTTCGTTGGTACATTATGTTGTACGGCAGAAACTAGCTAGTTGTTCACCAAACTGTTTCTTTTTTCCTCCCCTTATAAAGTCACACTGAATTTTGCAGATAGATATGCCCATGTAAATGAATTCTTTGCAATGGAATACAGCTAGATATAAATCATGGCAATATCAGATTTGGCCTTAAAATTATCTCATACATGATCTTTCATTCAATATTCTCTATTGACAAGTAGAATCCTTGAGAACTTACAGGAGGAATGATCCATAAGACAGAAAAAGCCTGGTCCTTCAGTCACAGATCTCAGGATCACCCTTCACCCCCAGTAATAAAGTTTATTGATACGAGAAAGTTACAAAGATGACCATCCATCTTCCTACCCTGGCTAGGAACATCTATTGGCATTGGAGTTTTGTGTAAATGAGCATTTTTTTTCAGTTCTTTATGACGTTAAATTGTCAGGTGCTTCTTATTGTACTTAGCCTACTCAGACTCTTACTGCTTGATTTGTTTGATCTCTCCCCTTAGGTTGTAAACTATAGTACCCCCACAGCAACTGGTTTTGTCATATTCCAGATTTTAGGGGAGCCTCTGACACAGTCTATGGTACATAATTCTCTCTCTCTCTTTTTAATAACTTGGATCTTATGATAAAATGTACCATGAAAATTTCATAGGGAACATTACTCTAAATACAGTTATCCCTTTGGTGGGGAAATGCAACACTTCATTTACCACAGGCTTCAAAATACCTTTTGATAAATAACTTAAAAGTGAAATCTGATTTTGCTTAGGAACTCAAAGCAAATGGAAACATTGAAACCTTCTTGCAAAACTGCTTTCTTAGGCTTCGATTTACAGTTTTTCCTACAGTGGTGAGAGCATTGCAAAACTTTATTCGGAAGTAATGGACTCAAAAGCTCCTTGAGATAGTTGCAGTGACTTGGAACATCCTTCAAATCTCTACCGGGGATTTAATGCCAATGGAGAGAAAATGAAAGGTAATTTTCTTTCCTTTTCAAAACAATAACCAATCACAAGACCCACGACCTTCTGCTCTTCTCAAAGTACAATGAAATAGCTTTTGAAGTTTAGACAAAAATAGAGACATCTGACAAACAACATCCAGTCTCAGTCAGCATGCCTCCATGTATTTACTGCTGACACACATTCTTCCCCACCCCCTTACTCTTCCAGCCAAAAACACTACATGCACTGACTCCCTTTGGGAAACCACCTGTTTGAGGTCACTTCCAAAAGGTCTCCTCATAAATCTCACCCATCTGTCTTTGTACTATCATCCTTTTGCTGGTTAAATTTAGTACTATTTGTCAGAACCTACCTTTCAGACACATACTTCCTTTACTTTCAGCCTATTTAAATGAAAGAAATAAAGAGGAAACAGTCCTCCTTGGTTCTTTTCTGAGGAATTAAGAGAAAGTGTTTGTTTTATTTTTCCCCTACAAGACGTGCAACTGCCTTTAGGCTGAAGGAAAAATCCTCAGGCTCTGTTCCACAGTTCGTTTAGATTTTTTTTTTTCATTTAGAGTATTTTTTTTAAGATTTTATTTACTGACACACTGAAAGAGATCACAAGTAGGAAGAGAGGCAGGCAGAGAGAGGGGGAAGCAGGCTTTCTACTGAGCAGACAGCTCATAGATTATCTTTGGCTAGATTTTATGGTAAATTTAATAAATTTGTAGTTCATTCACATCAACGTTAATACATAATTTCCTTTGGCAAAGCATTTGTCTCTTCAGTGTCGGGCAAGCACACATCAGATTTGCCAGGGCAAGTTATTTCTTAAAGTTCCCATAGACATTAAGACAACTCCTCTCCTTCACAGATTATCACAAAGCTACCTTTCCTTTCTGAGCACAAATATCAACCTAATGGCCCGTTGATCTAGGTAGAGGAGACAACAGAAAGATTTATATATCAGTCCTTCTAAGTCATGCTTAATGTTTAAGTCAACTGGACTTCCTACTGGAGTCAAAGTGCAAATTATCAAGAAGTCTCAATTGTTTTTCTGAAAATTGAGGAAAATAATGGACTCTCATAAGCAGAACAAAATGAATTTTCTGCAACTGATATAGCCAAATAAATGCAATCCAGCTCTCCGACCATGCCTGATGTGTGTGAAAGAGTGGAAGAAACAAAAAGAAACGGTTGCAATTTACAGGTTCTCTCATTTCGAGTTTTTGCCAAAACTCTGACTAATTGTGGCTAAGGAAACTGTAAGTGCTAAAGTCAGTAACTTTCAATAACAGAACCATTTATGGTGAAGTATATTACGGTCTGATATAGTTTTATTATATACAAATATACATGGAAAATAGTTCTAAGATGTTTTGAAGGTTTCCATCTACTTTGGTCATAAACCTAGTTTTTCCCTACAGAAATAACAAATATCTCATAAATAGCCTAGCCTTTCACATAGATCATTTCATGCACATCAGGAGAATAATATCTTTTATTTTATTTTTTAAATAGAGTTAGCTGGAATCAAATCATGGATATTTTATATCCTGACCCATAAAAAGTACATGGAACTTCCTCACTGTAATTTTTCTTTGCTGTATTGCATGGCTTCTATTATAAATATAGTGTATAAATTCTAAGTTTCATTACTGACCCATGACTCCAATATATGTAATAGGAATATTTAATTAAAGTACTTCAAACCTTTAAAAAAAAGGCATTTCAACAGAAAAGTGTAGTTTGATATGTTATAGTGTGATGCTTTTTACTACTCTATATAAATTAGGAAAAAAAAAGTTTACTTCATATGAAGTTTCTTTTGCTGCTAAGCTTATTCTAAAACACCCACCAAATGATAATTATCAACATACATGTTATTTTAAAACAGATTCTATATTAGCACAAGCAACTGGGACCCTTTACAGTAGTGTAAAATTACATATTAAAGAGATTTCATTAAGAGGTTTTCATTCTCTTTTATTCAGAATTGTTTGCACATGTTTTTCTTTAGTCATCGTCTTCACATTTTCACAGATTTGAGTTCATACTAGATAAACAATGCTAGGTAAACAAACATCCAGGAAAAATAAAATTTGAAATTCCTAAAGATACCTGATTTGCAAAATTATCGAGTTCTGATTTCATATGCAGATCATAGAGTAGGAAGCCAGTAGAGATGAGGGCCTCATTTTAAGCTCTGTTTTATCAAATGTGTTGGACCCTCTAAGTTACATAACTTTGCTTGTTTCTTTTTTCCTTTCTCCCTCCCTCCCTTTCTGTTTCTCTTTCTTGTTTTTCTTTTGTTCATTTCCTTTTTTTTATTTACTTATTTCATTAAAATTTTAATTCCACTGTAGTTAATACATAGAATTTGTTTCAGGTATACAATACAGTGATTCAGTAATTCCATATATTACTCAGTTCTCATCAAGGTAAGTGTACCCCTTCACCTTTTTCACCCATGCTCCCACCCACCTCCTCTCTGGGAATCATCTCTTATTCTTTACAGTTAAAAGACCGTTTTTTTTTTTTGTTTGTTTGTCTTTGTTTTTGGTTTTTTTATTTTTCCTTGGTTTTGTTTCTTAAATTCTGCATATGAGTGAAATCATGCCTTAGTTATCTTTCTCTGACTTACTTCACTTAGCATTATACTCTCTAGATACATCCATGTTGTTGCAAATGGTAAGATTTTATTCTTTTGTACAATTAATATACATATATTATGATTTTATATATATAATATATATAAATATGATTTTATATATATATAAAATTATATAAATATATATAAAATATATATATAAAAATATATATGTATATATATATTTCACCACTTCTTTATCCATTCATCTCAAATGGACACTTGGGGTGCTTCCATAATTTGGCCATGATAAATAGTAAAGATAGGGGTGCATGTGTCCCTTTGAATATTTTATTTTATTTTATTTTATTTTAATTTATTTTATTTTATATTTTATTTTTTATTTTTGTATTCTTTGGGTAAATACCCAGAACTGAAATTACCGGATCATAAGGTACTGCTATTTTTAACTTTTGAGGAAGCTCCCTGTGTTTTCCACAGTGGCTAATGCAGTTTGCATTCCCACCAACAGTGCATGAGGGTTCCTTCTTCTCCACATGCTCACCAATACCTGTTGTTTCTTGTGTTTTTCATTTTAGCCATTCTGACAAGTATGAGGCCATATCTCATTGCAGTATTGATTTGTATCTCCCTAATGATGAATGATGATGAACATCTTTTCATATGTAGGTTGGCCATCTGGAAGTTCTCTTTGGAGAAATATCTGTTCCTTTCGCCCATGTTTAAATTGCATTATTTACTTTTTGGGTGTTGAGTTGTATCCATTCTTTATATATTTTGGATGCTAACCCTTTATCAGATAAGTCATTTGTGAAAATCTTCTCTCATCCAGTAGGTTGTCTTTTAGTTTTGTTGATTGTTTCCTTTGTTGTTGTTGAAGCTTTTTATTTTGATGTAGTCCCAAGAGATTATTTTGCTTTTGTTTCCCTGGCCTCAGGAGACATACCTAGAAAGATGTTATGGCTCATGTCAGAGAAATTACTGCCTGTGCTCTCTTCTAGGAGTTTTGTATTTCCAGGTCTCACATTTAGATCATTAATCCTTTTTGAATTTATTTTTGTGTATGGTGTAAGATAGTGGCCCAGTTTCCTTCTTTTGCATAAAGTTGCTGAGTTTTCCCAACACCATTTGTTGTCTTTTGAAGAGACTGCCTTTTTCCCACTACACATTCTTAACTATTTTGTTAAGATAAATTGACCATATAATTGTTGGATCTGCGCTTTTATCCTGTTTCATTGATCTTTGTGTCTATAAACACCTTATCATATCTATCTACACACCCACACATCACACCTACACAATCAGTTGTGCCTCCCATCACTAAATGAAGAGGTTTTTTTGTTTTGTTTTGGATCCTGTGTGTGTTTCTACATGGCCCTTAAAAAAAAAAGGACCTGGGTGGCTCAGTTGGTTATGTGACTGCCTTCAGCTCAGGTCATGATCTCGGAGTCCCGGAGTCCCGGGATGGAGTCCCATATCAGGCTCCCAGCTCTGCGGGGAGTCTACTTCTCCCTCTGACCTTTTCCCCTCTCATGTTCTCTCTCTCTCTCTCTCTCTCTCTCTCTCAAATAAATAAACAAAATCTTAAAAAAAAACAAAAACAAAAACAGAATTCCTTGTAAGGTTCAAGTACTTTTTTTTTTTTAAGTCTAAGTATAGTATGCTTATAGGAAAGTTCATAAAGAATGAACCATACACAAGTAAACACTAGGGTGACAATTACATAGGTCAAAATATAGAACATTTCTAGTGCCACAGAAACTCCATGCTCCCTCACAATCCCATTTCTCCCTTCTCATCAAAGGTAAACAAAAATAATCTTGATTTCTAACCCTATAGTTTAGAGCTGCCTTGAACATTATATCAGTGTAATCATATATTACATATTACTTCTTTATTTAAGATTATGTTTACTGGTTTCATTCATATTGTCATTTGTCAAATATCATTTGAATATACCAGATGTGGGCACCTGGATGGCTCAGTGGGTTAAAGCCTCTGCCTTCGGCTCAGGTCATGATCTCAGAGTCCTGGGACGGAGCCCCACATCGGGCTCTCTGCTCAGCAGGGAGCCTGCTTCCCCCCTCTCCTTCTGTCTGCCTCTCAGCCTTCTTGTGATCTCTCTCTCTCTCTTTTTCTCTCTCTCTCTGTCAAATAAATAAATAAAATCTTTTAAAAAATGAATATACCAGAAGTTATATATGTGTTCTATAGCTGATAGGTATTGGGTCATTTCCGGTTTAGAACAATTACAATTAATGCTGCAATAAACATTCTTATAGATATTTCTTGGTACACATGTTGTGCATAATGAGGAGTAGAATTGCTGGATCATCTGGTATGCATATGTTCAACTTCAGTAGATAATGTAAAATTGTTTTCCAAAGTTGTTGCAGTAATTATACTCCCCTGAAATATATATATATAGATAGATAGATAGATAGATAGATAGATAGATAGATAGATTGATAGATATAGATAGATATATATATGATGTGATTACACACACACACACAATTGGAGATATAGATATATCTATCTCCATATATATATATATCTCCATATATATATCTATATCTCCAATTGTGTGTGTGTGTGTGTGTAATCACATCATATATATATCTATCTATCAATATATCTCCAATTGTGTGTGTGTGTGTGTGTGTGTGTAATCACATCTTGACAAATACTTGGTAGGGGTATCTGCTTTGAAAGGCTAGGTTGGGGCGCCTGGGTGGCTCAGTGGGTTAAAGCCTCTGCCTTTGGCTCTGGTCATGATCTCAGGGTCCTGGGATCGAGCACTGCTTGGGGAAGGGGGTCTCTCTGCTCAGCGGGGAGTCTGCTTCCCTCTTTCTCCTTGCCTGCCTCTCTCCCTACTTGTGATATCTCTCTCCTCTCTCTCTCTCTCTCTCTCTCTCTCTCTCTGTCAAATAAAAAAAAAATCTTTGAAAGTTTAGGTTAGAACAGTGTAAAAGAAGACAGGGAATAGCCTGGCAAAGGGAAGACTCCCAATCTGGGATTAAGTGGACTGGTGGGAGAGTGATGTCTGTGCTGTGAATAGTGAAGCCTGGACCTTCACAACCAAGGATTTTCCCCAGAAGTAGGAGGATCCATGAAGGACTGAGGAGTTGAATACAGAGAATGACATTCTGTCAAATTGTGAGGGTAAAAACCAACCCAGCACCAGAATTTCAGTGCAAAATAAATTGTGTGTGTGTGTGTGTGGGTGGGTGTGTGGGTGTGTGTGTAGGGGAGGACCAGAGTCTTCACAAGCAAATATACATATCTAACGCATAAAATAGGAAGTATGTCTTTATATATGAAAATCATTAGAAATATCTAGGGTGGTAGATTAATGATGAGAAATGTCACAAGAGAAGTTTACCATGAAGAGCAACTTCGCATCAGTCTATTTTAAATTCCATCCTTTTATACTTTTTGTGATAAATTCTGAACATATTGTGTTTCATAAGGGATGGGAATATCACTTTCAGATATGAGAATTTCCCATAGGTATTTACTGAACTGTTTTAGTAAGTGACTGTTTTATAAGGTAATTATTTTATAATTATTCTATAGAAGGTGCTTTTGAAAAAAAATATCCTCTAGAGCCAGAAATAGTCATAGAATTTTACAGCTGAAAGAGGTCTTGGGCAACATCTAATTAAACCTTCTCATTTCACAGATGAGGAAGTCTAGGTGCACAGTTGCCCAGTTACTTGATTAGGCTAAGACAGTAGTTAACTGCAGATTCAGAAGAATCAAGACTTTTGACTTGAAAGATAATCATCATAAGTTCATTTTATTAAGGAAACATTGAAAAATTTATTTCTTGACTCCCCCCACCCCCAGCTTAGACACATCTGATAGATGTGTCTACACATCTATCAGAACTCATAAAGTTTTATAAACTCTGAGACGTCCTCTCTGATTGCTTCAAATCCACCTTAAATGCCTCTACTATGTCTTAAATGACATTTTAAAATTATTTCTGCTTTTCAATTACCTGTATACTTATCTCTTTGCCCAATATATTAAGAAACCAGAAGGTAGACCTGCTGTTTTTTTCTGCTCTTAGTCCTTAACATTTTGCATAAGTGTAGTATCCAACAGTATTCTGTAAATATTTGTGGAATGAGTTAAATGTATCAAAATTTGGCCCATAATCACTTTGGTGTGTTTTTAATTATGTAGAAGTGAAATGTATAACTTTACCCATTATGTTAGACTCTTGGACTGTTCATTGATATTTCTGTTTGTCCTCTTTTCAGGCATATGGTGATAATGTACTTCCTTGTGCTCTTAAAATTAGTATGTCCCTGCTATTTGAGCACAAGTAACACATGTCACTTCCACATAGAAACTTTTAACAGTCAGTATTAATCCCCCCCCCCAATGATCTTGGAGAATCTCTGTGTGAGGGCAACATAAGAAGATTCCTTAGCCAATCAGACACGTAGTATGACTGACAAATAAAACTGTATTTTACTTTCTAATTTACTTATGTTAAAGTCACTGAGACTTTAGAGTTGTTCCTGTAGTATAACCAACATATCCTCACTTATTGTAATGGGATGAGATTTGGGGGACTCTGGGAGAGAATGAGCTATTTTGTTTTGTTTTGTTTTGTTTTCTTACCTGAACCATTGGAGTCCAAAGGGTGGACTGCGGGAGGGAGAGAGCTTCTAAAATGATCTCAAAAATCTCCCTCTCCTGACATTTATGTATTTGTGTAATTCCCTTTCGTTGAGTGTGGGTTAGACCTAGTGACTTACTTCTAACCATTTTTTTTCCAGATTTTTTTTATTTGACGGAGAGAAACACAGAGAGAGAGGGAACACAAGCAGAGGGAATGGTAGC
>CM053615.1:27142625-27264168 GCA_028646535.1 Procyon lotor
GGTATCACTTATCTCTCAAATTCTCCCCTCGTGATCCAGTAGTTGTTTGTCTCTCTTTTTCTCAGCTTCTTTATTCTCTGTCTTTTGGTCTATATCACTAATTCTTTCTTCAGCCTCATTTATTCTAGCAGTGAGAGCCTCTATTTTTAATTGTACCTCGTTAATAGCTTTTTAAATTTCAACTTGGTTAGATTTTATTTCTTTTATTTCTCCAGAGAGGGATTTTATTTCTCCAGAAAGATATTCTCTTATATCTTCTATGCTTTTATCAAGCCCACCTAGCATCTTGATAACTGTCATTTTGAACTCTATTTCTGACATATTACTAATGTCCGAATTGACTAGGTCTCTAGCCATCTGTCTCTTCTTTTTTTGTGTGGTGAGTTTTTCCGCCTCGTCATTTTATCAAGGTAAGAGTGGATGGATGAGAGAAAAAAATACTCTGGAGTTCTGCAGTTTTCACTGATTGATTAATTAGGTCTTGGCTGGATATTCTCGCTGATCTTCTGGGGGAGGGGCCCATTGCTGTGATTCTCAAATGTCTTTGCCCGAGTCGGAATTGCACCGCCTTTGCCAGGGGATGGGCCAAGCACTTTGCTCAGGTTCCCTCTCGGGGTCTTTGTTCCCTGAGTGCTTTCTGTACTGCCCTGGAGGCCGGGAATGAAAATGGTAGCCTCCCAATCTCTGGGCCAGAGGACCCGAGTTCTGGGCACTCCGCTCATCAGCACGCCCTCAGAGTAAAGCAGTCAGTCACTCCTGTCTCCCTTGTCTGCATCCCAAACTCTGTGCTCAGCTAGCCTGTCGTGGATCACCTCTATCTTTGGCACACATGGCCCTATTGGAGTCTCCAAACCCAGCAGCTTCCTGCTGCACGCTCCTGTACCACTTCTCCTGGAGGAGGAAGGAGGGGGTGTCTCCAGAGCTGCCTCCCATGGGGTCCCCGCTTGAAGAGCAGCAGCCCATCTGTGTCTCAAGTCATGTAGTTTAAGGTAAGCCTAAGCAGACATGGCGCTGCATGGCTCCTTCTCTGCCGCTGGCTTCTCTGCCCCTATAGCTGGGAGCTCTCCCGCACTCAGGCTCCCCTGGTCCCTCAGTGACCCCATGGGTCCTGAAACCACACTGTTCCTGTGAGGGCTAAACCCCCTGCTTAGCCTCCGGAGGGATGTCCCTCACCAGAGCAGACTAAGAGTTCCACTTTTGTGCTCTGTGGCTCTGTGGCTGCTGGGAGCCAGCCCCTCCCCCGGGGTCTCTCTTCCTGTCACTTTGGATTCACTTTTTCCACACGTCCTACGTTTTGGAAAGTGGTCAATTTTCTGCTCCTAGAATTGCTGTTCTTTTTCTCTTCTCTCTCCTGGTGAGTTTGCCGGCTTTTAGAATGGTTTGATGCTATCTAGCTGAACTTCTGGGATCCAGTGCTATCTCAGCCTCCTACACCTCTGCCATCTTCTCCCTTTTGTTGATTTTGATGTGAGTTCTCTGTGCTTCCTGGATATGGATATCTGTTTCCTTCCTCAGATTAGGGAAGTTTTCAGCTATTATTCCTTTAAATTAACTTGCTGACCCCCCTTTTTTCGCTTCTTTTTCTAGCACTCCTGTAATATGAATGTTATTATGTTTGATGGAGTCACTAAGTTCCCTAACTCTATTCTAGTTTTGCATAATTTTCTCCCTTCTCTTTTGTTCAGCTTGATTGCTTTCCATTACTATTTCTTCTAGGTTACAAATTCATTCCTCTGCTTCTTCCATCTTCTCTTCATTACATTAAATGTGTTTTTCATTTCATTTATTAAGCTTTTTATTTCTGCTAAGTTATTCCTTATCTCTGTGTTAAGGATCTCACTCATGTCTTCCACTCTTTTCTCAAGCCCAGTGAGTATCCTTATGATCATTGCTTTAAATATGCTATCATGAATATTACTTATGTCTGTTTCATTTAGATCTCTGGCTGTGGCCTTGTCCTATTCTTTCATTTAGCATCATTTTCTCTGTCTCCTCATTTTGTCTACCTCTCTGTGTCTGTTTCTATGTGTTAAGAAAGTCAGCTATGTCTTCTGGTCTTGAAGGTAGTGACTTTATGAAGGAGGGGTTCTGGAGTACCTTGTAGTGCAGTGTCCCCTGTTCACCAGAATCTGGCATTTCAGGAGAGTATCCTATGTGTGTTGCTTACCCCCTGCTCTTGTGTCTGAGTCACTTTTCCTTTCAGTTTAGTACTCTATACTACCTCTTTGCCTGTTGTGGGCTGTGCTTACTCACTGTAGTGTTAGCAGGACCCAAATAGGCCAGCTCTGAGGGACCATGTCCACCAAAATCTTCTGAGCAGAATGGCTGGGTTAGAGAAATTCATGTTGAGCTACTAGTCCTGCGCTGGGTGTTGTGTGCCGGAGCAGCTGTGATCATGAGGCTAGACCCAGCAAAGGATGATTCCTGTCTACTCAGTGGCTGTATTTGTTGCACACATGGCTTTAACAAAATTTTCCGTGAGCCCAGTTTGACAGGCTTGGTGTCAGTGCTTCCTCAGGAGAAATTGTGTGTATGGCTCACTATTAGCAGGCTAGGTAGCAAGTCTTTTTGCAGCTTAGTCTCCTGCAGATGGCTTTGTGTTTATGCTGGGGCTTGGGGGAGGAAAATGGTGCTTGCAACTCCCTCGTTTTTGGAGAAGTCCCCCAACACACTCTAAAATCAGCAAGAACAGATGTCCTACCATTTATCCTCCTGTATTGTATAAACTGCCATTTTTATCTCGCCTTTGCACACAGGATGCTGTTCCTTTAAGGGAAGACACCCAGTTATCACTGACCCTCCAGGCTTGACCAGTCCTGAGTTAGCTGACTTTTAAAACTCCAGGCTCAAAGTCCTACTGGCTATACAAACTCATGGAATTCAGCCTCTCTAGTTTTCATAGCTCAACTTCACGGGGATTAGTTTTCCTTGTGTGAGCTCCCTGGTAAAATGCTTGCTTCTCTGCCCAATCCATGTGCATAACTCCGTTCCTCTTATGGGCAGCCTCCCTCTGCTTTTCTGACCTTTCAGATGCAGTTTCTTCTCTATATTTTGTTGTTGAGTTTGTTCTTCCAGCCTGTGATTGCTCTCCAGTTTACTGACTTGAATGTGCATGATATCTAGTTGTAAACAGGATCAGGACATCTCAGGATCCTCCTACTCTGCCATCTTCCCAAGTTCTTCTGAGAAGCTTATCTTTAATGCACCAATGTTGTGCTCATACTCACTTCATTTATAAGTTAATGATTAAGTGCATTGGCTATAAAGACCTAGGATTCTGATACCAACTTTTTACAGGTAATGTCATTTTAAGTAGGTAACTATTTCTCTGAGCTTTATTTTCTTTATTAGAACATGTGCATTAAAATAATAAATTACAAAAAATAATAATAATTAATTCCTAAGATTGTTGTGAATTTAGTATAGTGCTGGCATGTAATATGTGTTCAATAAATAAATATCTACTATTTTTATTTGCACTTTTTTCTTATCCTGATATTAATGTGCCTGCTAAGAAAAGGAAGAGCAACACCTGATATATAGGAGCTGGCCTGATACTATCATTCAGGCCTTGGTTTTCTACCTATTGGGCTGGTCCTCACAGCAGAGTCTAGGATTTCTCCTGTTAAGCGTAAACAGTTTCATAGAACATTGACATTAGACAAGGTCACTTTTTGACCATGATATATCTAGACAAAAACCACTCCATAATCATTCCTGAAAATAGATAAAAACATGAATATCATCATCAAAACCAAAAAAATGACCAAACATCTCCTATCCCAGCTAATAAGAGTGACTAGATTGTTGCTTCTTTTCTAGTTTAGCTTTAGACTTGTTTGGTCTTTCCTCTTCCTGGGCAAGAGTAAGATGCCCAATTGTAGTTACCCCACTTCCTTTTTTTTTTTTTTTAAAGATTTTATTTATTTATTTGACAGAGAGAGGGAGATCACAAGTAGGCAGACAGGCAGGCAGAGAGAGAGGAAGAAGCAGGCTCCCTGCTGAGCAGAAAGCCTGATGCGGGGCTCGATCCCAAGACCCTGAGATCATGACCTGAGCTGAAGGCAGAGGCTTTAATCCTCTGAGCCACCCAGGCGCTCCCCCACTTCCTGTCAGGATCTAACCAAGAGCAAAACCCTATGTCCTTACTCTTTCCCTCAAAGCACTTAATACACATCCAAATCCTATAATAATTTTAATACTCTCTTTTTGAAATCTCTCATGGTTTGTGTGCTTCCATGTTGCAAAAGCAACAAAGTCAACTTTTCTGCTACAAAGTGTGTTCCTGGAGGCCCTTGGTTGGAGTATGTTGACATACCTCATTGCATGCATCTCCACATATCACTATTTTTTTCTTCTCTGCTCAACTGATCTTTCATTTTACTTTGACTTCTTTTTCTTGTCATGTTAACCATGTTAAATGGTTATTGAATGAATGTCTACTTGTTGTTATTCTTCTTTTTCATAGCTTTCAGGAAAAATGTGTCCTACCACTCTATCAGTTGGGGAGGAGCAAACTTCACAGCATTGAGACTTTTGATAGTAGATTCTCTCAAGAACTAATTTAGGAAAAGATTAATTTCAACTAGATGTTCTGCAGTGAAAGAACACAGGAAGACTGCAAGATATTTCTGACTTTGTCCAAAGGAAGAAAAGCATGTATTTAGGTTTGTTTATATTTTATAAATCTTGTTTTCCTTATATTTGGTTGAGCTCAGCTATTATTTTAATTTCACTTAGATCTGTGGCTTTGTATTTCTTGAATCCTCTTTAGTTTCCAGTGGGCAATTTTTAGGTTATAAATACACACATGCAATCAACTGTGTTAAAAATATATGCCATAAAATCAAAGCAAACTTGAAACATAAATTTGTTCATTCTTCTACCCTACTCTTAAGTATTTGTTTAAAATTTTACTGTATATTAGCTTTCATGTAAGGGGTTTGCAGCCTTTAGTCAAATAGGTTTAATTTTTTTTAAATTTGTCTTTCTTTTATTCTTTTTATAAATATGGAATCATTTAGAAATTAAAGAACCTTTAGGGTAGATGAAGGTGCTGATAGACACATGAGATATGGAAGCATACCATTTTAGCTTTTTCTTGCTTTGAATAAAGTTAGTCTTGAGAATTTTAACTTCTTCTCCATAAATATTTTTAGTGATTTAACTTGGTATGCCTAAAATTCTGTACTTCAGTAGGATAGAGTTACTGAGGGAAATGGGCCCAAATGCAAACATATGGAGTAAGTTTTAACCTAGTCTCAAATTCCTACATGTCCTAAAATAAAAATGAACTGGACAGAAACCTTATGATTCTATTGGGCTGAGAGTATCTATAATCAGTGCCTTATCTTAACGGAAAGTAACTGATTTGCCCCTCTGGATAGATGACTTGCCACAGTGTAGCTTCAAATGACTGGAGGTAGATGGATAGAACTTCTTAATTAATTTCTATCTGTATTCCATTATAGAAGGTCTGCCTTTGATTCTAAGGTTGGACCTTTGGCTTTCAGATTCATCATAGCTTGAGTGTTTTTCAGAGAACTCAGCCATGGAAAGAAGATATAACATATGATTAATTATTTATGTTGCACCAAAAGTATGTGTTGGGCCAGAAGGCACGCACTGAAAGTTAGTTAAGACCTGAAGGGCTTCCCTGAAAATAAATGCAAAAGGGGACATAATATCATCCTTCCAAGTAAGGAAATCAAGAACAGGAGATGACTGGTTGTTGTATATAGAGCACTTTGCAATATATATAAAACACAAGGAAGGGTTCTGTATGCTATGAATATACTATTTCTGAGGTAGGGATAGATTTTAGAAAACATGGAAGACAGTTTTTAAGCACAGTCTCTTGTTCAGGGCCCTATTATAAAATCCTAGGTCTAGTATGAAATAAGTATATTATGAAAAATAATTATTAGTTACCTTAAGTAAAATCACTAATCTAAATGTCATCCTGTATACTTATGTCATATGCCTGGGTCTCTAACCAGAAAACTCAGAGACCATAAAATATATTCATGTTATGAGATTCACTTGCATTATTTTAGTGCTTTAAAGAATTAAAAGGAATAAAGGCAAGAGGAATAAAGACAAGAAGGCCAAAAATGATATATAAATGGTGAGAAATGACTAAACAAGATACAGATTAATTTAATCTAAGGAAATTTTTAGTCACATATCACTTTGTTGGAAGGGTGATTATAAATGTGTTAAATAGTATTAAAAAAAAGCAAAACTATTTCAGAATATGCCAAGACTAAAGAACCACAGAACATTTAAACTATATAGGTCAATTTCTTAAGAACAGGTAAAGTGTATATATATATATATATATATATTACATATATATAATATATATATATATACATATATTTTAAGATTTTATTTATTTATTTGACAGAGAGAGAGATCACAAATAGGCAGAGAGGCAGGCAGAGAGAGGGGGAAGCAGGCTTCCTGCTGAGCAGAGAGCCCGATGTGGGGCTCGATCCCAATCCCAGGACCCTGAGATCATGACCTGAGCCAAAGGCAGAGGCTTTAACCCACTGAGCCACCCAGATGCCCCAAGAACAGGTAAAGTAAATTAAAATGTAATTTAAGGTCTCAAAATGGTTTTGTTAAAACTGATGCTAAACTAAACAACTATACATATATATATATTTACCTTGAAACATATAAAGAAAGGTCTAATGTATGTGCATATATTTGTGTATGTGTATCTGTGTGTGTGTGCGTGTGTGCGTTATCCTAGTGATAAAACTGAGTGGTGCTTCTATGACCACTGAACATGGCATTAGAACACTTGTGTTCTGATTCTGGTTCTCGTCCTTTTTAGCAGTGTGATCTAGCAAGTCTTTGAACTTTAATTTGTGATTGTAAATTGGCCATAACTACTTAGTTACACAAGATTGTTATTGGTCCTGTAGTGGGTGTAAGATCTAATGATCTAATCAGATCAAAAGTATAGATTAATAGGTCATGGTTGAGTGATGGCTTTGACTCCCACTGCTTGTGAACAAGGAAATGAGTTGTCCTTGTTCTAGCTGGCAGCTGTCTTGTGACTATGAGGGAGGTGGCTTGGCAAAAAAGCCAGCATGGGAGTATAACGAAAGGAAGGAATCAGAATTTGAACGGAAATAGCTTGATATCTTACACTGTGAGTCGTCCTGATTCCTGGACCTTTTGTTAAACAAGACAAAATATTTCCTTGTCACTTAATCCAGTGTAAATGTGATCAGTTTATTTGTAGTATCTTTTTACATTTCCAAAGTGAGTATTCTCCTCTTTATCTGGATCAAGCAGGTATTACATCTCTAAGAATGAAGATAACTTATACTGGTTAAGCCCATTTATGGGCAAGGCATTAGTTGATATTACAACTAGTTACATATGTAATCTCCTTTAACTTTACAATCCTCTCACTTTACAAATAAGAAAAACAAAAGCTCAGACAGTGAAGCAATTTGCCTCAGGCAACACAGGATTCTAAACAACACTGTCTGGTTGCAGATTTCATGATTTTTTTTTCCATTATACCCCCAAGCAAAGCAATTGTAAATCTTTATAGACGATTTCCTTAGTTTGTAGAGGTCCGCTAAAAATGGATTCTGTAAAAGGTATGAAGAAATAGCCTAGATAATCATCAATGCTTTCACAGTGAAAGAAGTAATGCCTGGACAGTAGTGACAGTTCCTTTTCCTTTCTACCCAAAAATTGCAAAAACCTTCAGAACAAAAAAATTATGAATGCCTACACAAAATCATCATTGATTAAATTTCCCCAGGTATTTCCCTCTCTATTATAGCAATTCTTTCCTAATTCAAAAGAACCTTTTATTACAAAACTAATCTCTTCTTCTTACATGAAGAATAGTATATACTGCAAATATCTCAAATTGTGTACTAAATATGGTTTTACTGAAGGGTTAGAATAGCGGGACTCCTTATCAAGTCATAAGGGAAAAGAATGGAATCCTCTGAATAAATATAAGAAAATTCTTATCAAGAAAAGTGGTTTATGTAACTACAAACAGTGGCATCTTCAGAAAAGCATTCTTGTCTTTTTTGTAAGCAACATATAACATTGTCAAGTTCTACCACACACATGTCAGGAGCGGGAAGAAAACTGAAATAAGTATTGAAAATAGGAAGCATTAAAAAGCAATGCCAGGCTGAGTGGAAGGAAACATGAAAATAGGAAATGGAAATAAACATGTGTATTTGCATTTCGGCATCAAGGTCCTTTTTACTTTTATCATATTGAATAAAAGCAAGGAATATCTTTATATAGATAACCTCTATTTGGTAAAGGTAAGTGCAGAAAATATCAAAATCAATAATTTTGTTGTTTCTATGTTTATTTGGATCAATTTTCTTAACAAAAATGAAAATATTAACTACTAAACCTGTAATGAAAATATAATACTGTATAGTATTAGTATGTTATAGGATATATTATATATAAATATATAAGTTATATATACTATATAATATTATATATACTATATTATATATATAATATATTATATTATAATATATAGTATATATATTATATAATATATTATATATATAATTTATATATTATATATAATATTATATACTATATAATATTATATAGTATATACTATATATTAGTATACATAGTATATAGTATATATATATACTATATATATAATATACTATATATATTATATATATATAATATTATATAGTATATACTATATATTAGTATACATAGTATTAGTATAGTATACTAATAGTATATAAAATATACTATAATGAAAATATAACTACTACTACTATAATAAAGTTGGGGTAGGAAACCCAATTGGGAATATTGGAGACTTTGTGATTAAAGACAAAAAACATTGATATGTTATTGTAAGATTATGCTCAAATCCAAACATTGAACTTTTCTAAGAGATTTAAAGTGAAATCTTTCCAATAAAACACTTTTATTAATAAATGTCTTTTGATGTTAGAAATGCATTTAAAAGGTGAAAATAATGTTCTATTGATTGAAAAAGACTATACAAAATCATCTGAATTTTTAAAATGAATAAACTGGGCACCTGGATGGCTCATTTGGTTAAGCGACTGCCTTCAGCTCAGGTCATGATCCCAGAGTTTCGGGATCGAGTCCCACATTGGGCTCCCAACTCCATGGAGTGTCTGCTTCTCCCTCTGACCTTCTTTCCTCTCATGCTCTCTCTCATTCTCTTTCTCAAATAAATAAAGAAAATCTTTAAAAAATAAAATAAAATGAATAAACTGACTATTTGGAATAGAGGACAAAATTCGATGTGATAATCATAACCAGTCATTACATTATCTTAATGACGGATACCACATATTTGTTTATCACTGGCTGTGTAGAAAGCACAGAAGTGGGGGCGGTGGTGCACAGCAAAAATACCACAAAAATGTGGTCTTTACCTTTACAGATTTTTTTTTTGGGAGCCTATGAAATTGTAATAATGATAAAAAGTAGAACATGTTGAATGCATTGAGAGAGGTGTATATAAATTGTTGGTCAAGTCTGGTGCAAGAGGTACTTATTTTCAACTGGAAGATCAGAAAAGACTTCATAGAAAAATGCCATTTGGTTGGACCTTGGATAATGTGTTATGTAGAATATGCAGATGTGGAGAACATGTTTGGGAAGAGACCAGGCTTAGAAAATCCTAGAAAGTTTCCAAGCAATGCTAAATAATGTTGATAGAATGTCTTCACTTCATAAATTTGTACTATATTACAGCATAAATCTTAGATCTATTGCTCTCTTATCTTTCTACAGATTAATCAAACGCCCCATGCAAGCTGGTTACAAATTAACTATAAACTTTCCTTTAACATCCCTCGGTATTTAAAAGTTCTCCATTATCCTCTGGACAACTTCCATATTCAGTAGAAGACATTAAAACTGTCCCTGATAGCTGTTTTTCAGCCTTCTACTATTGTTGGGTTAAGTTGAAAGTTACACAAAATGCCTCAAAGCAAACTGTCACAAGTTTTTAAATCCAGACTTTGATAAAGCCCTATTTTATCAGGTGCACATTTGATCAATAGTTTCCTCTTTTATCAGGAAAATTTCTAATTAGGAGGGCATAGTGATATACCATTAGTTGTTGCCTAGAGTCTTCTGTCTTACAGTTGGGGATTAGCAGCATGACTGGCATTTCTATTAAGAATATAAGCTCCTATCAAGTGATCTGCTGGACTGTTACACAAATCATGACCTGAAGAAGATGTGCTCAATTAGCACAGAGCACAATTGCACATGTGGGGACAATTTTTGGTCACTCTGTTCTTGATCTTAGAAGCTCGGCATTCTTACTTTCAATTAATCAAGAGTCCTTTTCTGACTGTCCTTTAGTCCACTCCTTAAATGCTATTGTTTCTACAAGGTACAGTCCTCAGACATTTTTTCTTCCAATTCCTGGATTATCTCCTATTCTCCTTTCATATCAGCAATGACTTTCACATCTCCAGTCTTCATTCCACTCTTAAGTGCTAGACGTATATTTTCAGCTGCCTACTGGTAATCTCAGTCTAGAAACAATAATTATGCTAACAGCTGTGATTTATTGAACAAATTCTATGTGCTAGGTACTCCTGTGGCATTTTTCCTGTTTAAACTTCAAAAACAATTTTGAAAATAAGAAATATTTTCCCCTTTTATCTGAAACTCAGATGGACTAGATCATACACTCAAGGTCATACAGCTTGTATTTGGTAAAACTTGGATTTCATTCCATTCTAAAACATGATCAATTGAAACCCACATATTTTCTGCTATGCTTTACCATATACCCTAAGGAATCTCAGTGTCTCTGTTTCTCACATCATCATTAATCAATTCTATCCAATTAGAAAACTTGAAATTATTTCTTTCTATCCTTCAATAAGTCATTAGTTCTGTCTCTTAAATATCATTTTAATCCCACTCCCTCAATCTCACTGTTCCAGTTTAGATTCTTATTACATCTCTCCTGGGTTTCTGCAAAATGACCTCTTTTTATTAATCATTTTTAATGATTTATAATCATTTTAATGTTTTATTAATCATTTTTTTCTGTCCCCAAATTTTCCTCCTTTTGATCCATCCTCTCCATTTCTGTAACAGTCATGTTACTCTAAAATTTAATATTTAATTTTCTTCTTTACATTTTTTTTTCAGTTTCTGATACATCAAGCAGGTATTTTTACAGACTCAGACACTCAACATGTGCTTTAATAGAAAAAAGACTTTGGATATATTGAAATTTTTATACAGAAAAATGACTGTTTTAGAGAAGTGCTCTAGAAAGATTAATTTGACAGTAGCATATAAGAAGGACTCGAAAAAGAAGAAAATGAAACCATAGAACTTGGCTTTCCCTGCTTACCAAAGTCTTCCTATTTACAGTATGGATAAAGACTGGGACGATATGTCTCTGATTTGGGGATCAGATTAAAATGGGAACACTGAAATTTTGCCCTGAGTGATCCAGTGCTTTTCTGGGTCAACTCAGGCTAATACTGGTTGCATTACTGCTAAAATTAATGCCATACACCAGGGAACAGATGTGAGTTCATCATGTGAGTTCAGTAGGGACTTCTGATTTCTAATCCAGCCTGATACCTTCTTTAGCTTTGGGGAATTGAGTTAGTAAATCTGCTTTGCAAAAATGTGGTTAGTAAATATGCAAAGGTCTTGTTTCATTAGTTAATATGTCTAATGCTTCCAGTGACAACATTTTTCACTGCAAACATGTCTCTTTATAAACAGTTTATTGGAAATTTTTCATCTTCTTTGGAGTATGCTTAATTTTCACCATAAAATCAAGCTAATATATTTATTGATGATTTTAATCTGCTATTTTGAGAAGTCCAAGACAGCTAGTCTAATCCATTCATATTTCCAAAGCCTCATATGAACACTTTAAAAATCATTCCTTACCTGTAAGCATTACTGTGGTCTCAAATCCCATAGGCAACACTTACAAGTCCCTTGCTTTCAACTATAGAGTAGATTAACTATACAACATGGTTCTGGCTCAATTCTGATAAGATTCACAGATGAAATGTTTAGATTATCCGTGTTTATGAAGCTATTTAGAACTAAATATTAAATCATTCAGTTAGAAGGTGGTTTTAAATTGATGACAATGAATTAAATTGGAAAAAATATAAAGTCTATATGCCTTTGTTCTTTTGTAGCTTATTGAAAATGGATTTGGATGTGAATGTGGAAACTGTGCTAAGATGTATGAACACAAAATAAATTTTCAAGAATCATTTCTAAATTTAATAGTTTATTATTATTACAAAACAATTTATAGAACTACTAATTTCAAAGTTCATAAGATGGCTTGCTGTTCTTCAAAGACCATATTAGGATATATATCCTAAAGTATCCACGGCATTTAAGAAAAGGTGAAGTGTGTGGCTATTGAAGAATGCAAATTAATTCAGAGTAGTTTTGCAGATCTCTAGGGGAGGTAATTTAGTCTAATGGGATCTTAATAACTCATATTAAACACATTACTAATCTGATGCTTTGCTTACAGTAAATTAGAACTGGTGAAATTATAAATCACTTATTAAAAAAAGAGTGCCTTTTTGAATTGAATTTGAATCTTCTCTTAACCAAGAAACAACAGTAAGAAGAATTCTTGCTTCCAAATGAATTCCAATCATGTTTTATACTCATGCTAGAACATTAAATAAACATATTTAGTTCAGACAACCCAAACCAGTGCCTTTTGCCTAATCACATAATACTTAATATGAACCAGGCACTTTACTAGTTCACACCGAACTAAACACTGACCTCCATTTCATATTATTTTTTTCAATTAGGGGCTTGAACTCACAACCCTGAGATCAAGAGGTCAAGTCGAATGCTTAACTACCTGAACTATCCAGGCATTTCATATTCCTGATAGGCAGGAATCAAGTATTTAGCTCTGAATACTTGACAATGCATTGCTCAGGATTCAAGCTTAATTACTTCTAAATAATAATAATAATATGCCCATAAAGGTGTTACAAAATTCAGATTCTGCATAAATCATTTGTTCCGCAGAAGCTTATAAAACAAAACATCAAGAGATTTTTCTTTTCTTTGCATTTCCTGAGGTGACATGGACCAGCATTTTCCTAATAACAAGTAGGAATTTTTATTCTTTTCTTATGGACTTTAGTTTTCCATTATACTGGCTAACAGATATTTCTGTCTGATGTACCTACAAAGTCAATAAAATACAACTTATGTCCATTCTTATATTCATCCATTCACTCATGTATAAAAGGACTTTGGATTTAATGATGGGGGCATTGGAGACTTGTGAGCAGAGAAATGACATGGTCTCTCATGCCCATAAAGAAAACTGTCTATAATGTGAACACTACACTGGGGTGTGTGGTAGGGGGAAGCAAGAGAGATCAGCTAGGGGGCGCCTGGGTGGCTCAGTGGATTAAAGCCTCTGCTTAGGCTCAGGTCATGATTCAGGCTCCTGGGATTGAGCCCTGAGTTGGGCTCTCTGCTAGGCGGGGAGCCTGCTTCCCCCCACCCCTCTTTGCCTGCTTCTCTGCCTACTTGTGATCTCTCTCTCTGTCAAATAAGTAAATAAAATCTTTAAAAAAAAAAAAAGAGAGAGATCAGCTAGGCGGCTACTGCCATAATCCAGGTGAGAGATAATAGCGGCTCACTTAAGAGTTAAAGTAATGGATTTGAAGGGACGCAGTAAGACTCTAGATATATTTTGAATGTAGAATTAATAGGAATTGCTGACTCAGCCAGTGAACCAACTGGGGGAAAAAAAAGATATTCTGATAGCCTGAAAAATGTGGAAGGAAGGAGCTGCTACCACTGATTGTAGGATGACTAGAGGCAAAAGCTCATGTGGGGTGAGAATCAGGAGTTTTATTTCTAACTTATTAAATTTTAGCTAATAGCCAATCAGGTAGAGCAGTGGTATGGATATTTGGACATATGAGTCTACAGTTCCATAGAGAAGTCAGGGCTGGAGGTGGCCCTGTGGGAGGGAGGTGGCGGTAAATAGATTGTATTTCCCTAAAACACAAAAACCTCCAAGAATTAAAAAAATAATTATCAACCATCTTATAGAAAAATAATTTAAATAATTAAACAGTTTGGAAAAAGAAAAGGAAATGCAAACAGTTCTTTCTCATATGCAAAGATACTCAATCTTTTCCTTATTAAAGCCAATAGGTTAACAGAAAAACCCAGAGATTTCACAACATATAATGTTGGTAGAGCTTTGTGACGATTTACTTTGTGGAGAAGCATGTTCTCTGTTACATTGCTGACAGGAATGTGAAATGGTACAACTACTACAGAGAAAAAATTGGCAACGTCTAGCCAAATTGACCCAGAAATCCCGAGTCTAGAAATCTACCACAAACACACTTAACAATATACACACAAAACTATTTATTGTTAGACTATTAGTAATAGCAGAAACAACTTGAAACAACTCAAATGTCCATCAGTAGGAGACTGATTGAATAAAAACCATGGTCCATCCTTATAACAGAAAGCCATGAAACAGAAAACGGATGAGGGATATCTCTATAAACTGCAATGGAACAATCTTTATGGTATATTGTTGAGTGAAAAGATGAAGAGAAAAGTTCACAGTATGCCATTATTCATCTAAGAAAGAAAGGTTGTATGAAGGTATCTGGTTGTATTTTTTTTTTTTTTTAAACTGGGAAGACAAACCATAAATCAGTTTTTTCTTAAGCTTCTGATAGAGAAAGGTAGTGTAGGGAAGAAAGGGAAGAGGGGATAGAAATAGAAATTAAGACTCATTTTTATGTTTTAATTCGTATAGAGGAAATAGGATAAATGTTCTATCTGTTCCTTTTATTTACCAGTTTGTTTTATTTCTTACTTTGAAAGTATTTAAAAATTTTATATAATTATAAAACTAAATTAAATTTATTAATCCCTTAAATTACTCTGAAACTGGCACTAAAAATCATTTAAATTCTCTGGCACTAATTTTCCTAATCAGCAATATTAAGAGTTGAACCATAAAGTCTGTAAACTACAGAATTTTTTACATGTATCAAAGACTTAGTAATTCGATTCTTAGTAATCACACGTAGTATTGTTTGTAGAACAATAATTTTTTTGTACTTACTTTGTCAAAGGTTCTTTGCCATGTTTTACATATATTATCTATCTTATTTAATCCTCACAGCTATCCTACCAATAAGTATAATTCTTTGGTTTTTAAAATAAAGAAACTTATTCCTAGACAGGCTAAATTACTTACCCTAGGTTACACAACTATTTAAGTCTTGCAGCCAGGGTGTGAAACCAGTTCTATAAAATTTTTAATATCTGCTCTTTCTAGTGTTCTATTGCTGCCTTCTCAAGCTTAATGAACCATATGATTTTTTTTTTTTTGAACTGTAGACTTTTAAAAGTAAACATTTTTGATTCTTGAATATAGTGGTCGGTTTTGATTCTTTATGAAAATAACAGCACAAAAGTTGGATTCTACCATGAAACAGAATGATTATTTCGCTGTTTTAACTAAGAAGGTCAATATGTATCATTGACAGGAATAAAGTGTTTGTACTTTAATGGTTTTATATAACTATTTTGTAACTTCTTTGTTCTTACCAATGTACTTACTGTCTAAAATCTTCTATTAGCACATTTTCAGGAAAAAAATAAATTAATAATTGCCATAAGACTATTGTGGAAAAAAAAAAAACTATTGTGAAAGACTAAGGAAAAAAATGGTAATATCACAAACATGTATGAAATTTCCTCTGCCACCCCAGGCTTATTTGTGTTTATCCCCAATGCTGAAACAGTTATTTTATGCAAGTTCTTACTTTTTTTTTTTTTTTTTTAGCTACTCTTCACACTTTCCTTATGTACTTCCTCATGGTTTAGTCTGTTTGTATACAATGTGTGCTTTTAAATCTATTGATAGTATATATTCCTGCAAAAGTACTTGGGCCAGATCAATTGAGCAGCAAAGCCCATACTTGTTTTAGCTGCCTGCTTCCTCATTCTATTTAAAAAAAATATCCTACACTGCCAATTGATAGAAAGTTGGAAAAATGTAAGAGAGAACAAGAAATTCTGGCATGTTGAAATGGAAGTATTTTGTAAACATATCCATAGACACTCACACACTTGATGAGAATGATTTGACTATTAGTTAAGGAATTGACACGCATATGAATTATTGGACTCAATCAATCATACTGAGAAAGCAATTGGTATGCTGCTCCTGTGTGATACAACGTTTTAACCCTTTACATTCTAAGGTAGCTTCTACTTTGCTTTTAGAAAGTATGTGTGGTGAATAGAACACTTAAGCAGGGGTTAGACCTGGCTTTCTGTCTACATTATGGGACTTCATGGAAGTCACTTCACCTCCTTTGGCTTGGAAATTTTGCCCATGAAATGAGGGATTGGATGGGAAAGCTGTAAGATTCTACAGGCTCTAACTTCTGTGACAGTGACTTATCTCATTAGGTCAGGTTAGGAGTAAGATGCTGATCAAAATTTTAATTACTGTAATACTACTGTATATTAAATGAAGATTCAGCAATGCACACGAAGTCTCAAGATAGACTCTTACGTGAAAGTTTTAAAACTTGCTTTCTCAAGAGGGCTTAATAAACTACTGTAGGCAATGATTTCAGGTTCTGTTAAAGATCTTATTACAGAGGATTGACTTTAATTCTCTTTAGTGGAACTCATTAACTAAGAGAAGTAAATACTTTAGGTATCATTAACTAAGAAACAGGGCTGTGGGGGTACTTGGAGCAACTGAGTGCTTCTGAGGCAACAGGGAAGAGTTCCCCATTTTGATGAAGAGATATGGACAAAAGTTAACACAGAAAACAGTGCTGCCCTATTAATTATTCATGATTAGGGTATTTGAAAGTCCTCTGTGCTAAATTAAATGCATTATGTTTTAACTGCACTTACAATCATTGAATTTAAAAATATACCTGGAAAACCAGAAGCTGCTGTTTTCCTTTTCATTTTTGAGACTGCACCATTGATCAGGTACAAATGATTTAGGGGATTCAGTTGCATTTATTGCAAACATGTTGTAAAGGTAAAAATGTTAGTTTGTCTGTATTCAAATGTACTGGCACATTATGCTAAAAGGCATATTTAACACCCAATAGAATATCCCAAACGTTTCTGAACATAGGTCCATTTTGAAGCAAGACAAGTAAATGTGACACGCTAGGCTAAAATACACTAAGAAGGAACTGATCATTATTCTCTTTGCAGCATATATTATGATCGAATATACAAATATATATAAGACACTGTACAAGCAAGAAAAATTCAATAAATTCCAAGAGCTTCCTTTCCCTTTTCTATAGCAATGGTTATCCTTGTATAGCACTGTTTTGTGAATAAGTTCAGTTTTGTTCACCCTTTTATTTGCTAAAGGCCTAGTCATTTTCCTGGAAAGTGAGCCGTTTAGCATAAGTGTCAGTATATTACAATACAGAGGGACTAAAATTTCATTGTCCTTCAAATTTACCTATTTGTATAAAAAAAATGATGGCAAATATCTGGCAGAACAATAGATAAATTTAAACCAATTCCAGGGCTCACCACCCCCTAGACATAATGGCAATCATAAAAGAACTCTCACTCCTACGCCAGCAGAGTGTTGCCTGCGTTCTACTAGCTAAGGAGAAGTGCAAGGTATCCTGAATATTTGTTGATGGACATCAGGCCTGCTCCAGCTGTCAAATCCACAGCTGTTCAGTTTCCTTCTGAGTGATTGGTGCCATCGATGCCCTCCAGCTAGTATGTTCCCTGATAAGGTCCAGTGGAGAGCTGCAAAAGAGCTGAACACTTGGCTTCTAATAGCAAATGCAAAAACAAATTTCACAACAAATTGCATTTTCAGCACTGCCTGATGCCATACGATTAAACGAGCTGAATTTGTTCCAGTCCACTAACTCGGAAGACATCATGATGGAACAGTTTCTCTTGGTGACTATTAAATGTTAAAGCAGTTAAGGGAGAAGTTTTTTTCTTTTCTTTTCTTTCTTTTTTTTTTTTCTAACTTCTACTACAAAGCAAGGGGATGGGGGAGAGAAAGCTGATCAACCTTGTTAGAACTGCTCAATTAGGAGAAAGCAAATAAGGCCATTTAACAACTTCACCAGCGTAAAATCTGTCAGTAAGACTTCTTCTTGACTTTCTTTGTCCACAATATATTTTCTTTTATTTTAACCTTGGAGAGCAGGAGATGAAAAATCTGATATTTTTATCTAGTACTTCCTTTTTCCCCCCAAAGCCTTGTGTAAATATGCAATATAGAAAAAAAATTTATGAATATATTCACATAACGCCTACTATGTGGTTAGCATTATAGACATATGTTATCTTATTTAAGACTCTTAGCAAGCCTCTCTGGTATACACTAATACTATCACTTTTAACACATAAAGTAACTAAGGCCCAGAGATGTTAAGTAAGGAAGACTGCAGACTAATACATGGCCGAAACAAAATTTGAACCAGCCTTCTGGGTTCAAAGTCTGTGTTATTTAATCACTATATTCTGCTGCCTCTTGAACTTCTAATAGTTTGATATTTGTTCAAGTACAGTACTGCCATTTGGCCTACTTTCTTGGGAAGGATGGTTTCAGTGCAAAATCAGTTTTATGACTCATTTGTGCATTAATGATTAGTGTAAACCACAACCAAGTGAAAATAGTCCCTTTAATTTTAGAAAGGGACTTCCATTAAAAAAAATCACACATTGTGGAAAATGTTTTATGGATGCTTTCATGTGTCTCTTCATGACTCATTTTTTGTGATAGGCATGCCTGATAGTAGTTTACCACAGGGTATGCAATGGGGTAGTAACTATTCAAGAAAATTAGAGAGTTTCAGGAGAACTGGATTTGCTACCCTGCAACTTACTGATAATCTCTTCTCTGAGTTCTAGAGAGAGGGAGAAAAAAAAAAAAAAAACCAAATCCCTGCCTACTGTTCAGAGTTGCTATGAGAATTAACTATGATGACGTATGTGAAAATACATCATCAGGCATGACAGTAGGTGGGAAATTGAACTGCTCCAAGGGCTGGGGGAAACGCCAGAAGAATTTCCCCCACTGCTGTAGGAATATCCCACCTGGATATGGGACAAAGGCACTATGAGGCACTTGGATAAAGAAGGCAGCTCATTAGGGGCTTATCCAACCTAAGGGGTTAATTTAATACAATTGAGTCAAAGTCCTTTACAGCTAACATACATAGCAGCTCATGGCTTTCTTCATTCAATCATTTATTGATTCATTCAAAACCATTCATAAAATCTTCTGTGCATCATGAACTGTGCTAGGTGGTCATACCATCACAGAGTAAAATAACACAAAATCTGCTCTTGGGAGGCCAATAGTATAGTGGAGGAGACAGATGAAAAGAGACAAGTACACCACGCTCTGCTAAGTTAGGGGCAAGCGCTTCTACAAACTTTTCGTTGACACCATTTCCTTTGCCTTGACTGTTACCTATATCCCATGTTTTTTCTTTTTTGTTTTTTTTTAAGTTATTTTATTTTATTTTTTTCCTATATCCCATTTTTGCAGTACATAGTGGCATATTTGAGAAGCGGCACTCTGGGGTCAGCCTGTTTGAGTTAGAATCCTGATTCTATTCCTTGCTAGATGTGACCTTGTGAGAGTTACTTTCTACTTTTCAGTTTACTCAACTTTTCAGTGGGGATTATAATAAGGCCTGCTTCACAGAGTTGATGTGAAATTACACATGGTTATACATGTAATGAGCTTAATACAGGAAAAAAAAATGCTCAACATCACTAATCATCAGGCAAATGCAAATCAAATGCACCGTGAGATATCGCCACATACCAGTCAGAATGGCTGGTATAGAAAGAGAAGAGATGGGGCGCCTGGGTGGCTCAGTGGGTTAAAGCCTCTTCTTTCGGCTCGGGTCATGATCTCAGGGTCCTGGGATTGAGCCCCACATTGGGCTCTCTGCTCAGCAGGGACCCTGCTTCCCCCTTTCTCTCTGCCCGCCTCTCTGCATACTTGTGATCTCTCTCCTCTCTGTTAAATAAATAAATAAAATCTTAAAAAAAACAAAACAAACAAAAAGAGAAGAGATAACAAGTGTTGGGGAGGATGTGGAGAAAGGATATCCTTGTGCACTATTGGTGGGGATGTACATTGGCGCAACCACTATGGAAAATAGTGTGGGTGTTTCTCAAAACACTAAAAATAGAAGTACTAGACAATGGAGCAATCCCACTTCTGGGTACTTACCCAAAAAAGAAAAAAACTAAAAACACTAATTTGAAAAGATATACACCCCTAATTTATCACAGCATTATTTAAAATAACCAAGATACAGAAGCAACCCAAGTGTCCATCAGCAGGTAAATGAATAAAGGAGATGTGGCACACACACACACACACACACACACACACACACACACACACACACTCACACAGTGGAACATTACTCAGCCATTAAAAGAATATAATCTGGTCACTTACAAAACATGGGTGGTCCTAGAATGTATTATGCTGGTGAAATAAGTCAGAATGAAAGACAAAATCCCTATGATTTCACTGTAATGTAGAATTTAAAAAAGAAAACAAAGATAAACTTACAAGTATGGAAAACATGTGGTTGCCAGAGGGAAGGGAGAGGGGAACTGGCAAAATAGATGAAGAGGACTAAGAGGTACAAGCTTCCAGTTATAAATAAGTCACAGGGATGAAAAGTACAGCATAGGGAGTACAGTCAATAATATTGTAATAATTGTGCATGATGATAGATGATAACTTTATTTGTGATCAGCATTGAGTAATTGTTGAATCACAATGTTGTATACTTGAAACTAATGTCAAAAAAAAGTTAGTAAAATACTTGGAAAATAGAAGTTTCAACAAATGTTGAAATACTGTTATGATAATGATGCCAATGCTAGTGATGGTCACTTGCTCCCAAACCCTAGGCTTTTACCTCTCAACCTCAGTTTCTTCCTCTGTGATAAGGGGCTAATAATAATGCCTACCTTATGGGATTACTAGGATGAAGTAAGATCAAATCTCAAGTTTAGAAATTTCAAATTCCAAATCCAATATAGAACCAACTTTCTACCTGTATTTTCTTGTCTCATTTCTTCCTTTCTCTAGGCCTCAAGGAAAGACTAATCCTGACTATTTCCAATGCCATCAACTTCTAGTTTCAGAATGATGCTTACATCGGTAAGAGTGAAAGGTCAAGAAAGCCAGAAATAATGACACAGGATTCAGAACAAGTCCAGGAGCAACCTTGAAAGTTATGGAAGTTCTTATAAAATTTTAGCTTGGCCGATGACTTAGATCTAAAGGAGAGCTTGGTGCATTTTTTGTTTACTTTGTTTTTCTGTTTTGTGCCTTATCTTTCTGTTTATTTTACAGTGAAACAGCCCTCTATTCTTTATTGAAATAATATGAAGAAGAATACAAACACTGATATAATCAAAAGCCTCTATAATCTACAGCTGTGTTGATATAATAATATTATAATAAAAATAATTTAAAATATAATAATTAGGTGAATTTTGATTGCCAACATGTATTGCTTCTACTTTTGAATCATTTATTTTTTCTATTATTTTTTACACTAAATTCGATGGGACATTAGTTCTATGGCATTTTAAGAAGCAAAAATAAAAAAAGGTTTCTCTGAAAAATGTACTTAGGAAATGACCTGATTAATAAAGTTGTTTTTTTAAAAAAAATCTTTAAGTTGATTCAGATGCATTAATATGCTGAGAACTAAAAGTCCCCTTGGCCAAAGAGATTCTAATAGGAAGGCTGTAGGCCTTACAACCAACTGGTTCCCATCCCAGCTCTGCCTCTTTTTTTTTTTTTAAAGATTTTATTTATTTATCTGAGAGAGAGAGTGAGAGAGAAAGGAAGTGAGAGAGAGTACACACAGGAGTCTGGGGAGAGGGGCAGAGGGAAAAGAAGAAGATTCCCCACTGAGCAAGGAGCCCTAAGAGGGACTGGATCCCAGGACCCTAGGATCATGACCAGAGTGGAAGGCAGATACTTAATCGACTGAGTCACCCAGGCACCCCACTCTGTCTTTTTAATGTGAGATCCTGAATAAGTAAGAGGTTTCTTACCTGCAAAATGGGGAGGAGGATAGTGTCCATCTCATAAGGTTTTTGTATGAGAATTAAATGAATCAAATTTGTAAATTTACTTAGGAAGAGTAAATAGCATCTAGTAAGTGCTTTATGTGGGCTATAAATAAAATTGGATTACTTCCTACACTTATTAATTTTCAAAATCTCCTTTAAATGTGTATCGCTCTGGGCCAGTAATATTTGGAATTGTGATGGAAAAACTAAAGACCTTGCTGACCAGACAACCTAAGTGACTTCAACTTGTCTGCTGCTGAAGCTTTGTGGACACCAAGAAGAAGCCAAAGTGCTGAAGACACCTGAGGAGAGGCTTTCTGAGGACTGTGAAAAATGTGTTTTCTCCTAAAAACTGATGAGATGACTTATGTAAGCAAATGAATTATAGATTCATATTTACCCTTCAATCAGAGTAATTGAAAAATAAATTCTGTAATCCACAGCTATTTCCACATGTGTTCCTTTACAAATCTATCAATGGGATACTTTTTGAGTTTCTACCCAAGTCTGTGCTTCCCAAATTGCAATTCTAAGATGCCATAATAAGTACTTTTGGTTCCATTTCGATGCCTCATCATTCCTTTGTCAACATGATAAACCCTGAGTAATGCTCAAATTTATTAGGCCCTGCTCAGTAACCTAGTGATTGCCATAGCTCAGCCATTACCCTCTTATCTGGGAATGTGTTGGGTACCTCTGATCTTTCTTTTATCCACTTAAGTCTCCATCTACACAGTTTCTTTCTAAAACACAGACTTTAATGTATTATTTCCCTCCTACAGAAACTTTCTCTCAAGGGTCTTGTTTCCAACGGCCTTGTGCCTTGTGAAGTCCGAACTCTCTATTTTAATATTCAAGGCTCTTCAAAATCTAGCTCCCCAACATTTTTGACATACTCTTCCTTAAAGCCACTTCCATTCCTATGAAACCTCACCCACACCTAGCCTTCTGGCCAAATTACTCTTTGTTTTTTTTTGTTGTTGTTTGTTTGTTTGTTTGTTTGTTTTGGTTTTTTTGACCTGTACTGTCTTCCCCAAATGTTTTCCTACAGAATATTTTGTGTTTGCTTCCTTTCTGAAGACTTATCTGGTCTCTTCATGTTTGATAGAATTGATACATAAATTTGTTCTTATTTCTTGGGTGTGATAGCTCTTTCTTTTTGTTGCCAACAAAGCATTAATTCTATTGTATGAAGTCAATGCCTTGTGTGTTCATTTTGTTCTGCTCTGAGTCCTGTAGGGTTGGGAAATGAAACATATACATAATGTTTATAGAAAACCTGACTTCAGGCCTAGAGCACAGTGAGAGAGTAATAAATATTTGTTGCGTTGTACTGAGTAAAGAAAATAAAGGATCTTTGGGAAATTACTTATTTAATTTTTCTACCTTTTTTTAGCCACTCTCAATATTCGCAAAATATCAAATTTTTGTAACTTTTTGGGTACAATTTATTCACATTTTTAAAATCACTCTTATGTGACTCTTAGATCCCTGTGTAGATGGGCCTTGAACATTGATGTTCAGTTTAACTTCTTTCTCCCTGTAATACCTCATTTTTAAAAGATGGTTCAATGCAAAGACAAGATTAGTGACCATTGGCTTAAAATCTCATCACATTTAATCCTGCACCTCTGACCCTCAGTAACAAAATATATTTCAGTCTTATTCTGACAAGAAATATCAAATGAAGTGTCTTTCCAATATGAAAACACTTGGTAATCTTAGATACAAAAAGGGCATCGGTGTTTTTCTTCCTCTGTGGAAGGCTGTTATATCAGACAAATTAAAGCTAAGTGCTCTTTAACATGTGTAATGAAACAGGCAAGGCTGGTGAGCATTGTAAAAATAATAAAAAGAAAAATCCAACACTTTTGTCTGTAAGTCTGTATTATTCTCCTGGTCTGGGAATGCAGGCAGAGAGAGGTTTTCTCTTCTGTCATGAATGCTGGCCAACCACAGCTAAGGTGTAAGAGACACTATTAGAATATCCCACCCCCACATTCTCCAGAGAAAACAATGCAAACTCCTTGGGGCACTATTTTGGCATTCTCTGAATACAAGAAGCCAAATAGGCCTTTTAGCTATGTTTCTTTTGTGTAGCCCAGCTGTTAGGGAGCAAAATAAAAAGCAAAAACATTGTCAAAATGAAAATAAGATGAGCAAAGAAAGGTACAGTTTTTCCACTAAACTGTATTTGTCTTTTTATATCTCATGTGCCATTTAAAATATGTTACATTATTATATCTGTATAAATATATGGCTTACCTCTTTAGATTTCAATTTGGAGATATTTATAATTGAAAATATTAGAAAATAGACTTGCTAGAATAAAAATTCCTAGGTTGATAAAAGGCACTTAGAAACTTTTTCAGATTTTAAAATACTCTCCAAAAAGAGTTTTTGTTTGTTTGTTTCTTTTTTTTTTTTTTTTTTTTTAAGTGTCTAGATTGACATTGCACAGCTGATTTTGCTTTCAGAGATTACTCTGGTTTAAAAATAAATAGAAAGGATTATATTTCAAGAACTGTTTCATTCAAAATAGTGAATTTCACAGATGATTTATTCCATAATGATAATGTATTTCCTGATGTTTATTAAATTAAGGAACTTGATAACCAAGAAACTATTACCACAAACATGCCCTTAAACATTCGGACAATAGCTAAAAATTCCTTAGAAGTTTAAAGTGCTGTTCATTCTGTATTCAGGAAAAGTCACAGAGATAAATTTAAAAATCCTTCCCAGTGAAGTTTTTCACTATAAAATAACCCTGTTTACATTGGACCAGGCAAAAGATATGCACTATCGAGCAAAGGAAAACCATTTGAATATATTTAAAAATAAAAATCTGTATCAACACAGAGCTCAATTCTCTGATAAGGAGGACTGGATACCCGGCACAAGTAAACCTTTGGAGGGATTTTCTGTGGAGCGAAGATGGAGGATAGATCAGAATTCTAACCTCCACCCCAAGGGATATAACCACTCTGCACATGGCAGAGAGTCAAAACTGGCAGCTGCGTGTTCCAGTTCTGCAATTCTCTGCAGGAAATGGGCATCTGCCCCATTTTCAAAAAAGATTGAGACTAGGGGAAAGGAAGATTTTTGTTCTTCATTAGCTCAACAAAATATGTGTTCTCTATTTTTTTCATCTATTTGATATGGACTTTTTGAAGTGATATATAAACTCATATTTAAATAAAATAATCATATTTTAAATACTCTTGGAAAAGCTTAGAATTGGAAGGACAAAACTGTCAAGAAATTTAAGTAGGGAAAGAAGGAGAAAATCACGCTCTGCACACTTTTTCCTTTAGGTAACTCAAATTCAGTATTTAGATAAAGATATATCAGTGGAAGGCTACCTAAGCTCATATCAGTGACTTTTTTCAAGTTATTACAAGAAATATCATATGTAAATGATTCCTGTACTTTTGAAAACACTATTAATAAGTGTTCATATTCCAAATGACCTTTTTTTTTTTTAAATGCAAGCGGTAGGGGGCAAAAAACCTACTGATAAATCTTGCCAGGTAGAGGAGACCATTATAGCAACTAAATTAGTCATTGTGGTTAATATATTTGGTCTCAATTTCCTCATTTTAACTTCCTTGCTTTGTGCATGGTGTATATGTTCCTTTGAATGGTGTTTTTGAAACTTTCTGGAAATAGATATGATGTGGGGGTTTTTTGTTTTTTTGTTTTTAAAGATTTTATTTATTTGACAGGGAGAAACACAGCGAGAGAGGGAACACAAGCAGAGGGAATGGTAGCGGGAGAAGCAGGCCTCCTGCGAGCAAGGAGCCCGATGCGGGGCTCAATCCCAGGACTCTGGGATCATGACCTGGGCTGAAGGCAGACGCTTAACAACTGAGCCACCCAGGCTCAGTAGAAAGAAGAAAGTACTCCAGGATAGAGTATAGTAATTCTTTCCATAGTGTAAGAGAAGTGTTCAAATTAGTTCTTAATATCCATTCGTTTACATGTTCAATTAAGTTCAGGTATGATGTATTTAACATTCAGAGAGTAGAGTCAACTACATTGGACATACACTTCAAAAGAGTCAAAAGAGTTTGACTGTATCCAACATTGGTAATTTAAGTAAACTTCTTCTTAAGGTAATTTTGTTCCCATTGACATTTGGTACTTTCATAATTTATAAGATATTCTTATGTTATTTAATAGATCCCTCCAGCTTTCTGTGAGGAAGTAACCCAATTTATTTCCCCAACACTTGCAGATTGATGACCTGGTCTGTGAGTAGAAAAACAAGGAGGAGAAAAGCGACTGATGGGCAGTAGCCCCAACTGTGCCATATTTCAAGAGGTGAAAGAGCCATGATTACAGTCTCCAGCTACAGCCCTCTCTCTGGTCAGAATATGGGGTGGGATGACATGGCAGAAGCTGTTGCCCTCAACAACCCGGTAGAATTCTTTAGCTAATCAGCTTTATATCCCTACACTAGGGCTTTAGGAGGCTGTGTAAAATATTTACTTTGATAACATGAATAATATGGTAATTAAGGAAAACTAAATGCATTTTTTTGGGAAGGTGAGAAAAGGATCATGCTTTGTCTTTAATCCAATTGATGCTGGCTTATGATATAACAGTCAGAATAATTTGATGCAACTGTTGAAAACTTGTTTCTGCCTTGATTTACGCCAGCTGTCTAATCTGTATTATTTTATTTCAGGTGATATGTGGGCATGAAGAAAACAAAACAAGACAGAAGAATAATAACTATATTAGTATGCTCAGGCTACAATAACAAAATTGTTTTTGTTGTATTTGTGGCTCAAATAATAAACATTTCACAGTTCTGGAGGCTGGGAAGTCCAAGATCAAAGTGTCAACTGACTCAGTTTAGAGAACTCTCTCTGGCTTGCAGATAGCCACCTTCTTACTGTGTTTCCCATGGCAGAGAGGGAGGATGAGAGCTAGCTCTTGGGGGTCTCTATCAGAACACTAATCCTATCATATCAAGTACCCACCCTAAACATCTCATTAATCCATGATTACCTCCATAATGGCCCTATCTCCAAATACAGGCTTATTGGGGTTAAGAGATTCAACACACAAATATTGGCAGGACACAGTTTAGTGCATAGAAACAACCAAAAATTGTAAGAAATCAGAGAAATCAGTTATGCACATCATTAGAGACCAAAATCAAAGGAATGAGAGAAGACTACAACACAGTAAGATTCATAGGCTGTCCTTGAACCAGAAATACTGTCATCACTTAGGAACTTGTTAGAAACACAAAATCTCAGGCACCCTCCTTAGACCTACGGATTCAGAACCCACATTTGAACAGGATCTTCAGGAGACTTGTATGTACATTAAAGTTGAAAAATATGGTTACAGAACTAAGCAAGAGTTAATTTGTCCATTGTGTTGGAACCTCTTCCATAACTGGAACTTGCAAAATTATTTATTGCAACAATGTTAATATTCTTAGGGGAAGCTTGGTCAGAAAATTCACTAGCATTATTTTTGCAATTGTATGTGAAAGTTGTCCATTGACCGAAATTCCTTTCATGAATAAAAACTATGATAGATCCTTAGATTCCTTGACCAGAGAGTTCAGAAAAAATCTTAGTCTGGACATAAACTAAAACTTTGGTTAATTGTACCATTAGCTTAAAAAATGTTATTCATCTTTTATAAGTGCTTTGTGGTTAAAAAATGGCATTATTCTTGAAATAAAACTTTAAACTAGGCATATATTTTCTACAACATAGGAGTGCAAGCATCACTTATAATGGAATTTTCAATTATGTAGCATTTCAAAGCAACTTTAAAAATTTATTCCACAATGTCAAAAATGTAGAATTATGTCCACAAAGCTTAATATTTGGCACAGTCCTAGAAGTGTTTATAAATCAAAAGCCCTTCTTTAAACTGACATTTATACGTCTCTACGATATATTTCCTTATTATTCTGTGTAAACATGAAAATCGATGAAATATGCAACAGATTACAATTTTATTTTCCAATGAGAACTAAAAGATACACCCTCCTCTATCATTCTTCAAAATATTAGCATTAAGTGATCACTGAAAATAAAAGTAGATAGTCTTTAGACTATAGTTTGAGGTGAACAGCCACTAAAAGTACAATATTTTCCATGTAATAATTAACCATGATTTGAAGGAATATGTGTTAATGTTAGCATGTATTCTGAGTTAATTTTACGTTAAAACATTCAAATTTATTCCTGAAACCTTAATGAATGCTTCTTGGAAAAAGCAATGTAGAATAATAATGGTATGACTTGCATAATTATTAGCTCAACATCAACAATTATACAGTCCATTTTCCTTAACCATGACTTTTTTCTTAATTTGACTACAGTTCGGTTAGTTTGTTTACATCTGAACTACAGTGCAGAGCTAGAGTAATTTGTATTTATACAGAGTATGCAGAATAATGTATGTGATAAAGCATTAATGCTATATCATAGATCTGCTAGCTTATATATAATATAGCTCTAAGAAGGCAGATACTTTTGGGGCACCTGGGTGGCTCAATGGGTTAAAGCCTCTGCCTTTAGCTTAGGTCATGATCTCAGGGTCCTGGGATGGAGCCCCGCATCAGGCTCTCTGCTCAGCGGGGAGCCTGCTCCCTCTCTCTCTGCCTGCCTCTCTGCCTGCTTATGATCTCTCTTTCTGTGTCAAATTAATAAATAAAATCTTAAAAAAAAAGAAGAAGAAGAAGAAGAAGGCAGATACTTTTAGAAAGGCCCATTCGGTCTTTGAGCCATAGAACTGTGTGGGGAGGTGGCATTGACATGCTATCATATACTTCAGGGGATTGTACAGCACAAAGCACAATGTCTAATCCCTCAGAAGTGTGATTATTTCATGAAAACCACACCCCACTGAGCTGCCTTATTGCTGTTATAAAAAATCTTTATTATAGGAAGCTCTTTTGTGCTGTAAGAAGATGAATTCCACACTTTAGAATGTTAAACAGCAGTTTCAGCAGAGTTCTGTGGTTCACACAGATTAATCTACCCCTTTGGAATATTCATGATTCAATCAGAATGCTCTTTAAATCTCGGCAATTTTACCATTGTAAAATAAACTAGGTACATTCTGATGAAACAGGCTGTGCTGGCAAATGCCTTCATTAATTTTTTTAAAAGTATTTTATGGATTCTGTTACTATCAAAGAACATCTCTCTGTGAAAGCAGACTCAATCCCACTAAAACAAAATTGGTATTATTGAAAAACTTGATACTTGAGAAAAACAGGATAAAACCAAAACACGAGGCAAACTGCATTGACAATGCAAATCAAATGCACACGGTTTAATTATAATTGTGTATTAACTGAAGAACTGGGGATTATAAATGATGTGTCTCTGGTGAAGAGTTCGGCTGAATACATTATGTATTCATTAGTTTTCCATTTTTATTCACTAAATGTCCAGTCTTCTCTCCTACACATCTGGCATTGTGCCTTCATGATTGAAATGAATATTTTCAGTTCAGAAGATCATATTTATATATCTTAAAATACAACAAAATACTAAATAACACATTTATTTCCACCAAACTGAATATTTTCATCTGATTAGCAGATTATGTTAGTTTTGTACAATGGCAGAACATTCTATGATGCCAATTCAAAGATTAGATTTGGAAAGTGTTGGAAGAGTCAGTCCCTCAAGACTCTCAGTCTTGCAGATAAGGAAGTGTGTGTGTGGGGGAAAAGGGGTGTCAGCCAGCTCCAGTCAGTGACTCCACCCCAGATCCTACCCTTAGTTGTGATATAATCAGGAAGAAGCTTAGGCATGTAACTTTTATTTAAGCAAAATTTACAGAGACTGATCAGTTTCAAATAAAAAAAAAATCATTGTAGTTATTGGACACTCTATGTGTGGGGGAGGGCAGTAGGAAAGGATATTTCAGGTGAACTTTTCAGTTTTAAGTAGGTGATTCTCACTGTACAAACTATTGCTAACACATTTATTCTTATTTGGCACCATATTTCCAAGGACTGCCTCTGATATGGTTCAGTTATTGAAATTTAAGTATGGTTTGTATTTGTATCTCTGAAAGAAAAATTGGAAATGGGGACAATAAAATATTTCTGCTCTGCTTCAGATGTTCCAATGTGAACATCTTCACAGTGAAAATTGAGTAATTTAATCTAAGTCATTATTATTGATTTAATATACATGTATTAATTAATTATGATTATATTTATATTCCATTATGACTTAAAAGCAACTAGCTTATCTAATATATTACATTCATGAACAACTATTTTAACAAATATGTAACATATTTTCTAGGCTTACTTTGATATGTTTTCTAAAGAAAACTTGAAATTGTTTTCTGAAATGATAGTTTTCTAGAATTCTTAAGATCCTTAATCTAAAAAGTGATTATCTTTCACAAAAATGGAAAATAACAGGACCGAAATTAATACATTTGATAAATTGTTGATCTCAATGTGCTGGTTATGAACTGAAATTCTTCAGACATTTCTTCCCTAAAACCATTTTATAAATTTGATTGACTGCCTGTTAATTTAATACTGACTTGAACTGTTGAACCAGTTAAACCCCTTTATACATGTGTACTGACATCTATGTTAAGTCAAATACACAGGGAATTATTTTTTGTGTTTGCCTTTTTTTCTAAGGGAAGACTATGATTAATATAATGAAACTTCTTGGTATGAAATGCATAGCTTTATTAAACTATTATCAGACAGCAAAAGAAGGGAAAAACTGTACTGAGATAGAACTCTTTAGAACCCTCCTTAATGGATTCACTTCTTATTTATACCTGTGATTAGTTTATCTTATTTATTTACACATGATCTTTAGAGAACTTTAAACATGTCATAAGGGACAACCACACAGAAATCACCTGGCCAGATAAGTAAATCACGCTCTGGACTAGACTTTGTACCCTATGAAAGACCAGCCAGAGTAAGAAATATGGAGATTTTCTTACAAGGGACACCATTTAAGAGGACGAACAGGATTAGAGAGAAATTTCTCAGTTCTAGAAGAAAGGCAACTAACTCAGGCTGGTTGCTTTTATAGCAAATTCACAGATGGAAGGGTTGATAACTAGTACCACTTATCCATAAAGGGCACACTTCTCCATACATTGTCTAATTCTATCAGTGTCCTGCACTAAATGTGATGCTTCCTTCAAATTAAAGCCCCTGTTGAGTTATCCTTAGCTCAGGAACTCACTTTGAAAAATCATTTTCCTGTTGAGGTGATAGAGCAATTAAGAATTTTAAGTTCTGTGACTGGAAACATTTTCATGAAAAGAAGATGGAAAAAAAAAGGACAGACTGCAGGAAAATCCACAGAGAATTCTGTCCTGTGAATGCAGATCACAAGAAGAAAAGGCGAGGAAAGAACTAGGTTTTAATTGTGTCTATTCCAGACAAAGACAGATTGCCTTGGGTATTTAGGAAAGCCACAATATAGCAGCATATTGGTGCGCCTCACTCAGGCTTGCCATCTTAAAATGGGCATTAACACCTCCTCTCCTTCACAAGCCTAGACAGCAGCAGGCACTCCTGACATTTCCTTCTACCTCAGGGGTTTGTCGCTGAGGAAAATTTATGGTTCCCTCTTCTGGAATTCTAGGATCTTACCCTGCACAAGAAAATAATCAACCAATTGGATGAAATTGATCTGTATCTGAAAATAAATTGACATTAGCTCCCCAGTGTATTATTTGCATGCTAATGTCTACTTTATATGAGATAATTAAAGTGGGAAAGAATACTGGTCATTTCAGGTACCTAAATAACTCCATGCTGGGATTTGAAGACATCTTCAAGAGGAATCCAGTGGGAATCAATATGCATTTCTGTACAAAGGTCTAGTCTGGCAGGAAATGCTTATTGCTCTCAGGTGAATACTATGATTTGGATGAAAAGTTTATCAGGGTAGTAAGGCAAATTTTGTTATCATTAAGACTATCTTTTTATTTATTTATTTATTTAAAGATTTTTTATTTATTTGACAGGGAGAGGGAGAGGAGGAAGCAGGCTCCCAGCTGGATCGCAGGACCCTGAGATCATGACCTGAGCCGAAGGCAGAAGCTTTAACCCACTGAGGCACCCAGGCGCCCCAAGACTATCTTTCTAGTGTAGACATCTGTTTTGAAATCCCTAGCTGTCTCAGAAGACTCATCATTGCTATATTGTTGTTATTATTTGCCCCACAAATATTTACTCATTTGTTAAAATCAGTTAAGATGATAAAACTCAGAAGAGGGAATTAAGTGGGAAGTGGGGGGCAGAGGAGAGGGGAGACTTGAATAAGAAAGGGAGGTAAAATTGAAAAAAAGCATGGCCAAGAGGAATGTACAGTTTCTGGGCTTTGTCAACCATTTATAGTGAAATAGTTAGGTTTTGTATTTTGCTTGAAGCACTGGGAATGAGCCTCAGTTTTCCCATCTATGAAGATAATAGGTGCTTTGACAATATCATGGGATTGTCATACAGAACCACTAAAGGGTAAGCTCCATTATGGAAGCAGCCTTCTTATCTAATCAATATATCTTTCACTTAACATGAACTTCATATTTTAGGCACCTAATAAATGTTTAGTGACTTAATGGCATATTTCACAATCAATTAAAGATAGGATTGTCAACTAGTTTGCACCAAGAACTACACTAGATAAGAAATATACTTAAATTTGCCTCCAAGATACTAAGAGGACCCAATTTCACAGTTACAAGAATTTGACTGCCTGGGATATTTCTTGTACTTCATATTTGTATGTTGTTATATTTTTCTCAAAGATACATAATCATAATTTCCTTTTACTCTTATAAAAATCTATTTGAAATAAATTAGGAAACTAATGTTATCTCCATTTTACAGGAAATGAGGTGAGATAACGTGATAAAATACCTTCCCCTCCCCACCACCCCCTGTACCATGGTCATATAGCAAGCTTCCTTACATACTTACAGGTTCTCAAATGATTTTTTTTCAATTCCTATTTTCATATGTGTTACAACCCTTCTTCTCCTGCCCCACTATCACAAATTATGCAGTTGAGTTTCCCACATTTGGGGAAATCACAGGGGTCAGCATGTCTTCAGTGCAATGGACAAGGCTCACCCTGGGAAAACCACCTGCTTGATCATGGTATCTCCTCTGACAGGTAAGTATGTGTTACAGCCCTTCTAAGATCCTGATTTTATCTAGTGGAGTCTATAATAATATTTGCATAGTATGGGAGAAGACCAAGTTTAGCTGGTTGTTTAATTTTTCCTGCAATGTTAAAAACTCAGTCCCTAGCCTAGAGCTACATACCTGGCCTGAAATCTGACAACTCCCTGTCCCTAGCTTCTTTCTACTGATTTGGTTTTTTACTGTTTGTGGTAATTGTGGTGGTTTAAAAACATGATGTTCACAATCTCTTTGATGCTCCTCCCTTCAGGAGAGGAAGGCTTGAATATGGCTGAACTTAAGGACTTGCTTATAATGAATAAAACAAAGTAAAATGATCATAGAGAATAGGTCATAACATACTATGGCTTCCTTCTTGGTTACTCTGTTTCTCTCTCTCTTCAAATACTTGCTTTTGGGGAAGCTAGCTTACCAATGAAAGGGCCAACATGACAAGAAGCTGAAGCCTCCTGCCAGTAACCATGTGAGTGAGCTATCATGCTAGTGGGTCCTCTAGCCTTATTCAAGCCTTCAGACTGGAACATAAGCCAATATTTGATAGCAACCTAATGAGAAACCTTGAGCCAGAATCACCTAGCTAAGTCATTCTCAAATTCCAGCACCATGAATTGATGAGAAAATATCTGATTGATAATTTATTACTCAGTAATAGGCAGCTAATGTCATATTCTGTAGTGGGAGAACACAGGCTATCATGATCACTTGGTTATGATGGTTGAAATTCTGGGCACAGTAGAATACACAGTAAAATGCATGAATCATAAATGTATAGTTGAATTCAATTTTATGTATACACACATGCATACATGTGCCAATATTTCTAATGTATCATTTGCTTATAACTTTGCTCAATTTTTAATAAAATTGCTGCTCATAACATCCTGAATGCTTAAGAGAAGACATTGAGTCTTCATTTAAGGATATTCATAAGTATTGAATTCAACTAAATAGGATATAATCATGTTTCTTTCAAAGGGTCACTGGAGAAGTTCCCAGATGGAATAAAAAACAAGAAAAAAATTAAGTTCATTCTTTCTAAATACATCTTACTGAATTATCAAACTATACATACACACACAACATGTATATATGGAGATATATAGTGTGTGTGTGTGTGTGTGTGCATGTGTGTGTAATATGTGTGCATGTGTGTATATCAACTATATGATCTTGTAAAAAGGTACTTGATCATTTCCATTTCTGTATTTGTAAAATGAATGCTATTATAACCACACCATAAAGTTATTATGAAGATGAAAATCCCATTATGTATCTTCAGTGACAAGAATAGTGCCTTATTCATAGAAATTACTTGTAAAGTATCAATTTTCTTTTCTCCTTTTCTATCTTTCTTCTTTGTTTCTTATTTATAGCTAATTAACACTATAACACTAATTAAAAAAAAAGAGTTCTAATAGGTTCCACAAATAATAGTTGAAATAAATGTGAAGTTTCGATAGTTTTATATGTGCACATTATAACTTTTTTTTTTTTTTTCAGGAGAAAGCAAGAAGGGTTTTAACTTTAAATGTAAAACCAGTCTTTAACCATGTATTATTCCTCCTTGAAAGAAATAGCTTTGTAATTTAGGTGGTCAAGCCTACGGACGAAAAGTTAACATGGGTTAACTCTTGTTTTCCTGTAATACTCATCCCACACAATTGTTCCAGTAGAATGATCCCACATTTCATTGCTTATGTTCTTGGTTTAAAAAGAGATATTTTTAAAAATTGATAATATTCAACTTGAAGGGACTGTTCTTTTAATTTTGAAAGTTATGTTTACTTACACTGGATGAAGCAAAGGAATAGTTGTATAATTGATTAGTTTCTGGACTTCGGACAAGAGACTTTCTGTCTTAAGCCAAAGACACAAGTTATTTGAAGCCTATTGCAGGCTCAGACAATTAATGGAGCTAGGAGATGAAAACAGGAAGAACAGCAGAAGCTCATAGAAGAACAGCTGGTGAATATGTTCCCACTGTAACAAATAATTTGTAATCTTTCCTTCTGTCTTTTCATCTCTTATTCCAAATTTAAAGCCCAGTGAACAACATCTGATTGTCCAAGCTTACGTTGGGTATCCTCCCTTGGCTGTACCAAAATGATGAAAGAAAAGAATATGAACCTTGAGGCTGCTACAATGGTTGGCAAATACCTGAGTTTACTCTCACAACAAAATTACACATGACAGAAACAATTCCCACAAAACGAATGACACTACATTAGGAAAGGCAAAGGTAGGTGGTCTGGCAAAGATGACTGAGTTCTTTAGTAATATTTTGACAAACTAATTTGAAAGGAAGAGAACTTGCACATACAAAAAAGGCTACAGAAATGGGGAGGGAACATGACAGGATGTGAGAGTAAAATTTTGTAGTTATATGGATATTAATATCTCGTTCGGTTAAAACACTGATAATAACATTAAGTATACAAATTGGACGCATTTTTAAATTACAATAGAGAAAGTGAACAATAGAATAATGAGAACATACTAAAATCTTTGTTGAAAATCATGTTAGTTTACTTAAAAATATAATGTAAATAAAAACATTATTTAAGCAATAGCAGTGTATTTATCTACTTTGTACATTAAATCATAATTAACTAAGAAATGCTATAATCAAGTAACTGAAAGTACTAAGGGGGCAAAGGTATATCTTTTCTCTTAAAAAAGATTAGGACCTGAGAAATTCAACCTAAGATTACGTTGTTGGATAATCTAATTAAAAACAACCCACTCCCAAACAATTAATCCTGGGAGCTAAGGCAAAAGATTTTTATCACTGTATAGTGTTCAGCTGAAAATGAATACTTCAAATAGGCAATCCACACTTGCTTAATCTACCAGAGTAGCTGAAGCTTGAAAATCCTTAACTCCTTGATTCTTATCCATGAGGTAAGGGTGGTGATATGACAAGTTAAAAACATAGTTAAAAAATGCCTGGTTTTCTTGTTTTGGTGACAGGCTGAAATGTCTACTCTCTACTAATATAGGGAAGCAAATGAGTAATAAAAGATGATTTCAGTATAGATGCTAATTACTTATGCTTAAACACACAAATGGAACTCTATCCTTCATTCCCTCACAAAGCATTTTAACAAGCAGTAATTAAATTTATCCAGTTTTGTATCCTGAATTCTCTGGCTGGAAGAGACAAATTAGAAATATAATATTCTCTTATGAGTATATTATTGGAAAGTGGATTCCTGACATAACCAGGAATTTTACAAATGGAACTCCTGGAAGTGATACAAGTGGGAAAATAAAAAGCTAAACAAAATTTTATTTGGGCACTTGTATATACAAATTATGTATTTTTCTTTACATATTTATATATAAAATTGTACAATTATACATAGTTAAAATGGTGAGACTTTCCATCTGAAACTGCTTAGCATTTTTGAAATTGTCTAATTTACCAAGCAGTACTGTTCCTGCAATAAATGCCATTGGGTAAGTAACCAAGTTAGCTTTGTTTTTCCTATAACTACTTTTGCTACTTGTTATCTCTCTTAAGTTTCAAGAACAGTATCGGGTATGAAATTTAAATGACTGAGAAATACTTCCTTCTTTTCTTTTTAGATTATTTATTTATTGATTTGACAGAGAGAGAGATCACAAGTAGGCAGAGAGGCAGGCAGGGGGAGGGCGGGGAGCAGGATCCCTGCTGAGCAGAGAGCCTGATGCATGGCTCCATCCCAGGAACCTGAGATCATGACCTGAGCCAAAAGCAGAGGCTTTAACCCACTGAGCCACCCAGGCGCCCAAAAATACTTCCTTCTTCTACTAATCAGGCCATTACTTCTTTCTGCTATTTGTCACTGCCTCTGTCCAGAAAACTGGTGATGTGCAGAATAACATGGGACTGTCCTAAGATGCATCTCCTTTTTCATTATTTCACACTCTTTACAATTCTATATCATACTTTTTTTTTTTTAAGTATATTACCCTGGCAATGTCCCTATTTACCTGTCCATTATTGTGCGGTGGAACAAATGTAGCTATGTGGAATGATAGGTTGAGACCCTTTTATATGCTGAGCTTGCAAGACTAAATTCTCTAGCACATAGAGTGCATTATGTCCATCTTGCCCTTTAAGCTATGGAAAAGAGGTTTTAGTAGAGTTGCAAAAAATCAACTATTAAGAAAAAACTTGTGGAACATCAACCATAGTTTCTGTATTATGTGCAATAAGGACTACTCAATATTAGAATATTCAAGTAGACGAGAACTATGAAATATCTGCCATGTACTATCATTACAAACATTTCTATTCAATCTAGTGATATTCAATTAGCTAATATGTAAATCTAGTTCAATTTTATTAAAGTAAAAAATCACTATAATGAACCATACAGTTACAGGTTTCTGTCAATTACCAAAATATTCTTTGCCAAAATATGGAAATATCTTGCTACCTTATATGAGGTTTATTATGGAAGTGTCATAATACATGTCTTTTCTGAACAAATATATAACATAGATACACTAAGCAGTAAATTGCATTTTTCATGTTTGACTTTGTGTTTTCTTAATGCCTTTGTGTAGTTTTATATGTTTGTTAACCAACACAATGAGATCAACTTCAGTGTATTTCTAATTTCTTCCTGTATATTGCTCCTCATCTTTCTCCCTGGACTGTCTCCTGTTCTAACGCTATTGGCAGAGTCCTCTCTATTGTTAAGACCCAACTCAAATCATGTCTCTTCTGGAAAGTGACATTATTTATCAGCTGGAACTCCCCTTACTGACACCTTCATCCCACCCAATGGTGGTTTTCCATCTTTGACTGAAAATACAAATGTTGGAGATGTATTCTAGATCTACTTAATCACAATTAATGAAAGCAGCTAAATTTTTATGTTTCTAAAGTTGTTCTGATGTACATCAGAGTGTGAGAACCATTGTTCTATGTTTTATTTGCAAATCTGTTATCTCAATTATTCTTGGCTTTGTTTTATAGTCACTTATATTATGTATCTTTGATTTTCTTAAAACTAGCTTTTGAGGGTGGAGTCTATATTCACTTTTCTCTTTATAGCTCTTGCAGCACACAGTAGGTGTTACATAAATGTGTTAAATAAAGGTATTGAGTAAATGGAGAGATGAATGAGCTCCTGGGTGATTTTTAACAACATAAAAGTTGCATTTCAGAATACTTTAAATTATCTTGTTAACAATGATTTTGCACATTGCCTAGAATTTTTTAATGGTAAAGCCACGGGTAATAAGCAATGGGAGAAATATATTAACAGCTACCTGATGGCCAATGTTATTGATATTTTAATTTGGTTCTAAAGCAGAGATAACAAGGAGATTCATCTTATGTTTCTTTCTGATTATTAATGGCTACCTGATGCTGTGTATAAATTCAGTATAAAGTAGTCCTATGCACCATGATGCATGTACATGGCTGAGGGAAAGAGAAGTCATGTCATGTATGTTGGAAATGTGCCATCCTATCTTCTTTAAAAGATTAGAGTGTCCTTTGGATATTGTAAGTAAAAAGGCACATTGGCACATTTCCATCAGACATCACAAGTTCAAATGCCTGCAGGGACCATGCAGGTATATCCAAGTAAGTAAAGCAGCTCTGGAGCAGACTGGGCTGACTGTAAGGGAATTCTAAAGAGCTTTCCAGCACTCAGCACTGGCTGGTCGATTGTATTCCAAATCTCTAGTCTACAAATTCAGTGTTTTTAGATAGTAGGAGCCCCCAAACAAGATATATCGGGGTAAATTTCCTAATTTCCAAATGTTGGCGACCAACTAAATATTCCAGGCCAAATAAATAATGTTTGCTTTTGATACCTTGTAAACTTACTTGGATTCTTTGTCTTTCTTTGCCTACTTCTAGCTCTCTCTTTCTTTCTCTTTCCTGGATTTTCCAAATTGGTTTGGGAAGTCAGAATCAGTCGCTAAAGATTCAATTCTTCATTATTTATAAAGGGAGTCTCCATGGTGGACTCTTGACACTGTCTTTGTCCCAGAAAAGATACCTTCAAACAGCCCTTTGTTGGTTATTTTGTTTGAAGGTAGTAGATCGCCATGTCTTATACAGACTTTCTTAAGGTGAATGAATGAACTGGAGCATCAAAAGAAAAGATCAAATATTCTTTTAAACTTTAAGAGTCTCAGCTAATGTAATTATAGTTCTTTTGAGGTTAAAATGTGTTTTGTCTTAATAAAAGTAGAAAAACAGGGATGCCTGAGTGGCTCAGTCATTAAGCGCCTGCCATTGGCTCAGGTCATGATCCCTAGATCCTGGGATGAAGCCCTGCAAAGGGCTCCCTGCTTGGCGGGAAGCCTGTTTCTCCCTCTCCCTCTGCCCTGCTTATATTCCCTCTCTTGCTGTGTCACTCTCTGTCAAATAAATAAATAAAAACTTTTTTAAAAAATAGATAAAGGGGCGCCTGGGTGGTTCAGTCGGTAAGCGGCTGCCTTCGGCCCAGGTCTTGATCCCAGGGTCCTGGGATCGAGCCCTGCATCAGGCTCTTTGCTCGGCAGGGAGTCTGCTTCTCCTGCTACCATTCCCTCTGCTTGTGTTCCCTCTCTGGCTGTGTTTCTCTCTGTCAAATAAATAAAAAATCTTTAAAAAAAAAAAGTAGATAAATAGGAAGAAAGTAGGAGGAAATGCATATTAAAAACAAACAAACAAACCAAAAAACAAAACCAAAGAAACCCCCAAATGTTTTGGGTTCACTTTGAATTAGGCACTATTGAATTACTACGACCCAGTTAGGGAAAATCAATCTCATGACCAATATTTTGCCTTGCAGCTTGCCTTCTCCCAGAACTCCCAAGCACACTGTTAACAGCTGTATAAGCTAATTCTCTAATACATGGTCACAATGCCGAGTTGACATCCTTACAATCACAAAAAGCTCTAGGGCATTGGCCACAAGCATATACATGTGTGGCTTTCTATTTTTCTCTTCCCGAAGGGCTGTTCACCCATAATGTACTAGTATTAACAGAGCTTGCTGACCCTAGAGCAAGAACACTTCACCTGTGAAGGAGTGTAGGTGTTGCATGAATGGTTTGCATATCAATACTAATACCTGTCCAACCTTATTTAGCCCAGTAAATCTCTCAGAGGGTATAACTCAGGCAGTTGACCACAAGCTGTTATAATTAGGTCAGATGAGGAATGCAAACTCTCTGCCATTAACCATGTTTCGCAGCTCTCCAGATTTGAACAAATACCCCCAGCTGACCGAAGGTTAACACTCATGACCCAGCATCTCTTCAAACAGCAGGTGGAGACATGATTTTCATTTTCCTTGAGTTTATTTAAGTCTCTCTGATATGTACTAAACTGGTAACATGATTTGCATTTCAATGTTGGAAAATTAGGCCTGCCTTTTAGATTGACTCAGGAGCCTCTGGGCTTTGGGGAAATGGAAATCTGCAAAACAGCACAAACAAAACCAAAACCAAAAAGAAAAATAACAATAAAATCAACAAACACATTGCTGGCAATGAAATAAGTCCCCTAATGGGCATTTTCCTTGTGCATTCCCTACAAGTAGTCTTGCAAAGTTTATTTGCTTATGTATTTACTTATTTATTTAAATCACTGATTTTTTATTGTTGGATCACATGTGGATGCAAACTCAGCAGGGTCAGAAAAAAATCCTTCCTGGTCAGGAAGTGTGAATCAGTTCAAGAGATGAATTACATTTGAAATCAATCTCTACTCCCTCACCATGCTCAAGACCGCTGATGTTCTATTTTATCCTGTATACTACTTGTGATAAGAAAAAGAAATGGAAATCCAGAATCAGAAAACCTACAGGCCAAATCTGGAGTTGGGGGCTATCAAGAATGTGTCACAAGTGAGCCTGCTGTTGTCAGCCATGAATTCCAGGGCTATGGTTCCATTTCTGATCCAGGTAGCCCTGCTGAACATTGCTGTGCGAGGGATTGGCACCTGAACCCAGCAGCATGTAAAAGGATCTGCAGTGGCTTTCTGTTACCCACAGATAAAGTTCAAGATCTAAAACTCTCTTATGATGCAACTTCTGCCCACTTTTTTAGCAATATCTCCCCCACTGTCCTTATAAAGAGTTGCACATCCCCACATACGAGGAGCTACTCGCTAGCAAGTTTCACAGTTTTCTTCCTTTGCAAATGCTGTTCCTACTAAGTAGAAATTCCTTCTCTTCCTTCTTTATTTTGAAAACTGCTACTGTTGGTTTTCAAGAGCCAGCTCACAGACCCATTTCTACAAACAACTGTTGCTGAATGCATTCTCCTTTGAGCAAATATTGTACTTCTTGTGTATTCTAGATTTTATATTTTGTGACACTATATTGCTATATTTATTTTTCTAGTGTTTCTCTATACAAGGCTGAGAGTTCTTTGAAGTGTGTTCTCTTCATCTGAATCCTGAACAAACAGCGTAATGGGGTATTTTACCCATTTTAAAGCTCAAAAATGTTAATTGTTGACTAAAATGTTTAAATAACTTTTCTAGAAATACTGCAAATAGTGTCTTTGAGATATTAGTTAAATCTAGGCACTGCTGCAGTCTCAGTCATGCCTTGGGCCACCTTGAGGTCTTTCCTTGTCTTCTTTTCCCCGGTCAAACATAAAATTCTTCTCAGAATGCCAGCACACAGCAATCAGTTGAACCTGACCATTACATCCATAAACTTTGCAATGCTTTTAGCCCTCTATTTTTGTCGTTAAACTTTTCCTTGGCAGCTAATTTTACCATGAGAGTCTTTGCTGCCTCTAAATTTAGATTTCGGGGTATTTTATTGTGACATATTTCTCTTAGGGGAACTTGTCTTTTAGAAAGTGAATCATATAAACAGATCTGAAGTCATTTAGAGAACAAATGTAAGGATATTAAACAAAAGTATTAGCATAATATGCCCAGCAAGCAAATTTGTATTTTGGGGACAGAAAATACGTAGAATAATAATAAATTTTCTAAAAAAAACCAAAAAAACAAAAACAAAAAAAAACTATTGTGAGATTTCCTGAGTGAGACAGAGAGAGATTTGGGAATGTCTAGCAGTGACATCCCAGAACTTATACACCTTATGTCAATTTTTGAAATACACACAGCTATACTGCTATTCAGATGTGCATCCTTCCAGAGTAAATGCTTTTAGAAAGCCAGGATCATGGCATCTGATTTTTTCTCTAAGGATCTAAAGTACCAGTGAGTTCTACATGTAGTCGATATAAACTTATTAATTGATAAAAACTGAAATCTTTATTAGTTAACATTTTTTAGTTCTAAATAGTTGACATCGAGTTTAGAAATTATTGATGAAATGTTATTCTACTAATTAACACACTATAATTCTCTTATTAAAATTAGTAGCAAAAGTTGGCATGTGCATTATTTATTTTATTGGATCACATTTTTGAGCTTGATTGTGTGTGCTTCGAAAAATATATAAATGCCCTTCTTTCTTTTCTTAAACCTTTCAAACTGCCTCATTTTGAGTGATTATGATATGTTTGAAATTTCATTTGGGTTTAGAGTCTGCTGGAGTCCCAACTTATGCCAAAGCAAAAGGGATAGTTTGACTGCTTTTGAATGAGGAACTGTAATTTTGATAGAATTCTTTCCTTCCGTTAAAATGGTCTTACTCTCATTGAGCTTTAGTGATTGGTAGGAGTCATGCTGTAACTATTTCCCAGGAATGCCATAACAAATGATCAGAAACTTGGTACCTCATTAATAACAGAAATTTATTTTTTCTCAGTTCGAGAGGCCAGAAGTCAAAACCCAATGTTCAGAATCAGGATCACACTTCCTATAAGAGATACTAGGAGAATCTGTTCTGTGCCTCTTCTAACTTCTGGTGGTTGTCAGCTGCCTTGATTTGTGGTGACATCACTCTGATCCATGCATCTTTTTTCATATTGCCTTCTCCTTTGTGGTTTTTATGAAGACACTTGCTATTGGTTTGAGTCCAATGAATACTCCACCTGAATAGTCCAGGATCATTTCTTCATCTAAAGATATTTGGTTTAACTATATCTGCATCATTTTCTCAAACAAGGTAACATTCACAGGTTCCAGGGGCTAGAATGTGGGCATATCTTTCTGGAGGGCAACGATTCAGCCGCTATACATGTCTTTTTTAAGAATTATGTGATTACTAGATCATCTTTTCTGGATAAAGTAAGTCTGCATATTTCTCCTTCCCTACTTTTATTTGGGCTTTGTAGTTTTATATATATAAAGTTATTTTTTAAAGATTTTATTTATTTGTTAGAGAGAGAGAGAAAGAGAGAGAGAGAGAGGGAACACAAGCAGAGGGAGCAGCAGGCAGAGGGAGAAAGGGAGAAGCAGGTCCCCTATTGAAGCAGGGAGTCTGATACGGGGCTTGATCCCAGTACCCTGGGATCGTGACCTGAGCTGGGGGCACTCACTTAACCATTTGAGCCACCTAGGTGTCCCTGGGCTTTGTAGTTTTATTATGGGTATGCTTTGGGAGTATATTTGAGATCAGTTTTAGAAATAAATTCATTTTAATGGGAAGCTTTTTATTGCTGTTTTTTATTGTCTTTTTGTTTAGCTGCCTAGGAAGAGTTACAGTTTTGTTTACGATTAATTGTATTATTTGTAGATAGATATGTTTTAACATGTAAGTATGGTCCTAACGGAAGATTCTCTTTCATTTCTGTCACAAATTATGGGTCAATTTATATAATATATCTTTCAATAGTGAAAGGAAACAATCCCAAAGATGAAGAGGTTTTGGAGTTAGTTTCACTAACATCCATGATTAACATCTGGAAGACTTAGAAGTGATTTAAGAGAAATATCAGTATATTTTTCCCCTTGGATGAATCTCAATGGAAGAGGCATACAAATGTTTGAAAATAATTCACTACTTATTTTTCTTCCTTTACAGTCATGTAAAGACCTGCACAATCTTATTTTTTCTACTCTTTGTTCATTTATTCAATTCCTGGATTTGAATTCCTCCAATTGCAAAGTCCCAGGCCACCAAATATTCCTGAAAATATAACTCCTGCACTTTCTATGGCTGTTGTTAGAATATTTCTGATTAACTATGCTTTTATATTTATTCTACAATATCCATTACTGAAAAACATGTTGCAAAATTTTGACAAAGATCTCTTTCTGATGCTTCCATGATATAGATGAGTTTTCTGGCTCCATAAAGAAGAATGCACAAGTCAGTTAACTAACACAACTGCACTAAGTAAATAAACAAAGCTCAAGTAAATATAGATAATGCATTGCTGTGTGCAAACAGACCCAGAAGAAAAACAATGAACATCTGTAGTTCAATGCCACTGGAGCATTAATTTGCTTTCAGGTGTTAAAGGAGAATAAAAATATTTTGTTTGATTACAATGATGATTTTATTTAAATTTAGATCTCATTATTTCTGATCTATTTCTAATCATCCTATGAACTGACTTAGCCTCTATCAATCATTTCTCTAAAAGCCATTTGCTTTTTGTTTTTTAAGGCTTTTGCTTTTTAAGCTGACCAGAAGATATCCAATCTTTTCTCCTACTTACACTTCAACTGAGGAGAAGGTAAGGATAACAAAAATCTCTTTGTAAATGCGAAAGATTAAGATCTGTTTTTAATAACCAGACAATGTTCCAACCCTAAAACTATCTCACTAACACTGGGAACTCATAATGTGATTCTAACAAAGAGAATGTACCCAACATTGGACAGTAGTCTCTCGTGCCCTATAAGCAATCACCTTCATATGATGATTGGATCACACTGATGAGTTTATAAAGAGAAGTTAGATATAAGTAGCCCAAGGGACATTAATGGCGCATATACTAGAAAACATTGCAAACTACAACTAAGTTAAAGTTTTATAACAGGGAAAACATGATGGTTGATTATAAAATGTAAACTAATTAATCACTATTAGAAGAAAAATGCCATAAGTATTTTGTCCATGTTGTTCAATGCTATATCCTCAGTACCTAGAACAATTTCTGGCTTATAGAATGCCCTTGAAATATTCACAAATACATATTTAAAAGTGTTACACAGGACAGTAATGAAATATACACACGTACTCTATAGTGAAAGTCATTGTTTTTGGCAGAAAGTGGACTGTTTCTCAAAAATAATTCAGCTTCCTATTAATAATCTTTAGAAAAGCTAGTGCCCTTCTTGTCTGGCCAAAACCTCCTTTGTTGGTCTTGAGCCCCTTTTGACTCCAGAGAAAATGTCCAAGACTCTGCTTCAAAAATCATTATACTTTAGTAATATTTTAAAGATGTTGGCTCCTTTAATCTTTGGATTGATTGTAAAACCTTCAAAGTTTCTTGCCCATAGCAAACTATTCCAACGCAAAAACAGAACTTCCTTGAACTTTGGAGTAGGAAGAAATCTCAAACGTCATCCAGTTACATCTTCACTGTGGATAATAAGAAAAAACTGGATCAGAAGAAAGGCAATGTGTGTCCGGTAGCTCTGGAAATGAGTGACAGAGATAGAACTAAAATCCAATTCCCTTGTGTCTTGCTCCTAAGACCACAAAGAAGACTGAAAGTGACATTACTGGCTTTTGAGATCATAGAGGAAAGAACTCAAGGCTTTCATCCTCTGTGGCTGAACAAATGCTACTGAAGAATCATTTGAAAATATATGAAAACCTTACTATTCTTCCTTTAGACTTCCTTTACCTCCACCCTTCCTTTCTTTTCTAATAACATCTGAATTCAGGCTCTTTCTTGTTTTCATGTTTCTCTATTTTCTCTTTCTAATAATTGTAATGCTCTTGCCTAAGAGATTGATGTTCTTCTAATCCAATCCTAAATACTGACTTAATAAAAATTCTTATTTTTTTCTCTAGAGGACACTTGAGAATGAAAATGACTTGCCAAAATCTTTTAACCAATGATTGACAGATTTGGGACTAGAACCCAGATGTTGTGTGTCCTAGTCTAGGTTTTTTTTCTATTATAAGACACTATGGAAGAAATCACGATACCCTCATTAATTATCAGAATCTCAAAGATAAATAAAATGATATCAAAAAATGATATTATCACTTTGTCATTCTTCTACATTAAAATTGACAATCTTTGGGTCCACTGCCCCCCCATCCCCTACCTCTGCAGAAGGCCCTAGCTGCTCTCCATTTATAGAATAAATCCCCAAATCTTTTTGTCTAACTTTTGTTGACTTCTACATTCATTGAGCTTTCTACATTTCCCTTTCAGGACCAAGTTGTTTTATTTACCATCCCTAGAACAAACGAAGTTCCTTACTCTTGCTTATGCCTTGACTCTCTAAGATAACTTAATCTATCCTTTACCTCTCTCTCTCTTTTTCTCTATCATAACATTATGGGTATATAAAACATCTAATAAATTTAATATTTAAAACATGGACCATGCATTGTCATAATGAAATGATACCTGGAGATGATTTTATAGATTGAAAACAAAATCCTGGAAGAGTTAGGTGACTTTGTTAAGATTTCCAGGTGTTGTGAAGAGCTCTGAGGAGAAGGAAGAAAGAGAAAGGAAAGTTTCTTTTTCTGACTAGAGACTTATAGATAATATATAGTCATATTTCTGTTTTAAATGTTGAGCACATGGTGGTTATATAAATTATATGTGATATAACTCAAGAATGGAAGATTTGAGGGGTGACTGGGTGTCTCAAAATAATTTGGGTTTTGGCAACAGTGGTAATGAAAGAATTCAAAGACTAAGGCAGTATGAAATAAACTAATACATATTATCTTAAACACACACATGTGTGTATATATGTATTCGTGTGTGTGTGTATATATATATGCATATATGTATGTGTGTGTGAGTGTGTGTGTGTATAAAATGATAGCTTTATCAGGCTTTTAGATAAACAAAAAAGCCTAAAGATTACAATGCCTGACAGCTGCAAAAATAAGAACTGAAAGTGACAGTAGCCAATACTACACTAGGCTGAAGTATGTAATTTACATCTTAGTGAAATTAAACATACTATAATAGCTTAGCTTCCAGGCAACAATACTATTAAATTTGCAGTAGTAGTTTATGACATCATCTGAAACCCCAGGATACACATTTGAAGCTGACTATTATGGTTAGTAATCTGTATTGCTGTTCTGGTTAGTTTTTCATTTAATTCATTGCAGGCTTCTATTAAAAAAAAAAAAAAGACAAATAGCAGCAGTTGAGGATGCTGCTTTTTACTGAAGCTGTTAAGCCTCAGGCAGCAGTGATGTCACATTTCAGAATCAGTACTAATAGTTTATATTTAGGAAGCATTAAGAGGTCAGAATTATATTGAAAAGTATAATAATTTAAGCCTTTTTATGGTCAATAAGTATAATTTTAGAAGGTTTTCTAACTCACCTTTCTTTTCCAAAATGTTTCTTAGCTAAGTAAGATTGTATAATTGTGGAATAACAATAAAACCTACTGTTTTAGTAATGGGTTTTATGTTATACAGCAGCAATCTCAGACAAATATATTACAATGAGACCACTAGAAGTTCAGATTCTTATGAAAAGTATGCTAAGTTAAAAATGTTTCTACTATTTTGTGTGTAAATGCATTTCTATGGAGATAGAGGTTTATAATTCACATATATATACACACACACATAGATATGTGTATATATGTGTGTACATATGTATAAAATACATATGTATTAGGTATGTTCTCTATATTTTTTCAATAGTCTTATATATAATTTTTCAAAGGTCCAATTTTCCAAAACATTTATTGAAATTCTTCATTATAACAATATTTTTCAGAGGTTGGGGGAAACTTTCTAGAATCTCTTGTGGTAGGTACAACAAAGGACTCTTGGTTTGATGGTTCCCATGTTCTTGTCTAAGACATTTATGCCCTTCTTATCTAAACTCAAGCACTGAACTAATGCAAAGTTCTCATTTATTGCAATGGGACACTTGAGGATCAGGGTGATGAGAATGACTTGGCAAAATTTCTCCAACCACTGATTGCCAGTTCTGAGACTAAAACCCAGGCTTCTTGTCTCAGAGACCAAATTCTTTGTATTATAAGAAGCCATGTGAGAAAGAGAAGGACCCATAGAGGCAATTCAAGTAGACAAAGTAAAAGAAGATATCTGAAAATCCAAGATGGAGGGCTAAACAATTTTGTCTGTAAGATGATTTAGACATGGACTTAAGAGGTAATTTCTGGAGATTCTTTTTTTCTGGAGATTCTTTGCTTTTATAATATACCCAGCATTTTTTTTCCTTCCCTCACTCAATGAATATATCTGCAGGTATAAGTGTGAAGCCTTAGAAAACTAGACGTTCAGGGGCACTTGGGTGGCTCAGTGGGTTAAAACCTCTGCCTTCAGCTCAGGTCATGATCTCAGGGTCCTGGGATAGAGCCTCACATCTGATACTCTGCTCAGTGGGGACCTGCTTCCCCCTCTCCCTCTGCCTGCCTCTCTGCCAACTTGTGATTTCTCTCTCCCTCTGTCAAATAAATAAATAAAATCTTTAAAGGGAAAAAAAAAAGAAAACTGGAAGTTCAGGTGGATATTTTGGATCATTTGTTCAGAGTTAGTCTGGCCTGAAATAGGTGACCCTTTACATGATCAAATTGAAGGGACTACACTTGGACTTCAACTATCTCAAACAATATAGAAGTTCTTGGAAAAGTATCACCTACAATAGCCTTCTGGGAAATTTAATTGTTCCATCATTGGAGCTTCCTTCTTTGAGTCAAGATATAAACTCCAGATGATTATCACCAATAAACACCCAGTAATAGTAAATTTAGATCAGGTGGAGAGGAGAAAAATGTTTGAAGACCTTAGCTAGCACAGGTGGATTTGGAGGTAGGAGTGGGGATAAGGCTCTCGATATAATGTCTCAAATGAAAGCAGTCAATTAGAGTTTACTAAGTGGCTAGGAAAGATAAACTTGTAAAAATGATGTAAGAAATTTTTAAAGAAAAACACTATCAACCTTACAGCTTTGGCTAATGTATGCCTTACTGACTTTTGTAGAATGAAAAAGCCTGAAGTCAAAAATGATCTCCCAGTATTTGCCCTAAATATTCAGATTTTAACAGACAGAGAATAGAAGGAATACTAGAAGTGAAGTCTGTGATGAAAACTATTTTCTGAGATTGAGATGACATTATAAAATCTATTTTATATAAATGTTATACATGCAAATTAAGTAAGTAGATAAAACCATCTGCCTTCTGATTTTAAAAAGTAAAAAAAAAAAAGTAAAAAGTAAAACAAAGCATCCATTTAACCCAGAACATTGGAATGAATAACAGCTGACTCTTTCAGCTAAAGCCTTGCATTTGAAATATGGAAACATTAAGAAGATCTGAGTAAGGCATGTGGTCCCCACTCGAAAGACTGCTGTAAAGGGAATATATTGAAAGTCATGATTCAAACAGGAAAAGAAAATCATGTTTACTAAAATTACCTATTTCTTTCTCTAGGAATGCAACTTCTTTCATCGCTTGCATGAGGGAAAAGGCAGTTAAGGACAGTTTAAGCCAAAAAATGCCAATATGTTCAAGACCACTTCAGGGAAAACTATTGTCATTTTAATGTTTCTAGGCTACCTTCCCTATCCTCATTCCCGTGACTTTTTTCTCTCCCCAAATTTTCTTGTTCCCTTATTTGTATTTGAAAGGATGGGTGGGGTATGGTGCAAAAATATTATTGTTGGAACTTGGAAAGTTTTGGTTTATGGCATTATGCAGTACTGACTCTAAATATTATAGTTTAAAAATATGATAGACAAAGGAAATTTATTAGAAAGATTAATGAAAAGAGCAGATATAATTGGTGGGACTGGATGGTAGACTACATTTTCAAGTACCTGTGATAATCACTTTTTCCCTGTTCTCCTTATCTTAAGATAAACAGTGGAGAAAACTGAGCATGATGTTTGCAAGTCTGTCCTCAAGGGGTTGATGATTATACTGCCCATACTGCCATCAACAGAAACTCAGAAGCAGCCCACAGATGAATCACTTTGCTAATTCTTTGGTATTTTCTCACAATTCTCTTTTCCATGCAGAATTTATTCCTTAATAGCCATCGGTACTGAAACTTATGTTTGCAAAAGCAAGTGAGTTGATTAATAGGTATTTTATACATCTGGTATTTTCTCATAAAAGACTGGAAAACTTATTTCAATTATCATACCACCAACAAGGATGCAATCTGTTCACAAGGCCTGTTTACGAGTGGCTGCTTTGGGTAATGGCTGTTTTCTTAGCACGAGAAATGAAATATAATATTATTAAACAGAGATATGCAGAATGAGGTGTCAACTTATCCATCTTCTTGATGTTTATAGGCTTCATTTTTTAGAATGTTTATTTTATTTTATGAGACCGCACGTTAAAATATCTCCTATTTGAAAATATCTAATTTCTTTTATTCTGGTTTTAATGTCCTTGAATATTAACATTTTCAAACTTGTAAGCAATCAGCTAAGAAAACCTGTGGTAGGTACTATATTAATTCCATTTAGATAAATGTGCCATAATGAGAGAGACAATAAAAGTGATCTTTTTATCTTTGGAGGATAAAAAAAAAACTGGTCTTTGCTAGAAGGATAAATAATTTTCATTCTTAGAGATGACCTGTGATAGTAGGGCAGGGAGGGTAGTGGTTGGGGGAAGACAAACCTCAGAAAAGGAGTGTGTGTATGTATGTGTGTGTGTGTGTTTCTGGGTGGAGGGGCATGAACCGAGTTACTGCAGTAAAAATAATATAATTCAGTTTTGAAGGGTTTTACTAAAATCACTGGAAAAATCTTGTATATATTTTTACAGAAGTGTGGCTCCTTTATTTATTTTTCTAACTTTCAGGGGTGGAAATGAGACAGGACAAACTTTTTGAAAATGTTAATATCTATTTATTATATTACAGTTATTTCTATTACTTTCCCTGGAAGGTATGCTAAAGGTATGCTGTTAATAAGTAGACATACTTATAGATATAGGAAAGCAAAGGGACAGCTTCTTTTAGTAAAGAAACTTTGAACAGAACAGAATGTAGAACTCTACAATGGCTTCTCAAAAAGCGATATGAAATATTCTTACATTAGAAAAAGGAATATTAAAACCAGCAAGAGATACACCATGATATCCCACACTGTAATTTCTTATTGATGATTTAATGTATACTAAAGCAATGGCTGGGCCATGGAAATAATTTTAGAATAAGAAAAAACTTCTCCTCCTCCTCCTTCTTCTTCTTTTAAGATTTTACTTTTGTTTATTTTAGAGAAGGATCATGACCAGAGGGAAGAAGCATAGGAGTAGCGAAAGGGAAGGGAAAGAATCTCAAGCAGTCTCTGCCCTGATCATGGAGCCCAATGCAGGGATCAATCTGATGACCCTGAGATCATGACCTGATCCAAACCAAGAGTTGGTTAGCTGAGTGTCCCAAGTGCCCCAAGAAAAAATTTGCTTCTTAAGATCCAATATAAAAATTACTGATGTAATATTTTACATATTTTTATCATACTAAGTCTTTGAAATCTAGAGTTTATTTTCCATTTATGGCATATCTCAATTTGGGTCTGTCAAATTTAGAATGTCCAATAGTTACATGTAGCTAGTAGTTATCATACTGGGCAATGCAGCTCTAGATTTTCCAAAATATGCCTTTTCTGGAGAAATGAACTGTGATATATGCACCAATATTTATCAGTAAAAACTGGCCTAATATAGAAATCAATAAACCCTTAATGTTATCACTTACTCAGTCAATGATTTCTAGAGCTAAGTTCTATTTGAAAGAATCAGAGGAAATTGTATAACAAAATCTAAGTATTTGCTTGTTTTTAATGGTGTATTTCTTATTTATATCTTATTTCATACAATAACACAGAAAAAAAAATCCATTTTTGGCATGGAGCTCCATAGTTACCCTTTTGAAATACTGAAATAATTTGTCCATTGAGTAATTTCTGCCTCCTGCATTGACATGATTATACTTTATAAAATTATACACTGGAGAGTTTTTTAACAATTTTAGTCTTGAAATTATTTCTCTTCTCCCTAGAATATGAAAATATATGTGATGTATATAAAATTGTATGTGTTAATTTCACTTTTTATATAGCTTCAGGGGAATTACTGAAACTCAGATGTTCAGATTAAAAGAAATGATTTAGTAGGAAGTATGCATGGAAGAAAAACAATTTTATCTGTTGAAGACTTATCTCATAGTCAAAAATTCTGTGGACTCTACTATATTTTGATGGGCTCACGAGATCCTATTGTCTCAAACAACCCCCCCAAAATCATTCTCATTATCATTAGAATTTCACCCTTCTTCTTTATGGACTTTGTTTCTGCTTTGTAGGTACATACTATATTCACTCTTCTTCTACTTTTTAAAAAATATGTTATCTTCCATGGAAGACTTGAAAGAAGGCACCATGTCTTTTTGCATTCCTCTCATCTCAAAAACATAACTCAACACCTCATTAATTTAGGTGGATTGGAGCAATTATTGACTAGGTGGATATAAAGGGATGCTTATAGTATTTTTCTCTGCCATCAGCCAATAGTCTAACATAACCATTTTTAATATATAATTGCATATTCTATTCCCAAGTAAGCCTTGGATAGCCTTTGTGCAGTTTTTTTTTTTTTTTTTGGTGCAGTATATATATATATATATATATATATATATGGCAACTTCATGAAAGCATTATATTCTTGGTACTTAGCATAGTGTCTGGCTCACAGTAAGTGTTCAATTTAAAAAATAATTAGTATTTATTGATCTTTGAATGTATTCATTTTTATTTTAAGTTGTTATATTGAAATTCTCATCTACCAGTTTCTAATACACTTTAGTTGTCAAGAATTCATTCAACAGGGGCTCTTGGGTAGCTCAGTTGGTTAGGCTTCCAACTCTTGAATTCAGCTCATGTCCTCATCTCAGAGTTGTAGGATTGAACCTCATGTCCAGCACTGTACTCAGCATGAGGCCTGCTTGCCTTTCTCCCTCTGCTCCTTTCCCACTCTCTCTCTCAAATTAAAATAAAATCTTAAAAAAAATAATTCAACAAATATATATTTATTACCTACAATTTTTTGATCTTTGTTTGGGTACTAGAAATGCAATGGTAAAATTATCAGTTAAGGTCTGTCTTAAGGGTATTTATATTCTAGTGGGAAAGGCACATATAAACAAGTAAGCAAACACAATAACTACAAATTGTAATAACTACTGTGAGGGAGGAACAGGAAAATGCAAATATTTAGATAAGGGTGTCAAGGAAGACCTCTCTGAAAAGGTAGCGTTTAAATAGACAATATGGGGGATAATAACAAACCAGTTCTGAAAAGAAGGGCAGTAAGAGTATTTGAGGCTGTGAGAAGGGCAAATACAAAAGTCTTGATGTAACAAAGAACTTGAACATTCGGGGAGGCAAAACAAGGTCAGTGTGTGGGTGGAGTGTGGTGAACTATGAGCATAATGTGCTGACATTGCAGGAAGGAAGGATTTGATTCTAAGAGCCAGAGGAAGCCATAGAATGGATTTAGGCTGGGGGCCTGGGGTTATATGATCTAATATGCTACATAAAGTATTCTTTAGCTACTGCTCATAAGAATGGGATATAGAGAGATGTAGATTCAGAAAAACAACTTTAAGATATTTGTGTCTTGATATGATGGTGTCTTGATGTAGGTAGGTGGCAGAAAAGATAGAGAGAAGCTATCAGGTTTTAGATACATTTTGGAGGTAGAACCAACATGTATTAAAATAGACAAAGGGTGTGAAGGAAATGAGAAATCAAAGAATATTAATGGATTGAGTATTTGTATGGACATTGAAGTAATTTATTACTATAGGGAAGATTATGAGACAAAAGCTTTGAGGATTGGAAGGATAAAGATTCCAATTTGATCAATTGAGTTTAAGGTGTTTATGAGACTTTCAGTTGAAGACATTGTGAGGTTAAGGGCTACTAACAAATGCTGTTGATATAAAGCCCCAAACTGTAAATATCTATGCACTGTAAACACATTAGAAGTGAAAGGAAAACTAACCTTCAAACATTAGTCATGTGCTAATTTATAATAACAATCAATTTACAGTTGTTTCCTGAGTACTTCAAGAGAGTAGCTAGCCATTACAGAGTACAAAAATACTAATGTTTATAGCACCCCAATGTTAATAGCAGCATTATCTACAATAACCAAATTATGGAAATAGCCTGAATGTCCATTGACTGATAAATGGATAAAGAAGATGTGTGTGTGCACACACATCACAGATATACACACATATACCTATATATATATATTTGTATATATCATAAATAAATATCTGTATATAATAGAATATTACCCAGTCATCAAAAAGAATAAATTTTGCCATTTACAACAATATGGATGGAGCTAGAGAGTATTATGCTAAGCAAAATAAGTCAGTCAGAGAAATACAAATAACATATGATTTCACTCATGTGGAGTTTAAGAAACAAAACAAGAAAGGAGACACACAGAGAAAGAGACGAACTAAGAAACAGACTCTTAACTATAGAGAACAAACTGATGGTTACCAGAAGGGAGGTGAGTGGAGGGATGGGTTAAACAAGTGATGGAGAATAAGGAGTGCACTTGTGATGAGCACCAGGTGTTGTGTGGAAGTGTTGAATCACTAAACTGTACACATGAAACTAATATAATATTTTTAGAAGATTTTATTTATTTATTTGACAGAGAGACAGAGAGAGCACAAGCATGGGGAGCAGGAGAGGGAGAAGCAGGCTCCCTGATTGATGTGGGGCTTGATCCCAAGATCCTGGGATCATGACCTGAGTCAAAGGCAGATGCTTAACTGACTGAGCCACCCAGGTACCCCAACTAACTGGAATTTAAATTAAAAACTTAAAAAAAACCTTTTATTACAAAGAATTGAAGGAGTATTTTGTTCTTCAAATTTATTTTCCTTATCTTCAAAACAAAAACAAAAAGGAAAAACCTTATTTGTGAACATTCTCTGAATATAGTGTAATTTTAAAAGCATGTCCATTTTCTCCAAATTTCTAATCATCTCTTTATTTTCAAATTAGAAAACCAGCTAGGGGTTGGGGGGAAGGATAGGGTGACTGGGTTATGGACATTGGGGAGGGTATGTGCTATGGTGAGTGCTGTGAATTGTGTAAGACTGATGATTCACAAACCTGTACCCCTGGAGCAAATAATACATTATAGGTTAATAAAAAAATAGAAAACTGTTTATATGTACCTAAAAGGGCTATATTTTCTGTCTGTTATGTTACGTCTGAATAGAAGATAAATATGGTTCATATACTGAGTTGCACAGCAACATGTGAAAAAATCCTTTTAAAACATGCCATGAATTGAATTCATTAAATCTATTGGATGTAGCAATTTAATGAAGCAAAAAATACTAATTAAATTATTAAAGTCTGGATAGCAACTAGTAATTAAAAAAACTGTTGCTATGCGACTCAGATAATTTTTATAAACAGTCTGCAAAAATGTATTGGTTAAATATGCTGGTATTTTGCCTTGACCTTTCGTAATCAAACATCTCTTCATTCTGTGAAAATGTGTTTCTGAGACTAACGTTAAATAGAATTCAGAGATTAGAAAAAAAGAGGACAGTTAGGATTTGATTGTCTTATAATATTATTGGGTTATGCCTCCAAAGGTTATGTGTGAGGAGTTCAAAATTCCAAAAATGGAAATTATGGAATATCCACAGAAGAATAGTAGCAGTTGCTTAAAGGCTTCATCGCTACTAAATATAGTAATAAAAGCAGTGATTTGGCTTTGTTATTTCTTTTGGGAGCATAATAGCACTTTATAACAGAGCCAGGTTAGCACAGGATACAGTTTTTCCAAAGTTGAAACTTCTTTGGATATTAAATCTATTTTCCAAACTGTGAAAGAATTAAAAGTTGGTCACAGATTTTAAAAGTCTACCATGTGCCCAAAAAGCATCCTTGAAAGTCTTTGAACCTGCATATCCCAGACAGTATTTTCTGTAAATGGAAGGGATGGGTTTTTAAAAATTATTTTCACCAGGCAGACACTGAAGGCAGTCACTAAGAGGCTAGTATGCAGGCAACACTTCCATTCCAAATGTCACAATGAGGACTAAAAGAAAATTAACCTCTCATAGGGAAAATAAAGTGGAGAGTTAAATCTCTTGCAGAATCCTAAATATTCTCAATGTTTGAAAACTAGTATTTAATATAAGCAGTAATGTTTGAGTACTAACTTAATATTACTAAGTACTCTTAATCAAAGATACCCTAATTTTGGTCTCTACGACTAGCACAAGCTTGGTAGAGTAAAAACAATATTTAAAGGTAACCCTAAATGGGAGTGACAGGAGGTTGACCGATGACATCTATTTTGCTATAGTGGTCAATGGGCAGAAAGTATTGCTTGAATGCATATGAGCCTTTCACTAACACTTTTGAGCTTCCATGTTACCTATCACAAGGCTATCGCCTTTTATCACTGCCTCTTCACAAGTCATTTTTCCTGTGCCTTGAAACACTGTTATCCCTGCTATCCCAATCATCATTTACTGTTTTCATATCCTAGCCAGATGTTCAAAAGTAAGCATTGGGGCCATGTTCCCCAAACTGTGTGCCAAGACACCCTTTGGTACTGCAGTGAGCTCTTAGACATGCCCTGAAATATTCAATATGCTCAAGAGAAACACAGCAACCCTGCACAAACAAGCTGGAGTAGTTCACAGTCTCAACATTAGATAGCGCTATATGCCTTTTAATTATGCCAATATTCTGGTGAAGCTGGGTTTGTGATTGTCATGGTAAAAAGCAAACACTGAACGGAAATCAATGTGAAACAAGAAATATGAATAGTGCTGTTGACTTTGAGTCTCAGTTTTGTGCAATCCAAGATGTGCAATACCTAACAGGTGCATACATCTCATTGGTAAGTTGATGGTGTTTATTTAAGAATAACATAGAAATATCATTCTGTCAATATGAAGGTATCATTTTTTGCAAATATCTTCCAAGCTTTCAGGAAAGTAAATACTTATATAGTTGTTGGTAAATGCAACTGTTCGGCATTTATCCTGGCCCTCCCTCTATGTTGTGCCAGGGTCACTGAGACACAAAGGGACAATGTTTGGATCCCCTGCACTGTGGTATGGCAGAAAGAGTTGTGATTGAAATTATGCATCAGGGTTGTAGCAAGTTTGTGAGTTAGCTGTATGTATGTATATGTATATTTAGTAAAACTTTAAAAGATACAAATTTCATTTTATCTTTCCTGGATATTGATCATTGGATATAGAAGAGAAAGCTGGCATCTATTTACTATGCAAATGCAATTTTCTTTGAACACAGAACTGCGAAATCACTTTCAGACTTTCATAGATGTGGGTATCAGAGCTCTTCAAAATATGTAGCATGCTATCAAGACTACCTACCCAGGCTGATTCTGTTGGATACAAATAAATTTGTGTATAATCCTGTGACTGACACATCTCTGAGTGACCTAGCATGGACTTGAGCTGCTTACTAATAACTTAACACCTGGGGAAGTAAGATGCTGTAATTTAGTTTCATTTTCCACTCTAAGTCTGATCAGGAGTTTGATCCATTGCTGTTCATGTCTCCCTAAGTTTCCCAATTCCATTCCTTAGAATATTTTCCAGACCTTCAGAAGTTTGTCAGTACCTTTCTTTAATATGGTATTCAAGATCTTCCATGAACTGATATTAACCTATTTTTCTTACCTTAAAACCTGCCACACCCCCCATGATCTTATGATCCAATACAATGAAACTGTTTCTTTTCCAAACATGTCCTTCAGCTCTCTCCCTATATATTATTTTTTCTTAATTGTCTCTTCAGTCTACCATGCCCTTCTTCTCTGCATGGCCTGCTTCTTCAAACTGTGCTCCAATCCTTTCACACAGTCTTTCCACTTTTCCTCCATCGGGATCTAAATCCCTTTCTCATTCTTCCCCCTTGCATATGACATTACATATTTACATTCTGTTTTTATTTTGTTGGCCTCACCATGTGACTTTCTCGACACTATTCTTTTGATGCTTTATGTTTGATTTTACCTTATCAAACCTCACCAAATGTAGAATAACATAAACTCACACCTCCTACCATCCCCAACTTTAAACAATTCATGGTAAAGGTCTGTTTAGAGTAGATGTTCAATCAATATCATGAGATCAAATTGCAACAGATTATTCTATAAACTAAGATGATAATTTATAAAGACTTAAGATGTCAGATCTCTAAGCATAATTCTCATTTAATAGAGACCCTTAAAGAGCTTATCTATTTATCCCAACTCTTGCTGCTATTTTTCTTATTTTTCTTGAGATTTGGAGGATCCTCAAGAATGTCCAACTTTTGGGGCACCTGAGTGGCTCAGTCGTTCAAGCCTTTGCCTTCAGCTCAGGTCATGATCTCAGGGTCCTGGGTTCTGGCCCTGCATTGGGCTCTCTGCTCAGCAGGGAACCTGCTTCCCCCTCTCCCTCTGCCTGCCTCTCTGTCTACTTGTGATCTCTCTCTCTGTCAAATTAATAAATAAAATCTTTAAAAAAATAAAAAAAAGAATGTCCAACTTTTTTCTTGCCACCCTCAGCCCCTAACTTAAAAAATAAACAAATAAAACTTGAATAAATTATTTAGTTAGAGGCATTGTTCTTGGTTTGAATCAGTAGTTTGGCTAAATAAACTCATTGATGATTGCCTTATGAATCAATGTTAATTATTAATTAAACCAACATTTCTCAATTCACCAGTCTTCAGGGAAATGCTCATAGAACTTCCTAGATAGAAATTACTCCACCTCTAAACAATTTGAGAAATATTCACAATTTCCTATCTTTCTTAGAGATTTAGAATTTACATAAACAATATGAAAGAAACCTTTGAGGAGTTCTGCAATTTACTTTATTTGTTCAATTCAGACTTTCCTCAAACTAATAAAGCCCTTTTGTTTCCCCAGATATCCTTAGTGAAATTTCATGCTCAGCAGAATTGAATTTGGGAAATGTTTACATGTGACCCTTCTTAATCATCAATTTTGCCAATTTTTAATAATGAAGGAGGGTCAGTTGAAAGACACTCTCGGGATAAAACCTCTATTTAAAATGTAGGGTTCATGTGTGAATTTCCCTCAAGAATAGATCAGAGTCACTGGCATTCAGCAACAGAGGCACTATGAGATTGGAAATATCTCTGGACCCATACTGAGTGGGGGTGATCCTCTGGTCTTATGTGTCCTAGCTTTGAAATTCAGGTTTGTTCTACATTTGGTTCCATTAGCCAACACAGCCTGCTGAGAATCTAGATTACCTACCCTGGCCTGGAATGTGTTAGTTCACCAGCCCCAACAGTAGAATGGATTTGGTCTCTAAGATGAGAGCTACTGCCTTTCTGGGAATACTGTCGTTCTACCTGTGGGTATGCTGCCATACGAAGGGCAATTGTGCTATGTAATCAAGTGACCCATCTGTGTCCTCTCTGAAGTGTGAATTAGTGCAGGCACTCATTACTCACCTCCCTCCCTTTAGAACAAATTGCTTCTGACAACAGTGAATGAAACAGCTGTGTGCATATGTGTGCATGTGTGTGTATAGGTATGTGTGTATGTGTGTTTCTATAAAAGAAGGATTCTCCTACTGCACCAGAATGTCCCCAGGCCGTGAAGGAGATTGAGCTGTGTAAACCAACCGTGCCTTATGCTCTATGGGGAAAAAAAAGAAATGAGGAAGAGAACATCTCAACTGAATTTATTATAACAAATTTCTTGGGATAATAAAAGGCATCAGCTCAGCCCTAGAGGGAAAGTAGGTTACAGCTCAGCTAAATGTCCTTGTCTAATGTTGCTTGACCCTAGCTAACATTTCAAGCCTAAATAAAATTTTGCCATTGATACGTTTTGGCCTGTTTAGTGGTTTCATCAGGGGCATTGATTTAAATGTCTTTTTTAACTTATCTGATCAATCTTCACATGAGTTGTTTTAAAGAATCACATGCATCCAACATGTTGGTCTCCCTTTAATTTATGCTCTCTTCCGTGGTGCAAAAGGAATAGAATTTGTTCTTTTTAAATTCCTCATTCTATATTTCACTAACTGGATGGCAATAAAATCAGCCAAACCAATATTGTATTGCCACTGTAAAGAAAAAGAAGCACCTTGCAAGTTTCTGGATATGTAAAGCTGTGTCTCCAATCATGCAGCTCCTTTTATCTTCTGGTAGTCTTCTTTCTTTTGCATATGCCGGAAAAGCATTTTTCAGCAACTCTGGAGTTTTTATAACATCCAAGGAGAATTGAACACCTGTTTTAGCCACCATTGCACTAGGTTTGTGCTTCTTTTACCTCACTCATCAACTATAAGTCAGTTTCTGGCCAGCATTCTACCTCCCCTTTGAAACTCTTATCTACATTTTACCTATTTTATATTTATTTTTAGTACCTATGACATTCCTGGCTTAAAAGTAATATTCACAAATACTTGTCAAATCTTATTTAACAAATATGCAAATAATTGATACTATATGCTTGTGAATGCTGTCTTTCTCTACCAATTAATTCAATATGACTGTCTCTTAAAACACCAGTTTGTAAGAACTTAACATTCTTTGGGAGTTTATATATTATATTCAAGATATTACACCTCAGATATTAATGGAGTTATCAAAGTAAAAAAAGGAGTGTATCATTTTAAATAATGCATATCATATTTTCACCAGTTGAAATAAAATGTACATATTTCTGATTCATAACTGACTATATTTCTATGTGAGATTATGATTCAGGAATGTCATACTATCTATACACGGATAAATATAGACTGTGAGTTTGTACATTTAGACTTTACAGTTTGATTATTATCCTTAAATGTTATGAATTCTAATTAAATTGAAGTAGAACATTAAATAATACTAAAATTAAGTTTTCAAATAAAAGAAATACTATGATATTCAGACTCATAAAGTATACCATTCTTTATTTTTTATTTTTATATATGATTGTATATGTGCTTATATAGAAGGCTCTCTCTAGTGAATATTAAATGACTGTGTTGCTTTATTTATTGTACACATCTATCTGCAACCCACCCAAAATAAAACTATACCTATAATAAACCATGAAAAATGATGGGCAGTAATGAAAGTTTCCCATCTGGAAAAGACCCTGGTCCAGATGGATTTGCTAATGAATTTTATAAGATGTTTAACCAACCTTTGAAGAATATCCCAGACATGTTTGATTACTTTAAATTACCAACATTTTTAGAACTACCACTGTGGGTTCTCAAACTAATCTTTATAAAGTGCCAAGAAATGCTAAAATTCAGAAATCTGTGTTTCTTAAGGACTTACATCTTTCACATAGATGTTAAAAACATATTTCTTCTAAACTTGAGTCCATGAGATGTTTTTAAAGGATATTTTTAGGTCAAACAGGTGGGGAGAATATCTTAAATTCATAATATTAATTAGTATTAACTTTCACTATGTGATAATAAAATTTAATGTTTATTTTGCCAGAATATGTGTCAATAAAGGTCATCCTATGTTTTACTCAATTTGTCACAGAATTAGGTGTTTTATACAAATAATAAATATATAAATGAAAATTCTAATCAAGTAGTAACACATTTACTATGATTCAAGGGCAGCCAAGTAAGACATTATGTCCTAAAATATTTATCCAACCAGTTTATTGTCATTACTGAAATCTTGCCATTAGATATTCATCCCTTCCAATAAGGCTTTGGCATCTTTAGAATTTTGTGGTTCTTATGGCTTTAACATTGAATGGTATTATAATTTCAGAGATGCAGCTAACTTTATTTTTAAATATTGTGGGCAAGTCACTACACTGGCTGTTCAATTTTTAAGACATTATGAAAAAGAAAATAACTCTAGAATGACAGAATGAGAAGATTACATCATTTATAAAGTTCTTTTGGAAATTTACTAAAATTTGGTACCCAATAGGACATTTCATCAATTCAATGGTAGTATGTTTTAATACAAGATTATGAATTTGGAAGTCAGGAATGGAAAAGCAGGACCTTACCAGGGGCAGAGAGATGGGACGTCGGTAGATAAGGAGCAGCATGTGGTAAGTGTTTTCTCTGCAGGATGTTGCTGATACAAAAACTATTAAATATCATGAGTGATCCAAACATTTTAGCTCGAATCAGACATGGTTTTTCTGATTTCCATTTCCTCATGCATAATATGAAGATAACATTTACCTTAAAATGTTATCATAAGGATTAAATGACTGCCTGGGATGTAGAAGGTATATCTAGTATTTTTTTTTTCCTTTCTCACTGTTAGACACACACACACATACGCACGCACATGCACATGTGCGCACACACACACACACACACACACACACAGAGTTTTGATTCAAGAAGAGAAGGGTTTTGCAAAAGCAGTCTTCCAAGTCAGATGCCTTTTGCTACAGCTCTTTGCTCTCCCATTGTTTGATAACCACAAAATAAATTCCAGTTTGTATCTGAACAACATGGCAGGAAAAATATATATTTACTCATATGTAGAGTCTAGGGGATATATCACACCAGATGGTTGCCTTGAAGTTAATGTTTAATGCAAAAGGTTACTTTTTGACTATATATTTGAACAGTGATCATAAGGAGAGTTGAAAGTTCCATTTTCAAACAGTAGTCTGTATTAAGATCATTTTGTGTATCTATATGATTAACCCCCGACATAAATGTATGCTAGCAGCAGTGATTTCTTCCGAATAATGCTTCTTATCCTACTGATATTGTAGAAGATAAAAATCCCTCTTTTCCCATTATCAATGCCTCAAAAACACACAAAAACAATTTAAAAGGCATATCATCCTCATAAACTTAATTTAAACATTGTTTTTGTTGGTTTCTTTTTGTAAAGACAGTAGTTCTGTTGAAGACAACATTACAAAGAATGGAATTTTATTAAACAGTAACTGAAAAAGTCATTAATTTGTTTTTTTTCTTATAGGAAGAAAATATTAAAAACCCAATTTTTTAAATTTATTTATTTATTTATTTATTTATTTATTTATTTATTTATTTTTACCTTTTTATCCAACAGTAAAATTTCCCTTCATCTCGCCATATGCCTCTGCCCATTCTTATCTAACTCTGAAGTAGTCATTAAACAGCGTGCTTCACTACTTTCTGGATATTTTTCCTATGTAATTTATTATATATTAATACATGGTGGGGTGGTGTTTTTGTTTCAAAATCTGGTCACAGTATACATTTAGTATGAGTTACAATTAACTTTTTTTTGTCACTCTACATTTATGTGATGCATATAATACATGAATATATATAGATTTGCTGTATTCTTTTGTAGCAGTTGCATTTTTTTTTTATTTGTGCATGCCTTAAGATTTAATTGGTTGGTTCGATGTCAGTAGATTGTATTGTTAGATTGTATCCAGTATGCCACTATTGCAAACAATGATTTAACATTGCAGGAGATCTTTTAGAAAGGGTAGTACTATAAGGAGCTGAGTGAGTAGAAGCACTTAATGAGAGTCTGAGGAAATTTGCATATAGGAAGCATCCTCATGAGATTTATGAGTGTCAATTATTTTAGTAGGAATGAGGCTACACTCTAAGTACAGAATTTTTAAGTACAGAATCCATGTTGGGCAGACCTGTCCCAAGAAAGGGCTTCTTGAGTGAGTGACTCTGGGACCCAAGAAGCTACTTTCTGACACTGATTGGATTATACATATGAGAGGAATAAGGAATAGGGAAAGTTATAAGTATTAAATGGAAAGACTCAAAATTATAATTAGAAAATCTGAGCAAATAAATCAAAACTAAGAACAAAAACAAAACTTCCTAAGATGTATAAGTGATTATAGCAAGGTTGCAGGATAAAATGTTAATGCAAATTTTTAAATTCCTTTCCTACATACCATCAGAGAACAAGTGGAATTTGAAATTGAAAACACACTACCATTTACATTTTCACTCCCCCAAAAGGAAATAATTACGTATCTAACAAAACGTGTGCCATCATCTACATGAGAAAAAATTACAAAAAAATATTACAAAACTTTAATGACAATTAAAGAAAACCTAAACAAATGGAGAGATATTTCATGTGTATGGATAAGAAGACTCAATATTGTCAAGATGCCAGTTCCTCCCAGTTTGATCTATAGATTCAGTGCAACCCTAGTCAAAATTCCAGCAAATTATTTTGTAGATATTTGCAAACTAATTCTACATTTACATGGAAAGGCAAAAGACCAGAGTAACCAGTAGAATATTAAAGGAGAAGAATAAATTTGGAGTATCAATACTGCTCAACTTCAAAACTTACTATAAAGCCAGAGCCAATAAAACATTATGGCATTGGTAACATAATAGAAACATAGATCAGTAGAAGAGAATAGAGAGTGCAGAAAATGTGAATATAAATATAATCAACTAATCTTTTATAAAGGAGAAAGAGTAATATAATAGCACAAAGATAATCTTTTTAACAAATGGTGCTAAAACAACTGGACATCCACATGTAAAGATTATAGTAGTAAATATAGACATAACTGATTCCTTTCAAAAGTTTATTCAAAAAGGATCAAAAACCTGAATGTAATACACACAACTATAAAATTCTCAAAGGATAAACATAGGAGAATCTGTAGGTGACCTCGGGTTTGGCAATGTTTTTTTAGATATGATACCAAGGCAGGATCCATAAAGGAAATACTTGATAAGCTGTATTAATTAAAATTAAAAACATCTGCTCTATGAAAGACAATGTCAAGAGAATAAGAGACAAGCCATAGATTGGGAGATCTATTTGTAGAAGACTTACCTGATAAAGAACTATTATCCAAAATATGGAAAGAACTTTTCAAACTCAACCATAAGAAAACAAACGACCTAATTTTAAAGAAATAGGCCAAAAGGATTCTGTAAAAATGGCAGAGTAGGAAGCACTAGGAACCAGTCTTCCCACCTAAACAACAATTGCATTGGCAGAATCTGTCTGATATGACTATTTTGGAACTTAGGAGTCTATTGAAGGCATGCAACTTCCAGGGAAGGATTTGGATGGCAAATTGTGGTTAACTTTAGTAAATTTCAGCTCTTAACTAATCCCTACACCTAACCATGTAGTAGGCAGCTATGCACATGTTCCTTGAACAGCTTGCACACAACTTGCAGGAGTCAGAATGGGCTAAAAAAGATCCTGAATTCCAAATAACAGGGCTCTGTCTTCTGATACTGATTACTGCTTCTGATAAAAAAAAGGGGGACAAAGAGATGGGCTGCCATTTTTGCCTCTCCTCCAATTGTTGCAAGCTTCTCCCCCTATAACTGAATTGCCTTCCAGGCTAGCACTTTTTTTTTTTTTAACCTGTTTTATTTTTCTATTTTACTTCTTTTGAGAATCATATTTTAAAGATTAAAACGTTCAAAAATACCTTCATTTATGGGGGTGCCTGGGTGGCTCAGTGGGTTAAAGCCTCTGCCTTCAGCTCAGGTCATGATCTCAGGGTCCTGGGATCAAGACCCACATTGAGCTCTCCGCTCAGTGGGGAGCCTGCTTTCCCTCTCTCTCTCTCTCTGCCTGCCTCTCTGCCTACTTGTGATCTCCCTCTCTGTCAAATAAATAAATAAAATCTTTAAAAAAAAACCCTTCATTTAGGAGTCAAACTAGAAAAAGACCTCAAGGAAAGACCCAGAAAAGACCTGAGAAGACCTTAAATTACAGCTTAGTCTGGTCCTTGGAACAAAGCCTGTAGGCTGTTGTAACAATTAAAAAAATAAAGCAAAATAATAACTGATAAGCATTTCAACTTTTAATATTTGTGGGCCCTACTTCTGGTTCCCAGGGAAGTTATACTTTAACATTAACCAAGGTTGAAATGAGTCTGTAAAACCTCATAGCGAGGGCTCTACTTCTCCCTCAAGCACACATTGTGTGTCTGCTATGTTAAAAGTATAACCCAAAAGGAGCATTCCAAACATAAAGGTAAGGGGGGGGAGGAAGAACAACAACAAGAAAAAAATCCTTTCTCATTCCCATAAGATTAAAGTAATACAGTCTTAGACATACAAAAAACATAAGAGAAAGTCTGTAACTTTCTGCAATGCCCTTCTTTATGATGATTAGTAACTCTTCATGTTAAAAAAAAAACATATATAACCTTGCACCAAATGTTCTTTCCCAAAAGCATTCTCTTCTTTGTGAAAATTGTGTATTCCAGGCAGCTGTCATAACTTGAACTTTTATAAAACTCTTTTCCTTTGTCTTTGAATTTTTTTATAAAGTTTTTTTCATTGTGCATCAACATAATGAACAAAGCAAGCTGGGAGAATCTGATTTCCAGAGTCACCAAATATTGCATTCAAATGCCAGTGTTCATGAGTAAATCAAAAGGTATGAAAAGAAACAGAAAAGTATGACCCATTCAAAGGAAAAAGAAACTACAGTAATTGTCCCTGAAAAAGCTCTGATGACAGATGTACTAAAAGAAGACTTTAAAAGAATTATCTTAAAATGCTCAAACAACAAGAAGGTGTAAAGAAAGTCATGAATATATTGTATACACAATGGGCATGGAAATATCAATACATAGAGAGAAAAGGAACTAAAATAAAGATGAAAAGTATGATAAATAAATAAAAATCCATGAGGAGGATTTGTAGACAGACTTGAGAAGACAGAAGAAAGAATTGGTGAACTTGAATATAGAACAATGGAAATTACCAAATCTAAGAAACCGAAAGAAAAGAACTGAAGAAAACTGAACAGAGACTAAGGAACCTGTGGTAATACTATCATATGGGTTGACTTGTGCATCATGGTTGTCCTAGAAGAGGAATAGAGAGAAAAGAGAACAGAGAGAGTATTTGAAGAAATGATCACTGAACACTTCCCAAATTTGATGAATGATATGAATATACACATTCAAGGAGCTCAGCAAAGGGGTCTGAGTAAGATGAATTAAAAGGGATCCATATCATAGTGAATTATAACCAAGCTTTCAAAAGATAAAGACAAATAGAGACTTTTGAAAGCAACAAGAAAGGAAAAATTACCACAAATTATCACAAGAAAGGAGAAAATTACCACAAAAATATCATCAGCAGATTTCTTATCAGAAACTTTGGAGGCCAGACGCCAAGAGGCTGATACATTCAAAACACTAAAAGGATAAAAGAAAAAAAATCAGCCAAGAATCCTATACCTGACAAAATTGTCCTCCAAATGTCAAGGAGAAATTAAGACATGCTCAGATATACAAAAACTGAGGAACTTTGTTACCACTAAGCCTGTCTTGCAAGAAATACTCAAGGGAGTCCTGCAAGGACAAATGGAATTAAACTAGATAGTAACTTGAAACCATGTGAAGGAATTAAAATCTCAGTAAAGGTAAATATAAGATATTTATAAAGACTAATTTTATTATAATAATTAGTAACTGTACTTTTTTGTTTTCTAGATGATTTAAAACACTAATACATTTATTTTATTTTATTATTTTATTTTTTATTAACATTATATGTTAAGACACTAATCTATTTAAAGACAAAAATTATTAGTCTAAAAGCTACTGTTACTGTAATTTTTGTTTGTAAGTCCAAATCTTGTTTTTTTAACAGAATTTAAAAGATTAATACATTAAAAATCATTAGTTTATATTTTTGTATATAAAATTATTTAAAAAATGTAATTTTGTGAGCTCAACATCCTAAAAGGTGAGGATAGAACTGAAAGGAGCAGAGACTGTGCATGTTATTGAAACTAAGCTAGTATTAATTCAAGTTAGAGTGTTATCACTTTAGGATGTTAAATACAATACTTGTCAAAATCACAAAGAAAATAGCTATAGAATATATACAAAAGGAAATGAGAAAATAATTTAAACATTCACTACAAAAAATCAACTAAACATAAAACAAGATAGTAATGCAGAAAATGAGGGACAAAGTAGCTATGACTACATATACAAAACAAATGACAAAATGACAAAAGGAAGCCTCTCCTTATCAGTAATTACTTCAGGTAAATGAATTAAAGTCTCTAATCAAAAGACAGAGATTGATAGAATGGTTGAAAAAATATAACCTAGGGATACTTTATCTACAAGAATCTCACTTTAGGACCATTTGGGTGGCTCAGTCAGTTAAGTATCCCACTCTTGATCTCAGTTCAGGTTTTGGTCCCAAAATTATGAGTTCAAGCCACATGTAGGGCTCCATTCTGGATGGAACCTACTTAAACAAGAAAAAAAGAATCTAGCTTTATATCCAAAGACACAAATAACTGAAAGTAAGAGGATGGAAAAAGATACTCCATGCAAACAGTACCCAAAAGAGATTAGTGGTGGGTATTCTAGTATTAGACAAAGTAGACTTTAAATCAAAAATGTTTATAAGAGGCAAAGAATTACATGATATATTAATAAAAGTTTTAACGCAAGCAGATACAACAATTGCAAACATTTATGCATCTGATGACAGACCATCAAAATATAGTAAGCAAAATTGACAGAATAGAAAGGAGAAACAGTTCTATAAAAATAGTTGCAGACTTAACTCGCTCACAATAATAATCAATAGGATAGAGAAAAGCAATAAAAACTTAAACTAACTAGATCGAATGAACATATACAAAACACCTTAGACAACCAAACTGTATATGCATTCCTCCCAAGTGAACACAGGACATTTTCCAGGGTAGATCACATATCAATTTAAGAAGATAGATATAATACAAAGTTTCTTCTGTGAATACTATGGGTTAAACTTATAAATTAATAAAAGGAAAAGGGAAAATTCACAGATTTGTGGAAATTAAACAACACACTTTAAACAGCTAGTGGATAAAAGAAGAAATTAGAAGGGAAATCAGAAAATACAGATAAATGACAATGAAAACTTATGAGATTCAATAACATCATGTTAAGGGGGGATTTATAGCTCTAAATGTGTACATTAAAAAATAAAAAGATAATCTTGCATCAAAAACATAACTTTCCAACTTAAGGAACTGGAAAAGAAGAACAACTAAACCAAATAGTAGAGGGTAAAAAATAAAGATTAGAGCATAGATAAATAAAACAGAGAATAGAAAAATAATAGAGAAAGCCAATAAAACTAAAAGTTGGTTCTTCAAAAACATAAAAAAAAAGGCAAACCTGTATCTAGATGGACTAAGAAGAACAGACTCAAATTACTATAATGAGAAATGAAAATGAGACATTTCTACTAATTCTACAGAAATAAAAAAATATAAGGGAGTACTATGGAAAATTATAAGCAAAAAATTGGAATACCTAGATAAAATGAGCAAATTCCTATAAATTTAAAATTTCCCAGATGAAATCACGAAGAAATAGAAAGTCTAAATAAATCTGTCAGTAGTAAAAACACTGAGTCAGTAATCAAAAATCTCCAAACAAAGATAAGCCCTGGATCCAATTGATTTATTGCTATATTCAACAAACATTTAAAAAAGAACTAATATTAATCTTTCTCAAACTTTTCCAAAAAGGTTGAAGAGGAGAGAATACTTCCTAGCTCATTCTATAAGGTTAGCATTACTCTGACACCAAAGACAAAGAAAGAAGCTCTTTGACTTCATATCTAACAATCATTTCTAGGATAAGACACCAAAGGCATAGGTAACAAAAGAAAATCAGACATATCCGACTTCATAAAAATTAGAAAATTCTGTGCATCAAAAGATACTACCAACAGAGTAAAAAGACAATGTACAGAATGAGAGAAAACATTTGCAAGTCATAAAACTAATTGTATCAGTATGAGTCAGCCTGGAAAAGGAGGTAAATTCTATATAATATAAAATGGATGAACCTTGAGGATATTAAGGTAAATTAAATAAACCAGTCATAAAGAGACAAATACTGTATGATTTCACTTAAATGAGGTACATAGAATAATCAAAATCATGAAGACAGTAAATGGTGGTTTGCATGGAAAGGGGAATGATCCTTTAATGGGTATAGAGTTTCAGTTTTATAAGATGAGGTTGAATGGTGATAATTTTTGTTAGGAATTAGGAATTACATTATACATTAGGAATGTATTTATTATCACTAAACCACATACTTAAAAACTGTTAAATGGGTATGGAACAGGAAAAAAAAGTCCTCTGCCTTATTGAATTTGTTTTTGTCTTTGTAAAAGATAGTTTTGTACTGTTTGTATCTAATTATGTTTCCATTTTTTACCCTTTCTCATGGATATACCAGACTAATCTGAAGAGTTAAAGGTATATTTGTTATAAAATAGGTTCATTGTTTTTCTTTGCTTAAGTCACAATCCATAAATAATTCGCAATACTTTAAAAAATGTTAAATGGTAAATTCTATGTTACGTTTAATTTATCATAATAAAAACAACTGAAATAAAAAGGATTCAATGACCTGAACTGACACTTCACTAGAGAAGATATACAGATGGCAAATAAGCATATGAAAATATGTTCTGCATCATATGACATCAGGGAAATATGAATTAAAACAATGAGACACTACTACATATCTATTAGAATGACCCAAATCTGTAATATTGACAACACCAAATACTGATGAGAATGTGTAGCAACAGGAACTCTCATTTACTGCTGGTAGGAATGCAAAATGGTACTACCACTTGGGCAGATAGTTTGGCAGTTCTTATAAAACACATACTCTAACCATGATTATGGTTATGATCCAGCAATCATACTCCTTGGGATTTACCCAGAGAACTTGCAAGCTTAAATCCAAACAAAAACCTGCATGCGGATGTTTATAGCATCTTTATTCATAATTGCCAAAAGTTGAAAACAACAAAAATATCCTTCAGGAGGCAAATGGATAAATAAGCTGAAGTATATGCAGATGATGGAGAATTATTTAGCATTAGTAAGAAATGAGCTATCGGGGCATGAAAAGATATGGAAGAAACTTAAATGCATATTGCCAAATCAAAAAAGCCAATGTGAAAAGGCTACATAATGAATCATTCCAACTATATGACATTCAGGGAGGGAAAATTATACAGACAATAAAAAAACAGTAGTTGCCAGAGATTAGGGGGCAAGGAGGGAAGACATGGATAGGCAGAGCACAGAGGACTTTTTGGACAGCAAAACCACTCTATATTGTAGTATAATAGTACATATAAGTCATTGTACATTTGTCCAAGTCCATATAATGTACATCTTCAAAAGTGAACTGCAATATAAGCTATGGACTTTGGATAATAATGATATGTTGTTGTAGTTTGATCAATAGTTACAAAGGTACTGCTTTGGTGTGCTTAATTTCCTCTGAAACTAAAACTGCTCTAAGACATGAAGTCTAATAAAATAAATAACAAAAAATGATAATAAAAAATTCAGAAATTTTTCTATTAGAAACTGAATCTTAGTTGGAAACATTCAGACAGTTTATGTTTTTCTGTTCTGTGATTATTTGAATTTGTATAAATTTGGTCACTGTGTTTGATTCTGACTATATAAATGATGCCACAGTTTGTTCTCCTGAACATATGGTACTGAATGTTTACAGCTATAACTTTCTCTCTAAACCTAGTTCTAGCATTTTGATTAAACTAACTTACCACTTAGTTCAAAGAGATAATGAACATAACCAGTTGTTTTCTTTTAGAAATAGCTGTGGACTAAATGCTGATGTTGAATTTTGCAGCCTTGGTACAGTTACTAATTATGGTTGAAGTCCCAATATACTGTCCAAGATTAAGTAGCATACACATTCAAGTAAAGGCAGCCCTTATTTTCTGTTATGAACACTTTCTAGTTATTTATCATTTTAGTAGGGGCAAGTATGAGTACTTTTCAATATTTTTGACTGTACTATTCCATTCCAAAACTGGGTATGAAGAAACATTCTTCCACAGGGGACAATATTTAGTCTCCTCTGACTCTTCTCTTGAGGTTAGAATTAATGGGGTAAAAGTCTCTCAATCTTCCTCTAAACTTGGTGTGATATCCAAAAAACTTGTGTCATGGAAGAATACATAGAAAAGCTATTTCTTCTTTGCTTCATTTCCTCTTCATAATTGGACCTCTGGGCAGTGAAATAAGACAAGATGGCTTGATCTATTCTTGCAGTGTGAAGATGAGGTACAAAACTTCACTTTCTGCTAAGGTTATGCTAATTTTACTTCCAAGACCCTGATAATTCAGTTGTACAATTCATCTTCCGTACTGAGCAATGTGGTAGATAACCCACACTCAGAATTAATTACCATAAATCAGAAGTATATTCATTGTAGTGCTGTGAGATCTTTCATTTCCCAGGAGGAAATGTCCCATCTACAAATGAACCCTTTACAGGTTCAATTATGTCTTCTCATTTCTTTTCTCTTCCAGGCTTGGTATAACGTCTGTAATTTAGTTTTATATTTTCTTTTATACAGAAAGTATCCAACTGCTAGGAAGTAAGCCCAATTATCACTAGTGATAGAACAAATAAAAAAAATGACAGTATTCCCCAAAACTATCTGCTTAGTTATGTCTTCAGCTGCCTTTTCCTTATGACCATTTGGTTCAATTAAGTGAACATCATTTTAAATTCATTATTGAACAAAGAAAATAGATTGAAGCTGGAAAAAGAATTAAAAATGGTTTCTCTTTACCATAAAATGAGTCTTGTCTATGCCTATACATACATCTTTCTAATTGTACTACATTAATCATAGTGAATATACTAGAAGTATATTGACTCTGTATGATAAATAGCCCCTGCTGAAGAATTCTGAATACCTCATGTTTCCTTGTTCAATATACTTACATAGAGGAAAACTGATAAGCACGCAATAATTATAATTTCCTTTACTACAGTCAATCTTTCTTAAGTTTTGTGACTTTCCATAAACAACCAGGCCTTGTGTCTGAAAAATTTCTCAACAATAATGCAATCTTACTGGCAGGTCCTGCCAGATTCTTTGGATTTTAAAATGAATGTATTATCTCTGATACTAGTTAATCTAAATGCTGTTGTTGTTATTACTTTGACAAGTAATGCCCAGGATTAGTCAGAGGAACATAATATTCAATGTAAATAAACCTAACATATTCCTCTTCTTGAGGTATCATTCTTAACATTCAGGTCTTACATAAGCCTGTGGCTGATAGCTGGGGCCACGCTTGTCCTAAGGCTCAGCTTAGCCATAGGACCATTATCCACTTAATACAGCTAACTGGTTCTAGTTCTCCATTTTGAAGACCTATGTAAAACTTTTTGATCCTAACATGATTTTAGGGTCATAAATAGGCTCCTCACAAGGTTATAAGTTTTCTTTTTACCTTTCCCCTACTAATGCCCTGGTTAATTTCTAGTCAGATGCCTCCAGCTCTAATTAGTCTGAAAGGGTGAATGAAACAATATCAATATTAACTACCCAAATTTCCTAGTCCCCTGCTCTCACCAGTGAAGAAATGTTACAGATCCATTTCTCCAACATCATCAATCATTTCTCCATCTGTCTACTGATAAGTTTTTCAGGATAAAAATCCTCAAGTGATATTTTCAGTCATTCCTCATAAATATATTTTTTTCAAATTTTAATTTAAAGTTAATGTTGAAAATGCAGATAGCCCTAACAAAGAAGTACCCTGTTTTAATGGATAGCTCATAGATTCTAGCAATAGAATCTTGTCTCCATTATTAACCAGTTATGTGATCAACTAATGTTGATCTGAAATTAATATTATGTTTTTATCAAAGGGTTTTTGGAAAACATGACAAACAGCATGTGGTGCCAAATAAGAGCTCATTTATCACTTCTTTACCTGCTCTTTGTTACAACAAATATTCAGCGATATCAAGCTAACATAGAACAATATCTGCCAAATCCAATTGCTATTATCTTTGGGGAGATGAGAAAATAAATGTTCACTGATAACCATAAAAACATATTACACATCCATTTCTCAGTACTTAAAGTTAAGTAGATGTGAAATCTTACTTATTTGCCATTAGTAGTTTCAAATTCATTTACTGAATAACATATATCATGATTTATCTCTACTCTTTTAAAATGGAAACTTTCCCTTTTTTCATCTTTTTTCCCTTCTTTCTACATGTTCCTAAAATATTCTCTGTCTTGTAACCTTCTCTCCGGTCTTAAAGGAAGGCATGTCTCACTTTTCTTCAAAGTTAAATCCCATCCCACTTGCCTATATATTGCTCTATCAGATTTGTCTATATTTTCTATAACACTAATAATTTCTTCTCCTTTGAAATCTCTTCAGTTTACAAAGAATGATCAAGAATCAACTATCTGGGGGCACCTGAGTGGCTCAGAGGGTTAAGCCTCTGCCTTCAGCTCAGGTCATGATCCCAGCATTCTGGGATCGAGCCCCATATCAGGCTCTCTGCTCAGGAGGGAGCCTGCTTTCCCCCTCTCTCTCTGCCTGCCTCTCTGCCTACTCGTGATCTCTCTCTCTCTCTCTCTCTGTGTCAAATAAATAAATAAAATCTTAAAAAAAAAAAAAAGAATCAACTATCTGGCACTTGTTATGATGAGCACTGGGTGTTGTATATAAGTGATGAATCACTAAATTCTATTCCTGAAACTAATATTGTATTGTATGTTAACTAGAATTTAAATAAAAATTTGGGAGAAAAATACTTTTGTTTTCCAAACTACCACACAATTTTTATTCTTTTCTTCATCATTAAATAACTGGAAGATAAATCACTTGGTGGTTCCATGCCTTTGTTATCTCAAGACATCCCTTAATGCCAGTACCTTCTGACCTCTGCCCCAGACATTCTACTGCACTACCCTTGGTAAGTCACTAGTAATTGTGTAAGCACTAAATCCATTGGTCACTTTTATTCAGACCTTGCCCTATTTATCTTGAAACAATTCTGTTGACTTCTTTATTTCTTTCTATCCTTGTCTTCTGAGGCATCATACTTTGCTAATTCTCCTTCTAACTCTGGTCATTCCTTCCCTGTCTTGATCACAGGCTTCTTCTGCTTCTCTTATGGAGAACAATTAACTATTAACTATTTTTTTTTTTAAAGATTTTATTTATTTGACAGAGAGAAACACAGCGAGAGAGGGAACACAAGCAGAGGGAATGGTAGCGGGAGAAGCAGGCTTCCTGCCGAGCAGGGAGCCCGATGTGGGGCTCGATCCCAGGACCCTGGGATCATGACCTGAGCCGAAGGCAGACACTTAACGAATGAGCCACTCAGGCGCCCCAACTATTAACTATTATGGAGAACTTCTTATAAGGCTAATTTTAGTTCTCTCTTATCTCAAGATCTTTGTAAATGAGATGGGTTACCTCATCAACTTGCATGGCCTCAACTACTCTTTGTATGTGGATAACTGCTATGAGAGTACTATCCCTGCAAATTAACCTCTCTTCTCAGTCCACAGTAGATTTTCAATTTCCTCGTCTACTAAAAGCATTTTACACTTAACATGCTCAAAATTGAACTCATTGTATAATCTCATTTCCATTCCCGTTCCCCACTACTTCTCCTCCTACAAAATTCTCTATTTAAATAATGTTGTCACTATACATACATTCTCAGTGGTAAGTTCTTTTGAAACAGCCTAGATACTCTCTCCTCTTTTCCTTCTCACTGCACATTTAATTGGTCACATTACAGTATCAATTCTACTTCAAATTATCTCTTGAATTTTCTGTTTCTTTATCATCCCCATTGCTACTGTCTCATGTCATTATTGGAACTATTGCAACAGACTTCCAAAGGATTTTCTTTTATTCTAATTCTCCTTTTTACTGCCATGTAAATTATTAAAATAAATAAGCAAATCTCATTAGGCTCTTTTCCTACCTAAGACATTCTATTCTCTCAATTTTTTTAATTTTTTATTATGTTATGTTAGTCACCATACAGTACATCATTAGTTTTTGATATAGTGATCCATGATTCATTGTTTGCATATAACACCCAATGCTCCATGCAATCCATGCCTTCCTTAATACCCATCACCAAGCTCACCTATTCCCCCATCTTCCTTCCTTCTAAAACCCTCAGTGTTTGGATCAACCAGGAAATCAAAGAAGAAATTAAGTAATTCATGGAAACCGATGAGAATGAAGACACATTGATTCAAAACCTATGGGATATGCCAAAGGCAGTCCTAAGGGGAAATATATTTAGCCATCAAAACCTCACTCAAAAAAAAATATCCCAAATACATAAACTATCTTTACACCTTAAAAATTTGGAGAATCAACAACAAATTAAACCTAACCCACTCACGAAAAGGAAATAATTAAAATTAGAGCAGAGAGCAATGCATTAGAAACCTGAAATTCAGTAGAACACATTAATAAAACTAAAAGCTGGTTCTTTGAAAGAATTAATAAGCTCGAGAAACCAATGGTCAGACTTATCTACTCTCTATTGTATTTGAGCATGTACTCTGTTGTGTTCAACTGTCTGGTGGTAATAAACTTGTTGCCCCAGCTCTTGTACTCCATTTTGTTATCAGATGAATCTGGTTGGGTCATAAATTATCCCATTAACAAAAGGTCAAAGACCAAAACCTTTAACATCATCTACATGACCCTCCCTTCATAATTTTGCCACTACCAGTATCTCAATCTCACCTCTAGGTCTTCCTACTATATATCCCAAACTCTAGTCCCTCTGACATAATCACAAAACTCATAATGTCCGTTCACAATTCTGAGTCATTGTACATTACTTCCTCTGATGGAGATGTATATTACTGACATTTTTTTTTTCCATTTCTCACTATCACTCAAATGAAACATGTTCTGTAGAGCCTTTCTTGACTCCCTTAGGACAATTAAGTTGTTTACTTCTTTGTTTTCATTTGTTCTTGTTCATTCTCTTATTTTAATCTGAATCACAATTCACTATATCATTCTGCACATATACATCCCCTACTATACTGTGAAATTCTTAAGGACTGGGGCTGTGTTTCATTTATGTTTGATATCTGTGCTTAGCACAGTGACTGGCAAATGCATGCTCAAAAATTGTCAATGAATGGATGAATAAAGCTATTGACCATATGAGTCTTGAAACTACTAAGTTTTCTGATTTTTTTAAAAGATTTTATTTATTCATTTGAGAGAGAGAGAGAGCGAGCAAGAAAGAGCATGGGAGGGGAGAAGGTCAGAGGGAGAAGCAGACTCCCAATGGAGCCAGAAGCCCAGTTTGGGACTCAACCCTAGACTCCAGGATCATGACCTGAGCCAAAGGCAGTCGATTAAATAACTGAGCTACCCAGGTGCCCATAGTTTTCTGATATTTAAAAGCTTTTAAGTTTAGAAAATTTTGGCATGAATGTTTATGTGCCATTTCCACTTAAAAATAACACAGTCACCATGTGTTTACTTACTATCTCAGCACCACCTTTCCTCATCAGAAATTACTACAATATTTATAATCACCAGAATAAAATTTTAGTGTTAAATTATGCGATGTGTCTCAAGTTTACAGCTTGCCAGATTGTGGATGACTTTATAATTTTTCTAACCAGCTAATGTTCATGAAGACTAGTTATGTTCGACACACAGAAGGAAAGTATTCAGTGCATTATCATTTGTGGCAGAGTTATATTTAAAAACCAAGCCATTAAATTTTTTCATTTTTTAAAGATATTGAGACTATTTACTTGAGACAGACAAAGACTGAGCAGTGTGTAGGGGCAGAGGTAGAGGTAGAAGCAGAATCCTTGCTGAGCAAGGAACACAACACCGGGGTGGGGGGGTTAATCCCAGGACTCTAGGATCATGACCTTAGCTGAAGGCAGATGTTTAATCAACTGAGCCACCCAAGCTCCCCAAGAATTTTCAGTTATTTTTAAGTCTAAACGATCATGGACAAATACTCTTGCTAAGCTTGTATTAATGAAATGGGTAATCAAATGGCCATTATGAAACAAATCTGTATTTAAAAAGATTTTTATTTAGTTTAGTGTATGTCAGATAAAACCTGAAAATGTCACCTTATTATACCAATAAAATAATATGTATTGTTGAAGATACTCCTAAGAAACATATTTACATATTTGTATAAATCTGTTTTTGGTTTTTTTGTTTTTTTTGTTTTTTTTTTTTGCTTCAAGATGTGAGTAAAATATGTATTTCACATTCAACCAGTAAACTAGAGTTTGGGAAACAACTTTGACATTTCACTCTAGTAAGAAGGTATTAGTGTACCAGTGAAAATGAGTCCATTTATTTGTTCTCAGACACCTTTGAAAGCATTGCTTTATTTTATTTTTTTTTTCTTCAATCTTAACTTTTCCATCTGCTTTCCAAACTTTGAAGCAAAATGTTAGGAGGAAAAGTGAGACTGCCTAGTAGGAACCTTTAATGGTAAAATGCACATAAGATTGCCCATTAAGATTTTCTAGCTAGGGGCGCCTGGGCCGCTCAGTCGTTAAGCATCTGCCTTTGGCTCAGGTCATGATCCCAGAGTCCTGGGATCGAGCCCCGCATCGGGCTCCCTGCTCTTCTGGGAGCCTGCTTCTCCCGCTACCATTCCCTCTGCTTGTGTTCCCTCTCTCGCTGTGTTTCTCTCTGTCAAATAAATAAAATCTTTAAAAAAAAAAAAAAGATTTTCTAGCTATATCTCAGCAACTCTTAGCTTTAAATGGGCAAAACAATAAATTAAGTGTGAGGCCAGACTGCAGAAGAATACTTCTCACCCCAGTATTCTGTCTTATAAAAAAATTGTTTGGAATGATTTATAAACATACTTCAAACTTGTTTACACATGATCTGAATTTTTCCATTGATTTCTTCCACTGGATTTCTAGTTTACTTACTATAATTACCTTTCTCCAATGTCAGAAATGTTTTTCTTTGGGAAAATTATAAATTTATAGATCTTTATAATATTCCCCATAGTTTTTACATTTTAAGACTTCCATCCAGGAAAATCGCATCTTGACAGAGAATGTATATGTGTGTATATAGTTTAGATACATATGTAGTTATATTATATCATCCTAGGCTATATTATGCTCTGCTATGCTCTGCTATGTTTACAATCCCTTTACCCTGCCCCATTCTGGAATTTGTCCAGTCATGATATCCTTATTTTTATGCTTTCTTGAACACTTTCATATAAATTTTCCCAGTACAACTCTTATAATGAATGCTATATATTTTTTCCTGAAAGATTTATTTATTTATTTACTTATTTATTTATTATTTCAGAGAGAGAAGGGGAAAGGGGTAGACGAAGAAGGAGGGAGACACTCTCCAGCAGACTCCCTGCTGAGTGAGGAGCCAGAATGGCTTGATCCCAGGATCCTGAAATCATGACCTGAGCTGAGCTCAATCAAGAGTGAGGCTTAACTAACTGAGCCACTCAAGCACACTTCATAATGAATACTTTAAAACTATGTTACCACCTAAGCATCTCCAAAGTTATTAACTAACATTTGTCTTTACCATGGTATTTATGTGTATGTCAGATAAAACCTGAAAAAATATGTAAAAAAATTATACAGTCATATAATAAAATTATAATTATTAATTATAAATGAATTAATGAGTCTTTAGTTAATTACTACAATTATTGTCTGACATTAAGACATAATGTCATATGATTTAATTCATAGCTGAAATTTAAGAAACAAAACAGATGAACGTAGGGGAAGGGAAAAAAAAATAGAAGGAAGCAAACCATAAGAGACTTTTAATTGTAGAGAATAAGCTGAAGGTTCAGAGAAGGGAGGTAGGTAAGGAGATGGGCTAAATGGGTGATAACTATTAAGGAGGGAACTTGTGAAGAGCACTGAGTACTGTATGCAGGTGATGAATCACTAAATTCTACTCCTGAAACCAATATTACATTATATGTCAATTAAGATTTAAATAAAACATTGAAAAATAAAACATAAGGTGCTTGAATTTCATCAGTAAGTTAAATGGATGCTTTCTATTCCCTGGTAGCATTGTCATGAAATCACAGTTCACTGAAAAGGGCAGTGGTCTAGCAAGCAGTTGCCCTCTAGAATCCAAATGCAAATGGAATTTTCATTTTCAAATGATACATATTTCCTGCTAATGTCATGCAAATATATACCCAGATATATATGAATGGTAAAGATTATTTGGTTGGTAAGACAAGTTAAGCAGTTAGCAATGTGTGTATATGTATATGTATATGTATATACACATACATATGTATATATATATATCAAGTATCAAATCTACTAGTTCTCTATTAACCATTTATTAATAGTTAATCTTGATTAGCTTCTTATTAACTCCTTGAATTTTGTAATTATGTTTCATCATTACAAGTCTTAAATTTTCATGTTAGGGAGTCAAACCGTTAATGATTTTGTATGAAAACTCCTTGAATCAAAGCATAATTACTGGCATGAACAATAAAAGTTAACATTTGTAATTGATTTATAAAAGTGGTAGATTAGTTTGATAACTTATTTTCCCAATGATGAAAATTATAACGCCATTCATATAGGCAGTCATGAAATTTTGTGTGCCAAGTACTCTTCTGTGCTATAGCTACAAGACGTAATCTTTGCCATCAGTGAGCTTACATCACAAATTTTTAAAATACGAAGTGATCATAGAAATCACCTAGTGCATTCTCTGTGATACACAGTGTAGAAAAGTGAAAACCAAGAGGTCTTAATTACCTAATATCACACAAATAGTAGCAAAGATGACTCAGTGGCATACATTAGTGAGTGCTTTTTTAGCTACAAAATTTATATTATTTCCTAAAATTTGCTTGGCACCAATTTCTTTAAAAAAGTGATATATACTGTCAATAATGTTTCTAGGACATATGCCTTAACTTTTGAAAATAAAATCATTTTTTATGACATATTACCATAATATGTTATTACGAGTAGTGGTGACTTTTTATTATATAAATATTCTTTAGGAAAGAAACTACAAAACAAAACCAAAACCAAAAACAAAAACAAAAACAAAAAAAAAGGAAAGAAACTACTTTTTTTTTTCAAAATGTGGAGCCTTTTAAAAAGTAATCCTTTAAGTGGGAAATTTAAGTGAGTACTTTCCTTAAAACTAAATGCAGTCATAAAGAAATTTCAGGATTTCATGTCCCTGGGGATAATGCCACCAACAGAGGTGAAAATAACTTGGTTCCTTGAATAATTGCTAGAAAACAACTTAACCTTTTGCTCTGGAAAGTCATTAGAGATTTTGATTAGATTTTAACATATCAATAACATAAACCAGTACTCTCTTGGAAGACCTGATTTTACAGTATGTTATTACTTTGTTACTATTATGTTATAAAATTTGAGATACACTGTAGTAAGCAACTATGAAGTACATAAATTATTTACACTTTCCATATTAACTTTTTCCCTGTTTTGTTATCTCAAAGGTAATTTGGAATTAAAGTTTGTCCATTAAAATCACCTTTTTCAGATGTTGAAAAAAAACCCTCTCCTCTTTGGGAATAATAAATTTAAATATTTTTATAATATTTCTCCTTAATTTTTATATTTTTAGTTTTCAATTGGGAAAAGTTTCATTTCAAAGAGCATTTGTATAGGGTGCCTGGGTGGCTCAGTTGGTTAAGCAACTGCCTTCAGCTCAGGTCATGATCCTGAGTTCCGGAATCAAGTCCCACACTGGGCTCTCAGCTCCACGTGGAGTCTGCTTCTCCCTCTGACCTTGTCCCCTCTCTCTCTCAAATAAATAAATAAAATCTTAAAAAAAGAGGATTTGTGTATGTACATGTGTGAATATAATGTATATATAGATGTAAAATGAATTTGTGTATCATAAATTTATTGATTTTAAATTTAGTTATTTAAACTAATATATCCTTTGTGACTACTTTCTTATTAACATGTATTCTTTTCTGTAAAGGTTTTTCAGTCTAGGAAGTGAAGTGAATAAAGTGAAATGTGTGACTCCATGTCCATAAAGACTCATGAAGGTTTCCTACTAGATGAGGGACCTATTCCTAGGCCAGGGCAGCCTGAAGGAACATAATGATATGGAAAAGGTTTTAAAAATATTTCTTTTTAGTTAGATATTCAGTAATGATCACCTAATATTTTCTTTTATTTTCTACATCTCATCTGTCTCACTTACCATCTTATACCAAGTTAATTGAGACATGACTTGTTCATTATCCCTGTTCTATACTAGGAGACTTCAATGTCAACAAATTAAAACTATTTGTCCAGGGTCAACTCTGCCACTTTCCCCAGGATGTAGAAAGCTTTACAATTTATCATCAGGTGACTGAGAATAAATAACACGTAAGAAGTTTTCTTTCTTTTAGTTTACCGAGGGGGTATTTTTTAAATAAGCTTTAAATTTAAGAAAATGTGTAGATTTACAGAAAAATTACAAAGATAGTACAGAGAGTTTCTATATATCCCAATCCACTTTCCCTTTATGTTATTATCTTACATTGGTATGTAAGTGTGGTATTTTTGTCTCAATTAATGAACCAATGTTGATGCATTATTATTAACTAAAATCCATACTTTATCCTAATTGCCTTAGTTTTTGCCTAACATCCTTTTTCTGTTACAGGATTCCATCTAAGATATTATATTACATTTAGTAGTCTTATCTCCTTTGGTTTCTCTTGGCTGCAAGAGTTTCTCAAACCCATCTTGTTTTAGAAGATTTTGACAGTTTTGAGGAGTATTGATCAGGTATAATGTAGATGCCACGTTACTGGAATTTGATAAAGTTTTCCAAAATAAAGTTACTCTTTTCCCCTCCTTTTATATAATGTATGCTTTAGAAGGAAGTCAATATCCACAGCCCACACTGAAGGAGTGGGCAGTCAAATTTCACTTTCTTGAAAGCAGAGTGTGTACATACATTATTTAGAATCCTTTTATATGGGAGATTTATCAGTTCTTATTGATTTATTCATTCACTCATTCATTCAATCATTTATTCATATTAGCATGGATTTATAAATATCTTATACTTTGGGTGATAAATTAATACTACAACATTTATTTTGGTGAAAAAAATATTCTAGGTTTGTCCTATTGGGAGCTCTTTTAATTATACCCTTTGCTCCTTTGGCATATCCCAATGTTATGGGTTTTTACGTTCTCTTTTTCTTACACTTCAAAATGCACTGGATTCATCCTATATTTTTCCTTTCTCAGTCCTAGAGTCACTCATTTCTCCAAGGGGAGCTTTTCACTGGAAAATGTTATTGGAAACCAGACCTGGGAGTGAGGTATGCCCATTGTTACTAGGGGGTGTTGTTTTTAGGCCCCCTCAGCTGACAGAGAAAGAAAATACATAAGTATATTCCAACTTGTGTATATACACACACCAATGATTATTTCTATATGTAATCATTTGTACCTATGTTAAAATAAACATGAGTTCATATTTGAAAAGGTAGTTTTTACATGTTCCCCATGCTCTATTTGGTAAGTATATACTTAAAATTATGATAAAATAAGGCAGTTATGAATCTGAACACTTTCAGATTTACCAAAAAATGTGAAATGAAATATTAGTTATTAAAGTAAAGCTAGGGTAAGGTGCCTCATTAATGCAGTATGTAGTGCATCAGTCTCATAAAGTAAAACTAGGGTCTAATTAGTTTATTATTTGTATTAGTGAAATTTGAGAAGGTAAATAATGTATTATTTAGTTCAAATTTGATTTCTTTATTATCCTAACCCAAAACAGGAGTTATTAATATTTGTATACAGAATTTTAATTTCCTAAACATGAGCCTTGTGGTTCACAATGAAACACTGAGTAGGCAGGAAAAGAAAATATGTCCTTCAGAGCAGATATTAAAGGAAATTTTCTAAATTTCATTTAACAAATTAGGCAAGAGACTTCTTCTAATTAATGGCTTCCATTGAAAACATGCATATCATTTTTTTCATATTTATCGAGTTGAGGGTAAACTTTTGTCAGAAGAATGGTATATATTCTAATAACAACACAAGGAGTAAAATGAGAGACATTTTCAAGCTTACTCCATTTTCTTTCCTGTACTATTTTTTCCTGGAAATAAAATGTAATTGTCATTCCTTTCACACAAGACTTTACACTGGTACTTAAAGAAATATACAACATAGTTCTAAGTATTTTAAAATGATAGCTGTTAAAGAGAAAACATTTGTTTCAGAAGTGTATATACAGTCAAATAACTATTTGAAATATATACCTATATAAGATGATCGGTGCTCAAACAACAAAAGTCCTTATCAAGAGGCTGATGAGGAATCTGGAGTTCTTGGATTCTTCTGAAGGGAAAAACTGACTTTTCTCTGAGGAGTAGTTATATTTTATTGTATAGCCAGATGGTATTGTGTGTCATGAAATAAAATAGAAAAGTACAGGGTTTACTGTAGATGGAAGCTGATTTTCTGAAACATGTCCTAACCACCAGAGTTTGGAACACCAAGCTTGTGGGTGGCTTTCGTGCATGATAGGACTTTGATCAGGGCTCTTCCAGAGGGTGATTCAAAGGTAATGCTCTACTCTAGGCCTTACTGATAGCAATGTTTTTTATGTTTTCAAGTCTGTTATTAGCATATTAACATTTATGGCCTTACTAATCCGGAGATTGCATTGAGAGTCTGAAAACTAAACTTTAAAAACCTTCTTAACATTAGATGGCACTTCATTTTCTGGTTTTTTTGAGGGGTTGGTTGCTTGTTTTTGTTTATTTTGTTTTGTTGGTAATAAAGACTCAGGTGATCTCATTGGACACATTCTTAGCTCTGGGCTCAATACCTAGAGTATTAGACTACCAATCATGGCCAGTTAATGGGGTCTAGAGTTATGAAACAAAATAAATTCTATGATTAACACAAGGGCTATAAAAAAATCTCTAGACTGCTGGTTCTGCATCACGAACTTGGACTCATATTAGACTTCAGGTTTATATTCTGAGTTTACCATTTTGACTTTATGTCTCCTTGGGACAAATGTTCTTGCATGACCTCTAATTATTGTACTGCTGGTGGAACCAAGGAGACGAACATCATTAGCTGTCTTGCCTGGATAATTAAGAAATAAGTTCAGAGGGATAATTGCTGCATCATTATTTTTCTTTACCTTCTGACAAATTAGATTTTTTTAAATAATTGAGTTGACCATATGTTCAAATCTATGCAATTAACAACACATTATTTTAATTTAAAAATTTATACACACATATACATTTTGATTTTTCATCATCCTACTCTCATACCTTGGACAAGTGATGAGGATGGGGTGAGTGGAGTTTAAGTCAGTTTCAGATCAATGTTGTTGTTGTTCCATTCACCTTCTGGGATTTATGTCTATGTTTGTGAATAGATAGAATGCGAATGGAGAGGACCAAGGCTTTTAAATGTGGCACCGAATGTTTTTGACATTTAAAATAAAGGAGTTTTTGTGTTCTCCTACTGCTCCCTAATGGACTCATGTAGATGAGTCAAGACAATACAGAAATGAATTTGGACAAATTTTAAATTGCCTTGATTGTCCTAGCAGGAGTCCTAAAGCAAATCCCACATTAAGTGATGTGGGAGGTTCTGGAAGATACTGAAGTGCCCTATGAGCAATTAGTGTTAAGATCTTAAATTGGTGGCAGGCTTTAAGCCTTTCGTAAATGTTCAAACCTCTGCACCTTTAAGCACACAGACTTTGAGAACATATTTCTTCCTGAAATAGTTCTACAAGAGTTAAAATGTACTGCATGTTAGTAGCTCCTTCTGGCTTTAGACTGTAATGGCACAAATATTAGTCAGATGCCAATCTTTCCAAATTTCTCCACAAGTTGCCCCTTCACCTTCAGAGCCTCCTAGTCTTTCACCAGATTCAGAAATTCACTCTTAATGCAAGCCTAGAATCAGAACAAGATTTTTGATGGGAAAAATAATAAAAAAAATGTTTTCATCTTTTTGCTATCTTTACAGGAAAGAATATGCAGAGACAGGCATATGGTTTGGGGTGTTAGGAACATGATGAAGAAGTAGAACAAGATGAATATAAAATCAGAAAAGGGGCAAGGTCTTTCTCTCACTATCTCAGAATGAGCATTTTCAATCCACAGCAGGGGTTAAAAGGTAAAATAACAGATGTACAAAAATCCAAAGGCATGTAGCCACAGCTAATCATGTATTCATGGTTATTATATTTTAGGGAACATCTACCAAAAAAGCTCATAGAATGAGATACAGAGCTGTTTCCGCCAGCTTCCCAGAGATGTATAAAAATCATTAACCCTAATAATAGAAGTTTTAAATGAGATATATTCATGATTGTAAACTATCACCAGAATATTTCATTATCATAAAAGATAATAAAATTCAATATTAATGTCTGGGTAGGGAATTTTAGAAACATTCTTTTCATCAGTGAGTAGAATAAGAAGAAATATTTGGAAATTCAAAGTAAAGAGATGAAAATAAAGGATCAATATAAGAGATTAGGGTTAATGTAAGGTGCTGGCAGTGGGATATTGAGCTAACTTCTCTCAGTTAGAGTTTTAATAGCCTCACATGTAGTAAGTGATGTAATCCTGCATGCCCTATAAAGTACTCTTCTGTGTTACAGAATTTAAGCACTACTTTAGGGTTGTTATGGATCCTAGCAAAATGTTTGGCACTTAGTAAATGCTCAGTGATATGATTAAATAAATTAGCTATTTAGAATGTGAGCAACAATGGATGAAGAAAAGACAAGTCCCGATTTTTAATCTTGGGGAATCAGAAGAGTAGCAGCAATGTTACTGACGGAAAGATTGCAGCAAGTTTGGACTTGGGAAATGGATAAATTTGGTATTAAACAAGCTGTTAATGTAAAGGGTGCAGAAATAGTTTAAAGAAAACCAAAATGAGCAGAGTTTTATCTTTTAATTCTTTTAGTTCTCCATGGAATCTCATAAAACGTTAAATATCCTTCATAGATGAGGAGATTAGGGTATATGCTGATTACTGGGATTGCTTATTTCTAATCCTCAGAGACCTTTCTTTTCTTCATAACTTTTTTTTTTAAACTAGATTCAATTTTTTTGGTACATTTTAACTTTTTTGGTGGGTAGAACATAGATAGAAAAATTCAAAAGTTGTAATACTGGCTTAACTGGGACAGAAAAGCTAAAGGAATACTTAATTAAAAGTTGTCTAATAGCCATTTTCATTGACTTTTTTGGAAGGTTGCAGAGGAAACTTGAAGTGTTTTATGGTGCTGCAAAGATTATGATAACCAAATCAGTAGAGTAACAATAAAGAACCTGAAGCAGAAGAGCAAAGATAAGGATTATTAAAGGGAAGACAAGAGCATTTAAAAGGAAAAAAAAATTCCCTTAGCAAGGAGTTGTCGATATTTAATCCTTTTCTTTTTCCAAATTATCCTGAATTATTTACATATTGTATAATTAGAATCCAAACCATTAGCTGTTCAATAGAAGGCCATTATAAAATTGTATATCATAAAAACTTATAAAATATGATTAGATAAGAAAGCAGTTATTAATCCTGCCAGCAAAACCAGCTTAAAAAATGTTTCCATTACAATGAGCATGAAATAGAAAGGAGTCTATTTTTCTTAATATAAAGGACTTACATGTGTTTGCTAATTAATATACTTTGACTAAGCTTCACAGTTTCTGTGCCAATTCTATTATTAGCCTAATCATTTCAGGTTCTACTATAATTATAATGTAGATCATGACTATTGGCAGATGAAGATTATAGATGGTGAGAAAAACTAATTGTGCCTCCAGCAAATAAAAGGAGGTGTGCTGTAAATCCCATTAGAATAGCAAATTGATTGATCAAATTTATAGTGTATTAATTTTGGTAATGGACACAGATTTTATTATTTTAATATTAGTTAATGGCTAAAAAAGACCAAATATGCAGAAAGGTAGATTTACTTACAGCGGTTCTATCAACCAAAGTTGATTTTGCCCCCAGAGGGACTTTTGCCAGTGTCTGCAGACATTTTTGAAAATTGTCATGATTTGGGGGAATGGGAGTTGCTACCAGCATCTAGTGGGGAAAGGCTAGGGTGCTGCTAAATATCTTACAATGTACAAGTCAGCATTTATAACAAATAATTATTCTGGCAAAAATGTGCTGGGGTTGAAACCTCTAATTTCCAGCATGTATTTCTTTTTTTTTTTTTTTTTTAAAGATTTTTATTTATTTATTTGACAGAGGGAGAGAGATCACAAGTAGGCAGAGAGGCAGGCAGAGAGAGAGGTGGAATCAGGCTCCCTGCTGAGCAGAAAGCCTGATGTGGGGCTCAATCCCAGGACCCTAAGATCATATCCTGAGCTTAAAGCAGAGGCTTTAACCTACTGAGCCACCCAGGCACCCTCCAGCATGTATTTCTTATGGTTGTTTACATTTAAATTTTCCTTAGTTGGGATCATTTACATTTTTCCATGGGCTTCAGTAGATATAAGCTCTTATAAATTTCAAAAGGACTCCTTCCTCTTTTTAAATGTTGTATGAGCAAGACCATCCCTACATGTCTTAAACATGATAAAATTATGAGATCAGTGACAGACGACCAACGTATTTTTGCTTAAAGACCAATTTCCACTAGTTTGACCTAATTATTTTCTCCAGTTCATTTTTGCAAGAAGATAGGATGGTGGTTGGGAAAAACACATAACATGTGGTGAGGACAACCTATTTTTCTATGTCCTTGAGCAACAACTGTTCATTTGTTAACCTAACTGAAAACTCAAATATGAAGCCTTATTTTTTTTATTTCTATTTTATTTCAGAACTATAGGTCTAAATATTCTCCACTATATATATTGTGTTCACAAATGATGTTTTTTGCATATAGTTCCAAGTGTAAAAAAAAAGTGTCTTCTTGTCTTTTTTTTACTGACACACACTTTTTTTTTAACTTAGCAACATTTATTTATGTATCTGTTCAATCTGTCCATCTCTATGGCCGCTGTGTAACATCGTCTTAGATTTGTTTCATCTTTACCTTCCTCAAATCCATATTTCACATAGCACTTAGAATGTCTTTTTAAAATTGTTGTGAAAGTCACTCCCTGCTTAAATTCCTCAAGTAATTTCCATTATACTTGGGATAAAATTCACAATTTTTAAAATGATCTACAGGAAACCCAAATGCTCTAACTCTTGTTTCTGTAGTGATATTTCATGACTCAAGCTCCTTTTCCCTGGTCAATGTCGCTGATGACACGAACTTTGTTTTCTCTGCCTTAGAGGGTTTCAGTATGCTGATTTCTCTTTCTAGACAGCTCCTTTCCATCACTATGGTCTCTGTCTAGATGTGGTTTTCCATACAAGCTTTCCCTGACTTTGATAATCTAAAATTAGGGGCCCCTGCATCGATCTCTCATTTTGTTATTCATAGAATGTAGTCGTAATATGTCATTATCCATTTATTTTGTGAGCATTTGAATAATATACCTCCCTAACTAAACTTTAAACTCATCAAGTCACTAACATTATATCAATATCATTCATCTACGTCTCACTGGAGCCCAACCCAGTATCTGGAACAAAGCAGGCATTCGGTAAACACAGAATTCTTCAGTATAATTTAAGTGATTAACTAATTAACCTTTGATCATTCACAGTAACTAATAAAATTACTAAATCTTATCATAAGCCCAACTTTATAAATATATTTAGAAGTACAGTCTTGGGCACCCGGGTGGCTCAGTTTGTTAAGCAACTGCTCTTGGCTCAGGTCATGATCCTAGAGTCCTGGGATGGAGTCTGGCATCAGGCTCCCAGTTCCACGAGGAGTCTGCTTCTTCCTCTGACCTTCTTCCCTCTCATGCTTTCTCTTACTCTCTCTCTCTCTCTCTCAAATGGATAAATAAAATCTTAAAAAAAAAAAAAAGTACAGTCTTAAAAAATTTCCTTCAGACCCTACAAGCTTCAGTTTTTGAGATTATACTGAATTTGGACAACAAATCAAGAGCTGCCAAAGTAGAAGCCATGCCTACTTTTAGCCAGAGACTGCCAGTCTGGATTTTGCCAACTCACTCATTAAGCAATTCACTTACAGCATTAAGCTAGTTAGTGAGGAAACATACCCAATGATTCCCATTATAACAAGATCCACTATAAAGATGGTGGCACAGAACTAGACTGAACTAGAATTAATCAATGAGAAGTATAGAGGTGGGGGTGCATTTTATTACTTTGGAAATTTTGTGACAATGAATGATATCATTGATACTACATTGATACTACATGATACTACATTTACAAAACTGGTCACTTTGAATCTTATGGCTGTTATTTTCCCTTGAAAATGGCCTTCACTAAATATTATTCTTTTTTTTCTCCCAAAAATGTTTATTTTATTTTTTCAGTGTTACAAGGTTTATTGTTCATGCGCTACACCCAGCGCTCCATGCAATATGTGCCCTCCTCAATACCCACCACCAGTCTCACCCAACCCCCCACCCCACCCCTCCTAAACCCTCAGTTTGTTGCTCAGAGTCCACAGTCTCTCATGGTTCATCTCACCCTCTGATTTCCCCCCATTCACCTTTCCCTTCCTTCTCACAATGTCCTCCATGTTTTTCCTTATGCTCCACATGTAAATGAGACCATAAGATAATTGACTCTCTCTGCTTGACTTATTTCAGTCAGCATAATCTCTTCCAGTCCCATCCATGTTGATACAAAAGTTGGATATTCGTCCTTTCTAATGGAGGCATAATATTCCATTGTATATACTAAATATTATTCTGGATTGAACATTGATATATTTTTCTCAATTGCTTAATGCATTGACAAACAGGGTTTGCTATAGATAGAACTCTCATTTAGTTATGACATTGTATAGTCATAGTATTACTCTAATCTTGGATATATCAGTTATCTAGAAGAAAGGAACTACTTTCATGGGCACTTTTATAGGTACTTGGGGGGCAAATCGGCCAACAGATAAACAAAGACACCTGCCCTTATAGAGTCTGTAATCTAAAGAGGAGGACCATAGACAATAGACTTTATGAGTTAGTATATCATGACTAGCAACTGAAAAGAAAAAAAGAAGAATAGGGGAAAATGAGTGTAGAATACTGGGGGTGTAAAACAAACAAACAAACAAAAACAAAACAGTCAAAATTTTGAATAAAGTGATCAAAATTACCTTTCAAAGAATGGCATTTGAACAAGCACTTGAAGGAAGTAAAGGAGTTGCCATTTGGGTAATTCCTTAGAGGTCTTGCACTTTGTGCATTTGCTACTTTTATTCACTATTTTATACTTCCCTTAATATCTGTTGATTATTAAATATTCATTTGGATATAATAGTAAAGAACTTAAAGCATTTTATATACTCTGTGTTCATGGGTAGGTCTTGTTGGTTGGTAGAATTCATTTTAGGGTGATAAAGGAGCAAATCATTATTGTATTGGAAAGCCCTATATTAGCTTCATTTATTTTCTCTAGGGTAGCTCAGTTTCTCTAGGAAAAAAAAAAATATGTGTGTGTGTGTGTGTGTGTGTGTGTGTGTGTGTGTATTTTTTTTTTTATCTGTCCATATAATCCCTGGCTTTTGGGAAAAAAAAAATGGCTCCTGGCCTTCTAATGGACCAGGGAATAGAGCTGAAAATCATGCACAGACTTTCATTTAATCTCCAGCTTTCAATGTTCCTGGTGTCCTTATATCCAGGGACTTTGCAAATAATCTCTCCATGAAGGGAAGAGAGAATCTTTTCCTTTTGCTGAACTGGGTTGGGCTTGTCACATGTCTGCATGGGATAGAACTATGGATCCTAGGAATTTAACTGTGTCTAAAACAGATTTTTTGGGGCACCTGGGTATCTCAGTGGGTTAAAGCCTCTGCCTTCAGCTCAAGTCATGATCCCAGGGTCCTGGGTCCAAGACCCACATCCGGCTTTCTGCTCAGCAGGGAGCCTGCTTCCCCCCACTCCCCGTCTGCCTCTCTGCCTACTTGTGATCTTTCTCTCTGTCAAATAAATAAATTAAAAAAAATAATAATAAAACAGATTTTTCTACTGGTTCACTTGTTTTCAGGCCCAAACTTTACTCAAACTTTACTCACCGTTCAGGGTCTCAGGTCCCTTCAATTCCAGGGCTTTTCTGGTAATCTCCTGGAAAATCAACTTCCTTGTCATCTGTAGCTTTTCTTTCTGCACATTTCCGTTTCTTTGTTTTACTAATTCAGTTAACATAGCTGAGACTTTTTGTCTTCCAAAATTGCGTTCATAACTTCAGTCCAATTTCATGTTCTATTTTGTTATTATAGACATTTACATTTAAAAAATTCTCTTATAGTACTGTTGGTAATGTACTCAAGGGAATAGCAATAGACACAAGTTCAATCTGCCATGTCTAACCAGAAGTCAGTACAATGCATTTAACAGGTTAGTGTGAGGCAAGGTATTACTGGGAAGACAAATTATTAAAACAGGATATCTATGCTGTCAAGGTTCAGAGTTTGGTGTGAGAAAAACACACGCTCATATAACCCTAATTCAGATCAGTTTGATAAATACCATGTATTGGGTTGAACAGCACCTTCAGATAAACAAAATCCATGTCTACCTACAGTCTAAAAATATGGTCTTATTTGGAAATAGGATCTTAGGAGATGTAATCAAGTTAAAATATGGTCATCATAGATAAGGATGGGTCCTAAATCCAATGACTGGTGTCTTTATAAGAGAAAGTAAATTGAGGAAGGCATGTGCTATAATGAGTACTGGATGTTACACTTAACTAATGAGTCATTGAACACTACATCAAAACCTAATTATATACTATACAGTGACTATATGAACATAACAAAAAAGTGAAAAAAATTTAAAAAAAAGAGAGAAACTAGAGAAACATAGAGATACATAGGAGACCTGGTGGAAAAGGCCATATGACGATAAAGTCAGAGATTGAAATAACAGTTGAAAACAAGGAACTTCAAGGGCAGTAGAAGCTGGAAGAGGAAAGGGAGGAACTTCTCGAGTCTTCAGAGGGACCATGGCTTTGCTGAAAACTTGATTTTTGACTTTTATCCCCTAGGATTCAAGACAATAATTCTCTGTTATTTTAAGCCACCCAGTCTGCAGTACTTTGTTATGGCAGTCTTAGGAAACAAGTATGTGCCATAACACCACCATAAAGTGAAAGTGTAATAGCAGAACACAAGTAGAACAGCGTTCACCATATATAACATAGGAAAGAACAAAACCTCTGCATTTACCTTTGGTAGAGTAGAAATTCTACAAGTAAAAATGTATTTGATGTCTCTAAACTACATGGACGAAGCTTTTGATTATTTAAGGACTAATTTTTCAGTTATAATTGCTAAAGTGAGGATATGAGCACATCTACACATTCACTTTTTAAATCACATATTTTCTCAAAAATAATCACTTAATATCTTCTGAACATATTTGAGGAAATAAAAGCATATACATTTAACAACACATAATCATTTCTGAAAGAAAATTGAATGCTCTTGCAAGACATTCTTGGCTCATGAATTTTCTTCGCATCAATAGACATGTCCTCATTACTTTTAGGCTGACTTCGTAACTTCATTAACATTGAGAGTAACTTCTAAAGAAGTACTCTATTTTAGTATTACAATCAAATTGTTACCAAGATTATTTTAGCTAAAGCAAGAGTAATGGGTTTTGGATGTCTTGGAAGAGGAGTTAAATGTTTAAAAAATTGAAGTCTAGAAAAAGACAAATTTTCTTTGACAAATTCTAAAGACATTTTGAAGATGAAAGTTCTGGTGATGTAAAACTCAAATTGTGAACATTCGTTTAGCAATTACATATGAATTAACCAACCTGTCAATATAGAATTAATGCCCCTGCGATATTTCAAGTAAGTTTTGCAATCTGATTTTTAGAGTTAATCAGAATCTTTAGGGAAGTTAAACTGATGAAATCAACTATAGTTGCAAACATATGGCAGTTAGCTGAAAACTATTTGGGTAGAAAAGAAAACGACTTCATTCATCACTTGTAAGATCAACCATTTCCACTTGAGTAACTCACAATATATGATAAAACAGTTCGCTTCAGTTTTTCTCTTAGGGGCCAAGTGCATACTAGCAACACATTCTCAAGTTTTTGAAATATCTCTCTTTTATTTTCTTCTAAAATCCTACACCCTCATCCCAAACCACACTTTAGCTTGCTTCCAGGTCCCTGCCTCCTCCTGTATTCCCTTTCTTAATAAACTGAGATATGCCAATTACAAAATAGAAAACTGAAAGTCGTCCATAGCTATCATTCGTGCTTAATTTCCAATCAGTCGCTAAGCCCTTAAATCACTCATCTCAAGTATTCACCTTTTCTCTATTCTAACCACTGTTGCTCTAGGCAGGATCCCATTGCCCTGTGGTCTCCAATGTGATCCTTCCCAGAGGATTCTCTACACTGCTGCCAAAGTGATCCTTCTGAATTACAAATCTGGTCAAGTAAAGCCTTGCTTAAAAACCGTTTAGTGCTCTCAATAACTTTCAGAAGGAAATTCACACTCTTTAGCCTAGTAACAAAAGCCATTTATGATATAGCTATAGCACTTGTTATAATTCAACATTGTTTCCTAAGACCTAATCATAGTCTTCAGTTTCTCTAATTGCATTAAACCATCAGATCTAAACCCAAGGGCATATTCTGTTGGTTTCCACTATGTCTTCACTCCTGCTGCCCCCTTAAAGTAGGGCTACCTTTCTCCATCATGTATGATAAGTTGGCAATAATTTTTCTCGCAAAATTCCATTCCCTTGCCAGGTCCTCAGTTGGTTTGTCAGCTGTCTAGTTTAGTCTAGCCAAGTAGCCAGCTTAATATCTGAGTTTTTAATATGGAACAAATGGACTTTATGACTAGTAATTTTAAGTAAATTTCATCCTTAACATATGTGATTTAATTTGTGTTAGACTATTTTTAATGCAATTCCTAATATATAGTAGTTAAGAATAATGTTTAGGAGCATGTCCTCTGGAATAGATCATCTTGTGTTCCAATTCCACCATTTTCTAGTTGTGTTTTTTTGGTAAAATATTTATTTAAGCCTAAAAGTGCAATAAAGTGACATCATCGACTGATGGCTCAGAGCTCATATTAATTTTCAAATCATTCATGATTTGTGATGAAAATCCTAGAAATGTATTTTAAAGGGAAAAGTTTTATATGTATTTATAAATAGATCCTAAATGATGAGAATTGAGAGAATATTGCTGTTAAATGTTAAATATTTACACCAGCCTTACCCTGGATGGCCAAAATGCCAACAGAATTCAGCACAACCTAATGTTACGTTGCTTAGTGAAGCACCATTTCTTGAGAACAAACCACTGGAAAGAGGAGGAAAAAATGGACTCTGTGGTGAGATTCTCTTTTTGTCATTCCTCACCTGCTCTCACCAGGGAATAGAGCCAATCTACTAAACTAGTATTTGCTACCTAGGCTTGCTATTTACTGTCTTAGCTTTATCAGTAGAAAGAATTCAAAGAATGAATTGAGAGTAGTTTTATCTTCTATGTACCTGTATCTGATTAAAATACATATATAATTAGAAGTTTATTTTTGTAGATTAAAGAGTTATTAAAATGGATATTTGATGCAATTTAAAGCATAATATATTCTACAGATGAAATAATATTTTCTGTTGAATTTTTATCACATGAATTTATTTAAACTACAAAATTCCCAAACACTGTGAAGCATGCTGGGTTAATTAGCATTAGAGAGCAAAAATATCATTACATGTTATTTAAAGTAGAGCTTTCAAACTATTTTGGTAAGATTTATGTACTAGCACATTTTCCAGAAATATCATTTAATAGTGCTACATGCTATAAGTGATATATGTTAAGCTGAATCATAAAATACAACACGTTATTTTTCTTCTCAGCTTTTCTGAAAAGCAGGAGTGAAAAGAAAGAAGCAGTAATTTATTTGAATGTCTTTGCTCTTTTTTAAACAAATGATATTATCTTTATTATTTTCTCATGAAGCTCATATGTTTAAGATGCTGCTCTAGGATGACTTGGTGCCTTGTTCCTACCTGACCTATAAGTCATTTTATCTCTGTTGTCCTTTTTTCCTTGCTCCTCCCACCCAAAACACAACACAAACACTCCACTTTCCCAAAAAGTGTGGATGAACCCTCGACAAATTATTGTTAGTTTTGCTTTAAAAAAGAAACACAACTCGTAGCAGAATATTAGCTTGCAAAAAAAGATCACAGGACAATATTAGTTGGTATCAATAAAGCAAAGTTATCCAGCTTCTAGGATTATTTATTCTACTTTATTTCATGAATCAACATTCTTGCCTCACAAGGTATATTCTATTATTGATAGCTTTTGGGTCTTACAAAGACTATCCCTTGACCTACCTTTCCTCAGGCTCCTCTGAGCATTCTGTTGAATTAGTTCTGACTTTGGGCTTTCCCCTCTGTATTTATAGAATCCAGAATGAGCAAGAATCCCAAGTAAGCTAATGGAAACCCCCATTCCTGGCATCTGACCATCCTAGATATCTGATTGAATTCTTCATCCCCAACCCTCAATATTTTATCACTGTGGCCTGTCTTTAGCAAGAATTCTGTTGAGTGTAACAAGCAAGAATCTCCTTTACTCCTGATGTTCCTCTTAGTGACTTTCTATCCACTAACTCCAAGCCTGCTCAGCCAGCCTTATAAATCCCCACTTGTCCTTGTTAGAGTTGACTCCAATTTCCCTCCCCTAAGTAACTTCCCTTGAATACAGCCTGCCTTACCATCTTTAATAAGTGTCATGAAACTTTAATGTCTTTAACAAGACCAAACATTTCTTCTATACTAGTCTCATAGAGTAAGAACATATTTCTTTAATGCTACATAATTATAGAAAAGTCCTCTCTTAGCACATCCAAGAGGGTCTTTGAAAGAACACAATTACACCACAAAGTAGAATCTCTGAAACCTCATGTTGTCTATGGCTTTTCATAAACTTTTTACAGAGGATCTTTGAAGAGAAAACATGACACTATCGCTATTCAGTTCGCTTATACAGTCATTGGTAGTGCCATATTATCTTATATAGTAAGTGATCAAAAATATCAATTAAATTTCAATAGTAAATTTGTAAGATGTAGGATTGCCCATCTTATCATTTTTTTCTTTCATCTGGGAGTTGCAGTTTTCATTCTTAAATTCTGCTCAAGTTTAATATGGCATGATTTAAATAGGAATCTGTTTTCTTGAGAGGGATAATGGATTCCCCTTTTACAATGGAAAGATTTTTTTGCCCTACATAGAATTTAATTTAGAATCATATTATGGGTTTGGATGTGTATCTAAAAACATTCCCTATTATCATAGCCTTCTGTAATGGATTGGGAAAATAAAATATTATTCTGAAATGTAACTATAATCTGGGATTCCTTGTAAGTCTCATTTCATCCAAACTGCATATACCATAGCAGCATCCTTACACAAGTGGTTACAAACCTTATGGTACTGGGACCTTTAGCTGGTTTACACAACTGCCCTACCACCAAGCTACAGACTCACAACATGAGACCCTGCCTTTTGCTTCTTTCCTTGTTTCTGACCTATTCTCCCTTCTTTGGCCTGTATTGTCTGCAAATGAAATGTGCCAAAGTTAATTGATACCCTCTACGCTACCTTCCTTGAACAGAAATTAATAAACTTGATTTAACAACTATGTCTTTAGCAGAAAAGCAAAAAAAAAAAAAAGAGAGAGAGAGAGGAGCGAAAGAGAAAGAAAGAAAAAGAAAGAAAGAAAAAAAAGGAAGGAAGGAAGGAAGGAAGGAAGGAAGGAAGGAAGGAAGGAAGGAAGGAAGGAAGGAAGAAAGAAAGAAAGAAAGAAAGAAAGAAAGAAAGAAAGAAAGAAAGAAAGAAAGAAAGAAAGAAAGAAAGAAAGAAAAAAGAGAAAGAAAGAGAGAGAGGTCCTCATTTAAAGTCTACTTAATGGACAGTTACTGCACATCTACTATGTGTATAGCATTTTCACATATTGTATCATATTTAACTCTGGGAGGAAGGCCCATGTTTGATATAAAAATTAATATTACAAGAGACTAAATAATTTAATAACCTTAGCAAATAAACATCACTATTCAGATTCAAACACTTGTCTATTTGACTCCAAGTTTGCACAGGGTAAAATAGGAAAACGCAAATGCTGGCAATTACTAGCATTTATTGCATGTTTTAGCTGCTTTTGTTAAATTATCTCAGAACAACATTCAGAAGTGGATGTTCTCACTTCTAATCTCCGACCCCAAAATAAATAAATAAAAAATGTAAAAATCCCAAACCAAACAAACAAAACAATTAAAAGTGTGGAAAGGGTAAATAAATTGTATGAAGTCACAAAGCCAAGAAGTAGTTGAGCAAACAAACATTTAATCCCATGTAAAACACTAAATCATTATGTTATGTTGCTATGTAACAAAGATGCATAGATCTCCAGAAGAGATCTGAATATTATATACAACTACAAGCATGTTAACAACAAAACCAACACTGGACAAAAATCACCCAAAGTCTTTGGAAACAAAGCAGTCACTCCTGTGTCTTTCCATTTGTTTAGTTTGGGATGTTTTTTAGTCTTGACTTACATTAACAAGACTCTCCCAAAACCTCTGTGGCAGAGAAAATAAGTAAAGGTTATCATTTTACTTAAGGAGAATTTAGTAAGATGCTCTTTCTTGCATGTGATTCTCTAAATTTACCCCATAATTAGCTGTAAAAATGAGATTGGAAACTCTTCTATCTCTGACAACCAAACTGGTTCTTAATGCAAGCTGCAATCATTATAGAAATTCAAGGCTTAGAGATTAGAGATTAGAGTTTAGAGATTAAAACCATTGTTTTAAATAGAATGCACAATCGAAACTCTCATTCTTCATTTGACAGATCACTGAGACCCATTGACCTGTACTTTGCAAACGATTGTGTTCATTGACTGTATCCTATGTAGATAAAAATAGAATGTCTAAAGCAATTAATTAAACTATAATCAGTAAACAACAATCCTAACCTTGCACATTAACTTTTTATCCCAGCATCAATAATAGGTTTAAAAACACATTATAAATTGTGGTTAACTGTAGTAAAATAAATTGCAATTTTAATTTGCCAGCCCTGTATATTTTTAACAAAGGAAGTATAAGTGTAATACCCTGAAAATCTGTTTTCCAATTAAAATATTTTAACTTCGTTACATTTAATTAGTCTTCATATCACAAACATTAAAGTTGCTTTCATTTGGATCAAAAATTTCATTTGATCCTAAAACATGAAATGAGATGTGAAGGTCCAGCTTTACTATGCCCATTTAAAAACTGAAGGCATTAAGGATGAGAAATTTTAAATAATCTCCCCCAAAAGAAATGTTAAATAATCCATCTAGGATATTAGAGCACCTGGGATTGCAACTGAAGTCTAACTTCAAAGCCATATGCATTCAATGCATAAGAATGAGAAAATTTCAGATTACAGAGAATTTTAAAAGTTGCTTAGTCATCACAGAGATTAGCCTCTACATTGTATTTGAGAGAAGAATATGATCCTTTAGTAGAAATGTGTTGAAATGTGCAATGTTGGAGCACTTGAGGATAGAGATAAAGCAAATTCAGAAGAAAACCTTTCTAGGAGGTTGTAAACTGTATCTATAAAATGGTCTTATACCTGGAAATAAAACATTAATATGAGTAGTAGGTACAGAGCAGGAAACCTGACCTTTGGTTTTTCACAGCAGCAAAATCTTGAGAGACTTTGCAGGATCAGCCAATGGTACAATCTATTATTTGCCTGCTTCTGCTTGTAGTGGTGTTAGATTCCTATATCTAGCTGCTCATTGCATGGTACAACCTTATTAAGTCTCTCTTAAGATACACATGGATAGGCACCTACCTAGGGTAGTAATTGGGCAAAAAGTGCTTTGCTGAGAGCAAGGTAGGCCTAGGATGTATTTTGATTACTTATCTCTGAAAGGGCCTCCAATAAAAATCTACTCAAACTGGTGCTTCTATCTAATGAGAACAACAATGGAATGTCAGCTGATTACCCACTCAAATGGTGCTTGTGACAGTGTAGGAAGATTTTGTATTTCTTTAATCCTCATACAGAATTTGTTAAGATTTGATTTTATTAGTTTCCTCCATATGTGCAGGCACAAACATGTATGCATAGAAACATGGCACATATCAATAGCTCTATAGAATTTTTCCCTGTACTCAGTACATTAGAATGTTCAATATCTAGAGGTCATTTGCTAGTTAAATGAGCAAAGAATCTGTTTTATTCTAACAAACAAGAGCAAGATAGCTTATTTTTCAATAACATTTCCTAACCATTGTCAGTACTAGCATAATTTTCACCATTATTTGTTTGTTTGAAGGTGGTAGAGATATTGGCATGTGCATTATTAAGATAGCCTGAATATGGTAATTTTCATAATGAGTACGTCCAGGAGAATACGTCTCCTGGAATAAAAAAGGGACTGCTCTATTCTGAAACATTTTAATGGCTGTGGGATAGGGAGATTTGATTATTTTTAGTGGAACAAAATTTGTATTCTGAGTTCATTAGAATGCTGACTGCATTGAAGAAACAAGTTCTATTCTTACATCACTCATGTAATGAGATGGTATATAAAAAATTCAGTTTTGTGGTGTTCAATACATGGACAGAATTTAAATGAATATAAATTAATAGCAAATCCCCATCAAAGAACACAGGTAATTTTATTTTTCCCCTAGTTTTTGGTAGTTCATGATTTTATGGCACATGTCCCAGCTTGACACAATTTCATCAAATAAATGTAGAGCTGTAGCTACCTTTCGAGAGATTTAAACAGCTTTTCATTTTTCACTCACTTTTGCAGTGCCTAGTGTAGTGTTTTGCTTATGCTAGAAATACAATAACTGCCTGTTCATTTAAAGCAGAAGAATTTAAAATGCAATGGAATTGATTTACAATCTTACTGAACAATTTGTTCATAAACTCTGAACCAGTGTCAAAATGAATGCTTTTTTTTTTAATTTTCATTTTCTAACTTACCAAAATGAATCTAAAATATCTCTAGGGCAATTTACTCTTTCTTTATTTATTTTAAAATATATTTGAAATAACTGATGAGATACAATAAACACAAGGGACCATGACTATCTTCTACTTTGTTCTTTGGTTCTCCAGATACCAATTGCACTTATTACAGTGATTTACTTTGTCAATCTCAGCTTCCTGATCTTTTTCCTCACTCCAGCTCCATGTACAAGCTCACCACTAAATATGTATAACACAGCTCATCTGGATTTTATATATTTTTACGACAAATTTTAGCTAAGGCTAACTAAACTTCAGTTGACTTTTATAGTATTAATGACCTTAATTCCACATTATTCTACAGTAAACATGGTATTTACCTTTTCTTCTCTGTATTTCTTTTTAGCAGCAAAAAATTATGGAGGCTGGGCTTCATCAAGCTTGTCTAAGTGTAAGATCTAGTTCCTGAAATTTTATTGAATTTATTGAATTCTACTATACCAAACCAATTATACCTACATGTATCTATTATTACAAATACATATATTTTGCAATATCTCTGTGAGTAATTCCTAGGTATTACTATACTAGGAAATCAAATTATGTTAAATACTTATCTAGGATCACCAGATTAAATATATTTATAAAACAGAATTTTAGGAGCTTTCCCATCCTATTCCAAAGTCTGTGTTCTCTCTACCATACCAAGATAATAACTCAAATATGGTTTTGAAATAAGGCTGAATGGAAATCTAATCTGATGTAATTCATTTTTCTGGTCAGTGTATTTTTGATTTCTCAAATACATTGATTTTCTTGACTTATTGGTAATACTAGGTATATTTCACTTCTACCTTGTTAAAGTCATAAACATATTTATTACTGTAGAATAGTCTTTCCCAGTCCTTAACTGTCTAAAACACAAAGGAAGAAAAATCTCTAAGAACAAACTGAGCCTTAGGTAGAATCCTTATTCCATTCATGCTTTTTCAGATAATTTTCTGTATGATAGTAATAGACAGCTCTGCTCTTACAAATGAACTACTGAAAGTCACAAGAACAGTCAAAACACACACATACAACTTTTTTGTGAATTTTTGGAAAAATATATACACATATATATGTATATACATGCCAATTAATGTGTGTGTGTGTGTGTGTGTGCACGTGCGTGTGCACACCTGTGCATGCATGCATGTCTAAGTGAATTTTATAAGTGTTGTTATAAACAAAATATGGTTTACTGGTAAACAGTTTACCAGTTTGTGGTATACCACAAAACTTCATATTTGTTGCACAATTCTATAATGATCCTGAAAAAAACTTTATATATTGACAGTCAGGATTTGTTTACTTAGAAATACCCTACATTTATAATTCTATACCCCTATGAGGCATATTTTTGCACGAAATTTTCAGCGCATGACAGTCTAACAGTAATAAAGGGCCCCAACCTTCAGTCTCTGATACTCATTGTTTAACCCCAGTACATCTGATAAGCAAATATTACCTTCAAACATCAACCAATTGGATTGTTGATACATTTTTTTCAGGTTAGAAATCTTCAGAACTCTGCTATTAGAAAATCTTATTTATAATGTATGTAGAGCTTCTAAAACAAAACTAACTTCAAGTTGAAAATGAGACTTTATTAAAGTGTTCTATAGACAAGTTAAACAAGACATCGTTTGACCCCCCCAAAAAAAGAACATTATTAGCCAAATAATTTTTTAAAGGTTTTATTTATTTATTTGACAGAGAGAGAAATCACAAGTAGGCAGAGAGGCAGACAGAGTGAGAGGGGAAGCAGGCTCCGTGCTGAGCAGAGAGCCCGATGCGGGGTTCGATCCCAGGACCCTGAGATCATGACCTGAGCTGAAGGCAGAGGCTTTAACCCACTGAGCCACCCAAGCGCCCCCAGCCAAATAGAGACAAGTACACACAAGTCATGTTTTTACCTTTGCATTAATCTTCCAGCATGATTTTATAGGGGAGGAATATGTTAATAGTAAAATTACAGAACCAACTATGCCAGTTACATCCCAAGAATTATAGCATGAATTTAAGTGAACAAAGTTAGATACGTGGAATTATGTTCAGTCTCATAGCTACATAAAATAGCATTAAATAAAATAACATAATAAATCAGATGCATTTACCAAATAACAGTCACAGTAAGCTCAATGAATCCCCATGGCTGTTAGGGACTACACAACAATCATTTCATGAATCTTTGGTGAGTGACCTCTGTGATTTTGCAAATATTCTTGTTTCTTATCTTACTGGGCATATTGAGGTCATCAAGAATAAACTGCCTGTAAAATTACTCTCCTTTACATCTGAATCTGCCTTCGTCTCCTTGTCTAGGATGGTGACAAAACAGATGGCCCTTCTCCAAGACAAATTGCTCCACTGCTCTTGGTCTCTCTTAATTCACATATATTAATCTAGAACCTTTATCTGATGTTTATTTTCTATCTCAGTAATAATTTCACCACCTTCCTTTTTACTTTCTTTTTCAGTATCTGAGATGTTTTTTACTCCTTCAAAATTGGTATTCTTCCATTTTCTGTCTTCTGCTCATTTCATAGTTTTTCCAAGGATGGCATCATTCATGCCACGTTTCAACTTATACATCTTTATTGATAGCTTGCAGTACAGTAGCTTGAGATAAAGATCCATACAGTCATCCATCTGCTGAATATCTCTTTTCTCTTGAAGACTCATATGCATGTCAAACTCAGTATTTCCTCCAAAACGTAACTTACTATTTTTCCTTAAAAACCCTATTTATCCTTCTGAATTTCCAATATTGGGAAATAGAGTCCCCCAAGCTTTAAACAAGGAGTAGATTCTCTGTGTCTTTTTCTTTTACCTCTTTTCCATAATTAGGAAGGAAATTCTGTTCATCCCACTAAGTTCCACGTCTGTTTTCCCCTTATAACCTACTGCTATTGCTTTTATCATTTGCACTAATTAGTCCTCTGATTGGTATTTCTACATCCAATCTTAATTCTTTAGACTTTATGGTCCACATTGCTGCTAATGTTATATTTAGGAAAATTGCAATTCTGATTGTCTTTTTCCCATTCTTGAACCCTTTGATACTTCATTACCTGTAGAATAAACTTATTTATGTAATGCACAAGTCTCTATACAATCTGGCCTTTGCCTTAGCTTCAGTCTTATTTTTCAAGAATTACTTGTAAATCCTGAAGAACCAAGCTATTTCATGTCTTCATGATATTTTCCCAGTGATCCTTGGCACAAAATGCATTCAGCCAACATTCATAGAGCCAAACTCTATAACTGAATAAAATGTGGCAGAAACAGCATATTGCCTACCAAAATATGTGCTTTCTCTTCCCGAACACAGAACTGTCACTAGATATTCACTTTGCATCTTGCATTTAGTGTGATCAGATCATAGTTCTCACCAATGGATTGGAAATGAAATTGGCATCTGTCACTTTTGAGTCAAGTTGCTAAAAGATCATTATGCTTTCGATATGTCCTTTCTCTTTCTCTTCCAGTTGGCCAGATGCAGATAACAAGGAGATTCTAGGGTAAAGCAAAATCCTAAGATGAAAGAAGCCTAAATTCCTGAGACACTGAATGGAGAAAAGTTGTCTGCCAATAAGGATCATCCACATTGAACAGTTAATTGAGGAAGACATAAACTTGTATTGTGCTAGACTACTAACGTTTTGAGTTATATATTACAATAGTCAGTTTAATCCTAACCAATACACGAGACAAAAATGACTCAAGTAAAATGGAGTTTCTGTCATTTAGAAGTTTTCAATCTAGTTGTGTTATAAAGCTCTTTCCATAATATAGTCAATATAATTTTAATAGCTGCATAACATCACACATAGAGGATAGAATATCGTTTACTCATTCTGTTATCAGGTATTTCATTTTTAATTTTTCAGTGACACAAAGCAGTGATTAATAACTTAGGGTATATAATTTGCTGCTTATTCTTTATTATTTCCATAGTCTAATTCCTTTGGATTGCGTTGTTGATAAAAGGTTAGAAGATTTAGATGAATATTGCCTCTATGGTTTGATCCATTACAAAAACCTGGCTTGTAAACATGTCTCTAAGTTGGAAGGTTGACTGATTCTAGGAGATTGGCTTTTACAGATTATGCCATTGATACAAAACAGTGAAGAAATATTTTTTATTTAAATTAAGATAATTTATGGCATGATTTCTAAGCAAACTATGATATCTTAAGAATACCTCCAATTTACTGAAACAAACCCAAGTAATTTTCATGATAATCATCTTTCAGTTAAGAAAAAATGAGTAAGCTCTCAAATCTTGATCAGTTACATGTTATATGTGAGCTGATCCATAGTTTGTGGTTAAAAAAGGTGACTTTGTCTTAATATTTGTTAAAAGAGGTTTGCCACAATCAGAATATATAAATATTAAATACCTTTCCAATGTGTCATTTAGAAGATAGGGAAAAGCAGACTGAATTTACTACACTATTTATTAGTGTAGAATAAAGCTGATAAGTGAGTCTCTAAAAGCTCAAAAAATAATCATGGTTTGGTGAAGTAACATAATTTCATCTCTTCTCACTTCTAAGCACTAATTTGTACAAAGAGACCAAACATTACAGAAATGTCATAATGCTAGTAGGCAAATATTTTAGATCTGTCTTGTAAAACACTGTATTTTTATTTAATTTTTTGGCAATAGAGTTGTTTTTCCCTTTTATAAACACAGACTAAATTTCAAGATTTTATTAAAAATATTTGGATTTCTGATTATGCTCTACTCCTTTAATGCAACACAGACAGTACCCAGATAGTTTTTATTTTGAATCTCATTTACTCTATCAGGATATAAGAAAAATCATGTATAAAAGTGACATATATGCAGGAGTTCCTGATGGAGGTGAGCACCTCCTTGACATTCAAATGCAATGATAATCAAGGTGGATAAACTCTCTGCTCTTCATTCCACCTGCAGGCTTCTAGATTTATGTGTTGATTTATGCCAGCTCAATCTTCTGACTTTTCATCAAGATATTCAATATACAGTGCTTTCATTATGAACTATAGTTTTCTCTATCATTATAAGAAACACAAGTTAAGTAAGCTTTCCTCAAACATCAGTAATTGCTTTCAAGTTCCCGAACATGCTGCAGTAGGCTTGACGAGAGGGATTGATTTATCACTTTTTAAATAGATTCTTAATCTGCAAATCAATAAAAATGTTTCACTTCAGCAGTGGCACAGGGTGAATGGCTCACCCTTGAAAGCAGAATGAACTAATGCTGTCTTTCTTCCTTTTTTAATACACTTAGATTGCAATTGTGCATTTTCTTCGTTCAGATTACTTGATAAACTTCAGTGTTTGAGAGGGTCTGGTATTTCAGCCTGTTTTCTCCATCAACCAACCGAGGATTAAATGTTGATCTGCTATGACTGTTATTTTAACTCTGTTGTTCTTTTGGTTATGTAATGAGAAGGTTAACACTAAAACATTCTTTAGCTGGCTAAAATAAAAATAAAATGTAAGAACACACAAGACATGGCCATCACTTCAGCTCGGAAAATATGAAGAACATTTTATACCAAAGTGATACACAGTGTTTGTTGGATTCTGAATTAGTAGAATTTTTTTGGAATTCCGATATTGGACAATTAGCTTGTTAAAGTCTACCAAAGAGTGCAATTAAATCATAGAGGATCAATTCTCTATTCTTCATACGATACCAGGGGTACAGAAGATTCTAAAAACCCTCTTCTAATGGGAACCTCTTAGGTAGTTCAGAAGTCTGCCATAAGAACTTAAGAATTCCAGAAAGAAGGCACATGAGCCTTATAATCCTAAAATTTTTTTCTAGAATCAGTGAAAATTAAGACAAGAAAACCCAAAACACCCCATAATATCTTGATATGAGCATCTTGTAATCGTTCATATTTATTTTGACAAAATCTGTAACAATTTATTTTTTTTTCTGAAACAATCCGAATTAAGAAACTGCATGGTTGTATAAAGTCCTTAAAAAATCGTAGTGGCAAAAAAAAAAAATCGTAGTGGCATTTTCACTTCAATTATATCACTGACACTAAAAAGGAAACTTCCTAAAATATATTTATGTGACAAGTCTAACTTTTGAAAGGTTTTGAGAAAGTGACCTCATTTTTTTTAGCCAAATAGTTTTATATTTGAAAGAATACAATAGAAATGGGCTCAAATTTAGGTAAATAAATATTTTATTTAATCTCCATTTAATCATAATTTTATTTATTTATTTATTTATTTTTAAAAATTTTATTTATTTATTTGACAGAGAGAGAGAGAGAGATCACAAGTAGGCAGAGAGGCAGGCAGAGAGAGGGGGAAGCAGTCTCCCCCTGAGCAGAGAGCCCGATGCAGGGGTCTATCTCAGGACCCTGAGATCATGACCCGAGATGAAGGCAGAGGCTTTAACCCACTGAGCCACCCAGGCGCCCTAATCATAATTTTTAAACTAAAAAATGTTTATTTAGACTGGATTTAAGAAAGCCATATTTTCTTTTACTTTTTTTTCCCTTTTGTTCTTATCTTTTGCCAGTCTTAATAAAAAGACCACTTCTTGATAACCTACTTTTCTTCACCCATGTCATCCATGGACAATGTGGGAAAGAAAGGAGGTGAGTTAAGTATTATCTTTTTATTTAAAGGCTATGTTTGGTGAGAGTCCCAACCAGTGGAGATAAAACTTATCTTTAAAGAGATAAATCTATTTATGAGAGTCCCCATTAAAAATACATCACCCACAATGTTATTGAAATAAAATAAAGAGGAAAGCGGAAGAGAAAATCAAACACTGCTACAAATGTTTGATTAGTCTTCCTAGTCCTGACCACACTTCAATGACATTTCTTGGACACACTGGTCCTTTATACCTGCACTCTGAGTGACACCATTGCATTCGCTTATCTTGCATGAGATTCCTGATTTTATTATACTGCATAGCTTGGATAGAACTTCCTGGTGGCCAATGAGCAAGATCATATGTGATTCATCCTTGTATATTCAAGGTGGTGGATATGTGGCGATTATTATATATAAGGAATTTAAATAAACTCATAATGCAAAGTTTTTATTGACAACATTTTCCAAATGTGGGAGAGTCAGAGTTCATGTATATGTAAATAATACATGGGTTTGAAGATACACCACCAAGACTGTACTATAAGGCCTTTGAAGGGAGAATTTATGCTGACCATAACAAGACAGCAAAGCATAGAGACCTAAACTTCTCCTATTTTATTATTCATCTGCTTAGTACAATCAGCATCTCAAGGAAACATCTCCATTGGACAGCATACCATTTTGTATCTAAAATTTTCTTCTCTTATATTACCTACACATTACATTTGTGAGAAGGTATGGGAAGCTTCCTATTTCTCTTCAATTATTTTATTTCAATTAGACAGCAATTTTATTTTTCCAAAAGCCTGAAATATTCCAAATAAGACTATTGTTCATCTGAATTATCTCAAGATGCTTCTTGTTTAACCAATAAAGTGAAAAGACACTGACTGCCTTCAATACCTGTTAGTAAACAATATGGGTCATGAATATTCAAGAAATTTAGCCAATGATCACAGTATCAGTAAAAAGTATTTAATGAGAATTCCTTAGTGCTCAACATTGAGTTAAAAATTGACATCATGAATTAGATATCCTCTTATAAAATCTAAGTATGATATGAAAGTATAAAATTCAAACTATATTTTCTTATTTGTTTTTTCCTCATGATTCTAACTCTATGTAGCACAGATACTATTCTGACCCTAAAGAAATATAAAACATATTTCTTTTTTTTTTTAAAGATTTTATTTATTTGACAGAGAGAAACACAGCGAGAGAGGGAACACAAGCAGAGGGAATGGTGGTGGGAGAAGCAGGCTTCCTGCTGAGGAGAGAGCCCGATGCGGGGCTCGATGCGGGGCTCGATCCCAGGACCCTGGGATCATGACCTGGGCCTAAGGCAGACGCTTAACGACTGAGCCACCCAAGCGCCCCTATAAAACATATTTCTAAAACCCAGAAGTCATTGATATGAGGATTCTGTTTTGTTAAAATGCAGTACATGAGTATTTGATTCTGACATAAAATCATAGTTAGAAATTAATTATAGTGGTTTAAAACTTTTAGCTTCAGATGAAGACCGACCACTTGTATTTACATTCCAGTTTTCCAGTATTTACTTGCTATGTAATAATAACAACGTAATTTATTTTCTCTTTCTTGGTTTATGCATTTGTACGGTGGGAATAGTAGCAGGGTCTGTCTCATCTGGTTGTTGAGAAAATTAAATGAGATCATTTATATAAGTTGTTTAGCACGCAGTAAATGCTTAATATATATCATCTATTTTACTAACTTTATGGTAATAGCTAATTAACTTGATTTTGATTGAGGCATTTTATTGCCCTCATTAAAATATACATTAATCCATCATCCAATATTTATTGGCAAGGTACTCTGGTAAGTATTACAGTCTTAAAAGTATTTGCCATAAATAATCACCAAATCATTGGAAAATCTGACTTCTTGAGGCTTGAATAGTTAAGCAGTTATTCTAATTATGCAAGGTTTTAGGTGTTCAGATGAACTCATGACCTGGAAAATGGACATGCTTCATAGTTCAGTCAACAAAATGATATGAAAGATACCATAGCTGGAAAGCGTTTTTAAATATTGCACACCAGTAAAGAGTCTTATGACTTGTAAGAGTGAAATCTGTTGCCCCCATGTCCTACTAAAATTCAAAATGATATTATTGAGTGTTTGCTTTGGATGAGGGATCGTGTTAATGCTTTATGTACATGGCTGCATTTAATTCAAAATTTCCTACCAGAAGAGTATACCTATCATCTTAAAAATGAGAAAGCCATAGTCCAGAGAATCTAAATATGTTTCCAAGTAACATAGCTAGAGCAAAAGCTGGAATTTAATCATCTTTTTACACTTTCTCATGCCACATCTCAAATATCTATTCTGCATTTAAGATACCATTTTGGTGTCATCTTACACAACTGGCATATGCATGTAGCAGCAAAGGTCTTAGAGTAACACCTATGTATCACAGGTCATCAGCCAAATCATTTGGATCACTGCTCTGCCTCATTAATAGGTAAATCAGTGCAGTACTAAATAAATAAAGTAGGTTCTTGGTTTGAAAGAATTTAACATTTATAGTTTCAACTATTTTGTAGAGATTTCAAGGTCCATGGACCTAATAATTTGTAATTTTGTTGAGATGAAAATTAAAATACGTATGACTATACAATATGTAAAAATGGGTCTTGAAGAAAGTGAGGACAACTGACTAAAATAGCATCTGCATTTTGGTATATTATTCTACAGTGTTTCTGTGCAAAGATACTTGGATCAAGTGTTTTCTAACATCTCTATTGTTTTTAAGTTTTTATTTTTTTAAAGATGTTATTTATTTATTTAGTTTAGAGAGAGAGCATGAGCAGGGGGAGGGGTAGAAGGAAGGAGTAGATAGGGAGGGAGAGAGAAAGAATCTCACGCAGACACCCTGCTGAGCTTGGAGCCCAATATACAGGGCTCAATTTCATGACTCCAAGATCATGACCTGAGCCAAAACCAAGAGCCAGAGGCTCAATTGACTGAGCCACCCAGGTGTCCCTTAAGTTTTCTTCTTCTAATAGAAAATAAATTACTAAAATTGGTCTGAAAGTTACTCTTTACTGTACTATTTTGAACATTAAATTATTTTGAACATTAAATTAAATTAAATTGAACATTAAAATATTTTGAGTATAACAGGAAGCATCCTTGTGAAGCTACTGTGATACTGTAGATCAAGATTTGAGTAAGATTTTCCTCATTATATCATTCAAATAGTTACTCTGTGCATTAACTAATGAGAAAAGCCAACTTGCCTTATTTAAAAAAAAAAAAAGGAGAGAAAGCTTTATATGGTTAGTCAGATCAATAATAATAATAATGTTTTCAAACTACGAGATTTACTGTTTGCCCAAATATCATTCATTTATCGTTTCATTCTTTTTTTTTAATTTCTTTATTATTTCTTTTAAATTCTTTTAATTTAATTTAATTTTTAAAACAACCTTATGAGATGAATGGAATTAGAATTCTAACTTTCAAGGTGAGAAAATTGAGACTCAGCAGAGTTAAGTAACATGCTCACTACTAATAAATTAAATCTGATTCAGATGAGGTCATTTACCACCAAATTGTGTTTCCATTTTAACAATTTACTTTGTTATGAATCATTTTAAGGTTTTTAACTAATATTGATATCTCAAAGCAATTCAAGAATCATTATATTATTCACTATTCTTCACTGGCCTGCAAACAAATCTATTTATTTTGTACTAATTATAGTGATAGTGAGGGCATCTGATTTCACTTTGGCAATTCCATACTCACTTTCTTAAGTGAACTCACAATAACTCTAAGTAACTCACTCAAAGAATCTTTTTATTTAAAATAATAATATCTAATAATTCATCTGAATAACAGATAATTGGAAATTACAAAGTTACAAAGAATGTTGAGAGGACATTCTTTCAGGATGGTACTAAATAAAAATAAACCCTTAAATATAATGAAATTTTTAAAACAATAAATTTGTCGTGCATACAGTTTTATATTTATGCTCATTTCATCAATTAGAAAACTGAGATTTGGAGGACTGAATGATTTTCCTAAGATTGCAAAATTAATAAATAGGGGAAAATCAATATTAAACACTAGATATGTGGATCTTTTATCTTCTAAATATAAAGTCAAGAGAAAGAATGAAATGGATATGAATTATTGTAGAAGCAATGTTTAAATAAAAAAAACATTAAAGCACTGGAAGTACTAAAAAAATGTGAGAAGGTAAGATAAAGACAAATTGAATCCTGAAATAAAGTAATTTGAAAAATAAATATCAGGGAGAGAATGTAAGAGAATCTAAAAGAGAAATAAGCAGACATACCAAAAGGTAAATGAAAAAAATAAATATTTTTTCATAAATGACCTGTTCAAAGATACTATTTTCTCTTATAATGACATAAAAGCATCCAGACTTCAGTTTAGAAGGAGTTAATTGCATGAGCACCCCACCTCTCTTGTCACAGAAGCTAATCATTTTTGCATCAAGGACTGTCACCAAGTAGCAGTGGCTTAGTCACTATTAGGGTGAGGGGGGTATGTGGCTTTGAAAATAAGTCACAAGGCTAAACAGACAAAGTAAAAGGGACTGGGCCTGTGTTTACTGAAGAGGTCAATTGATTTTAAAGCATGAAGCTGTTCTACAGTTTCACAAGTACAATCTCACACAGAATCCCTGGCATAAAATGTAACCATTTACTGAAATTCATGGTAAATTATTAAACACTTGGCATGGACTCATTTATATTGAGTAGAAGCAAAAAGACTAAAAAAAGAAGTCCCACATGTAAACAGCAAGAATATAAATTAAATCTGCCTCTAGCAGAGTCCTTCAATGTCGTCATTTCTTTTGGAATATTCCCTGTTCTAGCCTATTTTTCTTGATAAGCAATCAAAGTATTAAATATGCTCGCTTTAGAATCTGAAGTAATCAAAATGGAAACAGTAATTTGACTTTTGCTCCAGTAATTTTTTTCTCATCTTGCATTTTCTCATTAAAGAATTTACATTCGTAGGACAACACAATACACTAAATGGTAAAACTATGAATGTTTTCACAGAAATTTGGAAGAACCAAGTGAAAATATATGGAGTGAAGCTTAGAGTATAAAAGGAAAATACTTTAAAATAGACACATCCATAGTATATAACAGTAATACCTTGTATTTATTCCAATTTTGTTCCTGCTACAAGAGGTTTACTTTAAGAAAAGGCAGAAAAGGAGGAAATTCATCAGTAATAATAATTAACGAGGGGCACCTGGGTGGCTCAGTTGGTTAAGTATCTGATTTCAGCTCAGGTCATGATCTCAGGGTCCTAGGATGGAGCCCCTCTGTAGGCTCCCACACAGCAAAGAACCTGCTTGTCCCTCTCCCTCTGCCCCTCCCCTCACTGTGTGTGTTTATAATAATAATGAATGATTAATAATAATATTTCCATGTGGTTTTGTAATTGAAGAATAGAATTAGACTACTCATATTTTCACCAGATACTATATTTCAGTTAGGTATATTTACAACGTAGAATGTATGCTAGCATGTACATAGTGTTTATAGTTTATGTTGAGTGAAAATATGCTGTTTTTGTTGAACCCATTTAATATTAATCTAAAGTCTATGAATTTTAGGTGAATGTATGTAATTCCATACGAATAATTAAAATTAAGTTAGAAAAATAGTTTCAAAACACAATTTTTATATTCTATTATTACACCTAATTATAAATAAATTGAATGATGAAATTTTCGAGGAAAGAATGTTGCCAAGAGGATCGAGGATAATATATACTGAAGTCTTCTTTATGAAGAGGGGGAGAAAAATGATGTTCCACTTACATAATCCATTCTTAGATATATCTATTATGTGTCTGTTTTACTTCAGGCTCATTAGAGTAGATCTAGCTTAATGTAGTTTATTTTTTTAAAGATTTTATTTATTAATTTGACAGAGAGAGAGAGAGAGAGATTACAAGTAGGCAGAGAGGCAGGCAGAGAGAGGGGAGAAACAGGCTCCCTGCTGAGCAGAGAGCCCAATACAGGGCTCGATCCCAGGACCCTGAGATCATGACCTAAACTGAAAACAGAGGCTTAACCCACTGGGCCACCCAGGCACCCTTAGCTTAATGTAGTTTAATATAAAAAGAAAAGATTACCATTCCAACCTCTAATGGTATTTTTAAACAAAATTTCTGTTCTGTTTTCTTGATGCTTCAACAGGTCCTTGGCTTTATATCTGCCAACTTAGCATATGCCTTCTTGTTGAAATATCATGGAAATTGTAAGCAAAGCTCTTCAAATTTCTTCACTTTAACTAAAGTGATGAGGTAAGGGTTTAAAGATAGGGTACGAGCTGACATAATGGGGCTCCTTTTTTTTTTTTTTTCTTTCCCTTTTGTTTTTTGAGGCCATTCCTCAGAATAATGAATGAGAGCTGTTGGAAAACTCAGCTGTCTTCTTCCCAAAAGCTCACCCAATTGGGGAAGAAAAATCTCTCAGCAAAACCTGATAATAAGAGTAAGAGTTATCCTAGCTGGAATCAGAGTAGGACAATATGGCTGACTATTTTTTGTTTGTAAGTTCATGTGAAGAAAATATGTGCAAAAATCTGTATTTCCACAAAAGAAATGATTCAGTCATTGATGACAGTCTATGCTACCTCATTTCATCTTTTCATACCCATGAAGTATTTTTTTAATCTTTATTAAAGCTAAGAGAGCATAGATTCCCTGACTTTAACTCTGAAATACTGATAGATTATATCCTTAAAAAACATTTCTCATGATGACACTGGGTTTTAACTGAAATAAGTTAAATATGATTACTATCATTTTGATTCTCTGGCTGGATATATGCAGGACTAGAAATAGGGATAATTAAAAGTGACGTCTCTCAGCCCAACCTCCACAGCCTGTTATCAACTTAAAACCATACAAACAACCTTCTAGACCTTGGTAGAGAAGAAGCAAGAAGGCAGTAAGAGAGAGTATGACAGAATGATAATGACAATGATTATGTGATATTTTATAATAAACTGCATAAACATCCACTATCATACTATGATTTAGAGGTTTTGTACCTGGTTAGTGGTTTCATCTTCAAAGAAAACTTCATATTTAAGACTAAAGCTGTATTAATACAAATGGGTTATTTGGTAAATTTCTTTTGGACTCTGAGGTTTAAACACATTTTTTTTGAATCCACTTATTCATGTTCTATAGAAACCAATCTCTTTACTGATGAATCCAGAGGACCCTACATTCCCAAGTCTCTTTTAGCTACTAATTCATGTTAAAGGTAAGAGAAAGGTTGCTTTTCCTGGATTTCTCCACCAATTCTCTCAAGGAGCATTTGTGTATTAAGCAGACTTTGCTGAAAATTTAGGATGAGGGAGTAGGTTTATACCATGGGAACAGAAAAATAATTAAAAATGAACATCAGATTTCCATGTGACTAAAACCCTTTGGCCATAAAGCTATTTGGAATTATTCATTTGCCTGGAGTTACTGTAAAATCTTGCCACATTGTGTGATTTCTTTCTCCGTTTTCTTTTCCTCCTCTCTTCCCTGAGCTCCTGACACTCAAAATATATGTTCATTTTTTATGCATATCAGTTTTCTTACTGTCTCAATCCAAACCACTTACTCAATGATGACTACCTTCTATTCTCAAACTATTTTTCTTTTTTTTTTTTTAAATTTTATTTCTTTATTTGACAGAGTAGAGAGAGAGATCACAAGTAGGCAGAGAGGCAGGCAGAGAGAGAGGGGAAAGCAGGCTCCCCGCTGAGCAGAGAGCCAGATACAGGGCTAGATCCCAGGACTCTGAGATTATGACCTGAGCCAAAGGCAGAGGCTTTGAGCCAGTGAGCCACCCAGGTGCCCCTCAAACTATTTTTATTAAAAAAAAAAGAAAGAAAGAGAAGAAAGTTCAATTTTGAAGGGAAACTCTTGATAGTAGCTGTATAAATATATCTATATATATTTCTCCTCCACACCTGCCACAGCTTTTTCAAAAAAGGCTTCCTTCAATGAAATCAAGTACAGTAGCCTTTTGTGATTTATAATCTATATATGTAATTGGTATTATGACTTCACATCAAATAATTTTAATATATAGCCATATTAAGGAGGAAACATGTATTCAGTATGAAAACCAATAGTCAAATAGTAAATACAATATAATATTATTAAAAATCTGGTCACTACATCTTTACTCTTTAATTGTACAAATGTATGATGAGGCTATTAATAATACGTATTGATCCATTTTTATTAAACTTTGACAAAGAATTAATTTTGCCCTAGTATAATCAATGCCCTTAAACAGAACCAAATTCATATATGGTATTGATTTCTAGGGAAGAAAAAGTCATTATGTTTTTGCTTAGGGGAAAAAGTTCAATTATCCATAAGCTCAATTTTTAAAAAAGTATTAATTCACTTTTTTTCTAGAAAGAGACATGGGGAATTTCTAGTGATATTGATTTATAGAAAATATACAAGAGCATTTTTGGAGGGGAGAGGCACTTTAAAAGTAATCTTTGATTTCCTTGTAGCAATTAGAGGAAAGCTTTGCCTGTGCCAGGTGTTAAATAAATGTTAGTGAAAGAAATACCTTGGGTCATTTTGGTTGCCTGGAATAGATAACCTGGCCAACCAAGCCAAGATAACAGTTTAAGAAAATGCCAAGACCAGGATTTGGGCTGGAATATTGTCATGCTTGAGAGAGTTCCGATAACAAACTATTTTGTCTAACTTTCTCAGGGGTCACCTTATATTTCCTCACACGTGTTCTGTCTCTATCTCTCTAAACTGGCTTCCATATACTTCTCACTCCTTTCTAGCGGTAGTTTACATATGGCTAAGATTTGCTACCATCTCTCAGGCTCTATATCTTAACAGAAATTTTGATGTGTTCTGCTCTATTCTACCTCTGCTTCCAACTGACTAAGTTTTTCTGTTTTCTAATTAAAATTTATTTAGTAGTAAATTGCTTTTTGTTTTTGTTTTGGCAATCCATGGGTCATATATCATTGGCAAGACTATGCCTAGGTTGCTTTTATTGCATTAGATGCCTGTCTGATCTCACCTGTTAAAACTGGAGGAGTAGATCATGTGCTTTGTCAGATTTCCCTTAAAAGAGAGTTGTCAGAACAGGCGGTATGATGTCTCTCAGGAGAGCAAATTACTACAGATTGATCTCTGATCAATAAAAGGGATATGTTATACAAATCAGAAACCAGAGGACATTTCCTTGTTCAGACTCTTAAACTGAAACAAATAACCATGGCTATCTAACACATATGGATAACATTCACAAAATAGAATTCTCTTCTTGTTCCCTACCTCCCACCTCTTTCACACCTACTGTCAGTCACTGAATCAAATCATCTCAAATAAGTAGGTGCAGTGACACAGCAGAAGAGAGACATGTACCACAGGGGCTGTGCTGAGGTTGGAGAGCTCATCCATCAGGCTGCACATGCATAATAATCAGTTCATTTTGATATGCCTGACATCATTGCAATGTCTCCTGAGGAAACCAGAGGGGGAGTTTGGGGGAAATTAATATGACCTTTAGTTGATGCCTAGAGAATACCTCCCCTTCTTTTTTCCTGTCAATGGAAGGGATAAAAGCCTATGTTAATTACATATTTGTTCCCTCTCTGTGGAGTTTGCATGACAGATAGTCTGTTCACATGTAGAGATCAGGAAGTTTACTAAGGAAAATGACAGAGAACAATATGCAGAGGATAAGTTCATGCTGAAAACACTAACTGTTAAGAAAGTGGATATCTGAAATATATGTTTGAATCAGTCATATATTTGATTTTCTTTTTCTGAGATAATGAAATTCAATTGGTCAGGTGGGGAGAGGGTCAGAGTATAATTAATTCCAGGAAGGGCAGGTTAAGCATGCATATTTGTTTTTCATATCCACACAATACACTCACAATGCAGATGGCTTGAAGTATTTACTCCTCAAGCAGATTGATCTATATACCACTTAGTATGTGTCCTTTTATTTTATTTATTTTTTTGTGTCCTTTTATCTAGTAGCTATCAATAACTAAAAAACAACCACATAATATATTCAAATGAGCATGCAAAACCCATATTTATTATCACCAAATGCCGAAAATAAATGCAATAGTAGAGGAAAGAAAGTGTATCTCATTTGTGTTGGATATGAAAAGAGCAAAGACAAAAGAAAACAAGAAATAAAAACATAAAAATTAAAAACTTTGTACTGAGTTTGGGAGTCTATCCTCAGGACTACGCTCAACATTTTGTAGCGATGCTAAGGATAGAAACAACCAGCTCTTGAACTTTGAAGTAATTGGTTCACAGCTGTGCTTATACTGAGATGGAAATATGGTAATACATTTGTACAGAAGTTTTTTTTTTTGGTAGTTGTAATGAGAAAGTTGTCAAATTAAACCCAAACTGCTGTAAGTAAAATAAATTACGTGTGGAAATTCAATTTCTGATATTTGCATTGCATGGGTACATGTGCTATGATATTTCTAAAAAGAATTCCTTTGTTATTCAAAAGTTTAGTGTTAAGGAAGCAAAAGTGACCCAAAGTGATTTTTTTTAAAGATTTATTTATTTATTTATTTATTTATTTATTTATTTATTTATTTATTTGACAGAGAGAGAGAGATCACAAGTAGGCAGAGAGGCTGGCAGAGAGATAGAGGGGGAAGCAGGCTCCCCGCTGAGCAGAGAGCCCAATGCGGGGCTTGATCCCAGGACCCTGAGATCATGACCTGAGCCGAAGGCAGAGGCTTTAACCCACTGAGCCACACAGGTGCCCCCCAAAGTGATTTTTAGAATTTTTTGTATCATAAAAAACATAAGACATCATACCAAGGCAACATGGCACACTTAGCATTTCTTAAATGCATGAGTTCCTAGGGAGGAACACAAAAGGAGTCCACATTTCTAGCTATCAAAGTGTTTGAAATATACTTAAGAAGGCAAGATTAGCACATCTGAAAGAGGGACAATGTAGAATACACAGATAATCAGAAGAAAAAGATCAGTGAATGTTGAAATAATAAGAAAAGTCTTTGTTGAGAGGATACAATAAGGGCTTTAAAGAGTGGATATAGAGTTAACACAAAAGACTTTTAGGGATATATCATACAAAGTCCATGCAGCAAAAACTGTGCACATGTGTGTGAGAAGAGAAGAGGATGAAATCTAGACAGGGAGAGCATGACTTTTTAAGGGGACAAGTAAGAAGTTGGGCCAGGCAGAAACTGAGGTGTGCATTGGACTGTGTTCAGCAAAAGCTGCAAAGAAAGCTTTGGTTCTATATGGGCTCCTGAGAAACCAAGTGGTATGTATAAACTTCAACAGTGCAGTTATGAGTGGACAGGTTTTGGGATTGGGCCATGACTTGTCACAAAATAAAAAAAGTTCTAGTTTGGAAATGTGACAAAGGTCTAGAACGTGATTCCAGCTGACTAACATGTTGTATGGTCTTGAACATGCCCCTTGGTTTCTTAGCTCACAGACAGTTGATGGAAGCTTTCTACTCTAATCCTTACATCTCTTCTATTATAATCTTAGGGTGTCCAAAACAAAAGAAAAACACTAATTTATTATGTGCCTAGAAAATATTTACAGTGACTGAGAAAATTATGAAATTTTAAAGTTTGGCATGGATAGCTTTCAAGAGAAACGGCACATGTTATTTTAGTACCTGAGTATCTAATGGTGAAGGAGAGGAAGTGTTGATGAATTAGAATATTTTGAAGTCCTTTCAATCCCAATTGGGCATTGCACCAGATTAGAGGGGGTAACTGTGACTAAACTAGTTTAGGGTATGATAGTATCTAGCCCACAGAAAGTGCTTCACTTGCTATGTGTTGAAAGAATTTGCCTAAGCGAATATGCCCATAATGTATACTTTGATTTAGGTTTCAATATTTTTTAATTTATTAAAATCTCACTCCAAGATGATAATTCAATAATAATTACTTAAAAAAATGAAACTCACGTACTCTCAATTGTGTCTGTACCTCAGTAACTTACAGTTAAGACACCTCATATATGAATTAAACAAAGAACACAAAAAAACACTGAAGGAGCCAATGCAATATGTGTTTATGTTAGGTACAAGTGATCATCCAGGATTCAGACCTGGGGATTCGCTGCAGCAGGGTTTACACACCTGCTAACAATTACTTCCATGTTTGGTACAAGACCACGGTGGGTTCCGTGTTTGGCACAAACACGCGAGTCCATATTCCCTCCGCGGCCAAGGCACACAGGCCTTTCAGTCGGGCTCTGCTCTGCTTGGGCGGGTAGTTCTCGTTTCTGGACTTGAACGCGCTGACAAAAAAGGACGAGTACAGAGAAGTGGTGCTTTCGGACACAGTCTCAGGGTCTTCTCCTCTCTCCAGCTGCCACTTGACGCAAGCGCAGATCAGCCGGCACACGAGAGGATTGTGGCAGAAGAGAAGCAGCGGCACGTTGTCCCTCACGAAACCGAAGGTTTTCAGGGCTTTACTCCTCTCGTGGAAGAAATGGTAGAAATACAGCTTCCTTTCCTGTTCAGAGAATCCCGAGAGCGTTATGTATCTTGGACGCTGCAACAAGAAATAGTTTTTTCTCATGCCCACGATTCCCAGCGTGATAAGCAGAAAAGACTCCGGAAGTATTTTTTTCTGCAGCAAACTGCTCAGGACAACCTGAGTCGGCCGTCGCTGCCTCTGGTCATCGGGCAGCTGAGCCATAAGCTCCAGGTCGAATTTTAGCTCCTCGAAGCCATCCATGATGAACAGGATCCTCTCCGGCTGAGCAAAGATGTCCTCGACTGGCTCGGAAGACGGGGGCCAGTCCCTGGAGACGAGCTCCACTAAGCTGGTCTCGGGGATGGAATTCATCTCGCAGCCTCTGAGGAAGAAGACGAACGTGAATCTGTCTTTCCATAAGCTCCCCTCCGCCCATTCCAGCATCACTTTCCTCAAAAGCGTCGTCTTTCCGATTCCTTCTTGACCTTGCAAGACCACGGTGGGCGAGGGCTCTCCCGCCTGGACGGCACCAATCGCAGCCTGCAGCTCTTCATACTCTGGCTTTGTGGTTTCTTTGTAGAAATCACTGGAAACCGGCAGGCAGGTTTCCTTTTCCCACACGAGACGTAATTTCTCCTTCATGTGGTCTCTGTATGGGTTCGGTTTGCTTCTGATCTCCTCCTGAGCCTTTGTCCAGAGGTCATGCCGACCAATCTGTAGAAAAAGGTTCAAGGTCACATTCCACGCTCGCTTTCCCGGGTAATGCTTGTCCAACAGCTTTGCTAGATCTTCTCTCGAAGCCTTCTTTAACTCAGTCCATGGGATTGGCTTGAGGTCAAGCTGCAGAGGCTCTTGTCTGAGGAGCTCCTTAAATTTCCAGAACTCGTCCTTTCTGAGCTCCTCCAGGTACCACAGCAAGCCAAAGTCCGAAAAAAAGGAT
>CM053615.1:27264668-27327298 GCA_028646535.1 Procyon lotor
ACAGCTTTGCTAGATCTTCTCTCGAAGCCTTCTTTAACTCAGTCCATGGGATTGGCTTGAGGTCAAGCTGCAGAGGCTCTTGTCTGAGGAGCTCCTTAAATTTCCAGAACTCGTCCTTTCTGAGCTCCTCCAGGTACCACAGCAAGCCAAAGTCCGAAAAAAAGGATTTGGCCATCTTGTCCTGGGACTGTGAGCTTGATTACTTCCATGTTTGGTACAGTGTTACAGGTCACATGGGCACAAGGACATTGCCTTTCAGAGCAAGATGTTTTGGACACCCACGCCATGCATTGGGGTCCTAAAATGTGAGGTGCTAAATGTGAAGTTCAAACTCTTGATATTTTAGGGAGAACTTGGGACTTGGGAGTTCCCTCCCAATTGTATTGCAGTATGCTGAAAATGAGCTTTATGGCAACCATGAGTCTCAGCCTTTCCTACCTATCTTGAGATATTTTCTTATTTGCACACTTTGGAGAATCACCCAGCTGGTATCAGGATTTCTTTCACAACTGTAGGCATAGCTATACATTTGGTGTGTCTGTGGGAGGAGTGGAGTTCAGGAAGCTCTTATGTTGCCACCTTGCTTGACCTCTTCTAGATGTTTCTTTATCTCTCTGCGCTTCTGTTTACTCAGTCTGTAAAATGGATCTACCATGGTACTTTATTAACCAATAAGAATAAAAGATAATACATGTTAATCTCTAAGCACACTTCCTGGCACACAGAAAGCATTCAAAACATAATAGCTTCGATGATGATGATAATGATGGTGATGGTGATGAGGACAACTACTATAACTACTACTATTCTCATCCCATGTTCAAAATTGCAGAGAAAACATAAATTTGTTGAGAATTGCAGAGAAAACACACATTCTCCAGAGTGTCTTTAAGGATGAATACATGATGCTACTTATGGTGAAAAATCAACATTAGATGTCTACCAATATGGGCATAGAAGTCAAAAAGGTAGTGATAATAATTTTAAAACAAACCCTTGTGAAAGCACAGTAATTGGATGTGTAATCTTATGTTTCAGCTTACATAATGAGTAAAAGGCATCTGTTTCAAAAGCAATGTCTCACTAGTCTTATATGCTTTTAATATGTGCTCATCTTGCAGTCAACTGCAGTTCCTAGACTAATATTAATATTCCCCAAATGACAAAATTGCATCAACTGGAAATTTGGTTTCTGCCTGATATTCTGTGTTAGCTTTGCTATTTTAGACTCAAATAAGCAGTTTGAAAAAGCCTTAAAAAGTCATTGTCATTCCTGATTGCAGTTCATATTACATTACCTGTAGAATTTCATCCCCATTTGAATTACTCATCGCCAATCTGATCATTCTTCCATAATTAGACTCTTTTGGTGAAGGATAAACTCTGAATATTAATATCAGAAAACTAGATTTAGAACAAAGAACAGGATGGAAGGCAATTTTGGAATCTATCATTAGGGTTTTTAGGTTATAGTCATAGAAATTATTCCTCACTATGTGCTTTTAATGAGTAAACAGTCCATAACAGATAACAACAAACTCATCCTTTCATTTGTTATATTCAGTTAAGGCATTTTCCTACTAAGCCTTTTTGAATTGGTCTTCCCTGGAATAGTCCTTTGAATGTGGCATTTATTTTAAACTAAATAGTCAATATAAAGGCCCTAGGAATTTAATATAGTTAAAATAAATAGTAAATTATTTTGACCAAATATTAAGCATAGCAACCACATATCCTTTCTTTCTCTCTTTCCCTTTCTTTCTTTCTTTCTTGCTTTCTTGCTTTCTTGCTTTCTTGCTTTCTCTCTTCTTGTTACTTTTTATCTCTTTCTCATTCCTTTTTAGCACAAGAAGCACAGAGGTGAATTGGGCTTTGGAGACAGCTTAATTACAGTTAAGGCAACAAAAACTTGGGAAAAAAATAGATCTTTAATTTGCCTAGAAGACAAATTAGATTTTTGTTACAAAAAATACAATTTGGTGTCCAGTAAAATCTAATGTGTCCAAATCCATATTGGCAAGAGTGTGCTAACATAATACTTGAATATAATAATAGGGAACCCTATAAATGTGCATAACATTTCTTTCATAAAAATAAGAAATTAAAGAATTTGGAACTTTGGAAAGCAGAAAATACACAAACTCAAAAATAAGATACTATAGAGAAGACTACTATAAATTTAACTCTAAGGGACTGCTTGGAATCTAGTTTGAAATTTCAAAGTTTAAAGTGAACTACAGAAAATGTAAAAATGTTAACAGTAAGTTTATTTTCTAAGTTTTTAGAAAGAGAATATGGTTATTAAAAATGCAGAAAAAAGTTAAAACACACACATATGTCTTCTGTGACTTTCATTATCGCAGGAGAAATGTAGATATAACCTCTGTAACCTCTTCATAAGAAAAATTAAGTCAGGATTTTGATACATTTTCTAAATCCTCTTCCAACGGATTTACAAAAGTTTGGCTTTGATGCCTTTCTAAAAAGAATGTGAGGGTGTAATTATACAGACATGAGAATAACAAAAATTTTTCAAGAGCAGAATCCTTTGCCCACCTGATTTGTTACCTAGGGAAGGATTTTACTCTATCAGCTCATGCACATCTAACTAAAAAGTATCAGTTCAAAAGTTTTCCTGGGGAATATGACCTGAGCTGTTGCACATTGAACTTTGTGTCCAACCAGGTAATGATGGTAGATAAGCTGCCTAAATAATTCTTTACTACAGTACCCATTTCTATGCCTTCTCCAACACCTATAGAATAAAAATAATTATTTCAGCTTGTATTAGCTAACCTGTACTATACCCTGGCAGACAGTTAATGGCTATTAGTAAATGAGGATAATCATGTTGTATACACTCAGCATATTTGAACCAGATAGAAATATGCCAACCTTGTTAAAATAATAAATAACTATGAAATAATACAATAATATATAATAATTGCTTTATATTTGTCTGGTAATTATTTATTTAAATGTTATTAATTAATTTATTTATTTATTTATTTATTTATTTATTTTTGAGAGAGCAAGAGAGAGAATCTTAAACAGGCTCTATTCTTATTGTGGAATCAGACACAAGGCTTGATCTCCCAAACCCTGAGTTCATGACCTGAACTAAAATCAAGAGTCAGATGCTTAACTGATTGAGCCACCCATTGCCCCTTGATTTTTAGTAAGCTCTCTTTTAAAATGATTGTGAAATATAGGATTTAATAATTGTTGTGCCATAAATTATGATTAAGTTACTTGATTATGAACCTTATATTTAGGATAGTTTGTTTTTGTGAAATATTTTTCAGTGATAGTTTCCTGATATGAACTACTATAGGTATTATTATATTGCTCATTGATATTTAGTTTATATTACAATAGATAGACCTTTTTTATTGCTATCCTTAATAAACCAGTAATTCTTTTTCATAGAAATATCTTTTCATAAGTCATATTGTTACAGGTTTTTTTTTTTTAAACAAAATACATTGCAAAAAAAAAAACAATCTAAAGTAATAGTAGGCAGCCCTGGGGGTCACTGGCACTTTTCCCTTATCTCTCTCCTAAAGAACCTGGGAATACGGACAGAAAAATGTTTTCAAAGAATAAAGTATGAAGTAAATAAATAAGGGATTGGGACAGAAATATGTGATACCATCACTGAGTTACAAAATATGACATCATTCCCCAACCAGGGTAACTACAGAAACAATGTATAATCTATCACAATTTGATACCCAGTGATAGTGAAGAAAAGGGAAAAATCCCAGGCAGGTTTTTGCAGTGCCTTTACTTCTTCCAGTAACAGTTTTCTTCCCATATATCCAGGGAAGTTTTCTTTATAGTTCTATTTCTCATTTCTCATACTCTTAAAGTAATAAAGTATTGGTTATATATAGTCACTGTGAATTTTTTTTTTTTTAAGATTTTTATTTATCTGACAGCGAGAAACACAGCAAGAGAGGGAACACAAGAAGGAGAAGCAGGCTTCCCGCCAAGCAGGGAGCCCGATATGGGGCTCGATCCCAGGACCCTGGGATCATGACCTAAGCCGAAGGCAAATGCTTAATGACTGAGCCACCCAGGCGCTCCTGTGAATTTGTTTAATATGAATCTACTCATAACTGATATACTCCCTGATAAATGAAATGTCTGAACCCATACACTTGAGGGTCAAGACTTGTCCTGAAAGGAATTTGCCCAATAAATAAATAAATAAATAAATAAATAAATAAATAAATAAAATTAAATAAAATTAAATAAAATTAAATAAAATTAAATAAAATTAAATAAAAGTAAAGTAAGTGATTCAAAAAGTGCCATTCTCTGGAGAACTTCCTGCATGGCCAGTTGGCTTTCTTTAAGAACAAGCAACTTCCTGGGTAATGTTTCTTTTCATTGAAATTGTTCCATATAGGACATCCTTTGCCAAGTATATTATAAGCCTCTCCATCGAAGGTAGAAGCTGCCTCATTATTTGTGTGTCTTCTCTTAACAGACACTAAATAAATTGCTAAGCATTGCTATGATGTAATAAAATGCAGCCATAAGTAATTCTAAAGCTGCAGGATTTTCATTTCTTAATGTATTCTTCTCTTTTTCAAAAAAAAAAAATGCATTAAGAGCAGATAGCTTTGATCAAAACAACATCCTATGTATTTGTTCAGAAAACTGTTTTGTTTCATGCACAAATTGTTCCATTCAAGGGAAAAAGTGCATCAGAAAAATACTCTCATACAATGACAAAGAGTCATTACAGAAAAACTGCTAATTTCCTGTATATTTAGTGATCATCAAAGCCTCTGGAATAATGCTCAGAACTAGTGTAATGAATTACTTTTATGTTAAGTTTGCATATTGAGTACACAATAGCATATAGTCAAAGTTGTCTATTTTTTACTAAGCATTTCATTCATTTTTTTTGAGAGAGAATTTACTCTTTTTTTTAAATTTTTATTAACATATAATGTATTATTTGCCCCAGGGTACATGTCTGTAAATCGTCAGGCTTACACATTTCACAGCACTTAACAACACATACCCTCCCCAATGTCCACAACCCAGTCACCCTATCCCTACCAAACACCCCCCCTGCCTCCCAGCCAACCTTAATTCATTTCCTGAGTCTAGGAGTCTCTTATGGTTTGTCTCCCTCCCCATCCCTTCCTGTTTCATTTCTCTCCCCCACCCTCCCAAACTCCCGCCTTGCCTCTCAAATTCTTCATATCAGAGAGAGCCTGTGATAATTGTCTTTCTCTGACTTATTTCGCTTAGCATAATACCCTCCAGTTCCATCCACGTCATTGCAAATGGCCAGATTTCATTTCTCTTGAAGGCTTCATAGTATTCCATTGTATATATATACCACATCGTCTTTATCCATTCATTTATTGATGGACATCTAGGTTCTTTCCATAGTTTGGCTATTGTGGATATTGCTGCTATAAACATTAGGGTGCAAATGCCCCTTCACTCTTTGTAGATGATATGATACTTTATGTGGAAAACCCAAAAGACTCCACCCCAAGACTGCTAGAACTCATCCAGGAATTCAGCCAAGTGTCAGGATATAAAATTAATACACAGAAATCAGTTGCATTTCTATATACCAACAGCAAAACAGAAGGAAGAGAAATTAAGGAGTTGATCCCATTTACCATTGCGCCCAAAACCATAAGATACCTAGGAAAAAACTTAACCAAAGAGGCAAAGAATCTGTACTCAGAAAACTACAAAGTGCTCATGAAAGAAATTGAGGAAGACACCAAAAAATGGAAAAACGTTCCATGCTCATGGATTGGAAAACAAATATTGTGAAAATGTCTATTCTACCTAAAGTGATCTACACATTTAATGCAATTCCTATCAAAATACTATCAATTTATTTCAAAGAAATGGAACAAATAATCCTAAAATTTATATGGAACCAGAAAAGACCACGAATAGCCAAAGGAATGTTGAAAAAGAAAACCAAAGTCGGAGGCATCACCATTCCTGACTTCAAACTCTATTACAAAGCAATAATCATCAAGACAGTGTGGTACTGGCACAAAACAGACACATAAGCATTTCATTCTTAAGAATATGTTGTCCCTCTGGTATTTTGCTCTTATTGAGAATATAGCAAGACAGGTATTTAAAATAGTTATAACATAAGTATATTTTAGTCGTTGTTTCAATTTATCTATTAATGCCCGACACTAAATAAAACTATTTTAGGCTTTTTGGGGAAAAAGAAAACTTATTTTTCCCTTGCCAATGTTATTAAATTTGGAAAATATTCTTTTGAGGGAGAAACTGGTAGAACAATAACAGAAAAATCAAATGACCCAAGGATTCTCAGCAACATTGTTTGCATAAAATTAAATTTTCAAGCTTTTTAGCATTTATTTCAAATTTTTGAAGTCTAAAACTTCTTTGTTATTTGTGTATTTATTTTCAAAACTTACTTTTCAAGGATATTTTGTCAAAGATATTAAATGAGAAAGATGACAAGTTTTCTATTACTTCAAGGATGAACTATGTTGACAAAGCTAAGGACAAAGGATCACCCCTTCTTTTGAGCTATAAACACTTTAATTCGGCCAATTTGGCAATGCTGTTAGGAAGTTCTTTCCCATAGGCATGAAAACATAAAAATCTATACCTGAAAATAAATTAAAAAGAAGTTTTTTTGTGAATGGAGTCAGCATGTGGAGAATTGGATGAAGTATCATTAGTGGTTGAATATGCAGGGACATACTGAAAGTTTATACATATTAAGGAGTCTTCATTTTAGCATTTCCAACTGAACATTTTTTATACTAAAAGGAACAACATTTTTTTTTCATTTTTTAACATCTCCTTTAACAGAACAGGGAAAAGGAGTCAGTCTATGAATTGGCAGCAGATTCTTTGGCATCAGAGTACTCACTGTACATGATACCAAACAAGAAAAGAAAGTTATGGTTCCTGGCTTCGGGTAACAGTGAGAAGTACAGACACATGGATGTAATTTTCAGACATTCTTTAATTTTTTTTCCATAATATATTTCAGTTTCATGATGACTTTACTTTTAGCTTAAAAAAAAACCCCAAGGGGCATCTGGGTAGCTCAGGCAGCTTCTGCCTTTGGCTCAGGTCATGATCTCAGGGTCCTGGGATCAAGCCCCGCATTGGGCTCCCTGCTCAGCACGGAGCCTGTTTCTCCCTCTCTCTGCCTACTTGTGATCTCTCTCTCTGTCAAATTAATAAATAAAATCATTAAAGAAAAAAACCCCCAAAAATAAAACACAAAACAGAACAAAAACTAAAGGAAACTCAACATGTCTTATTTTTATTTTTTTAATTTTTTAAAACTTGAATTCAATTAATTAACGTATAGTGTATTTTTAGTTTCAGAGGTAAAGTTCAGTGATTCATCAGTTGTATATAACACCCAGGGCTCGATACATCATGCGCCCTCCTTAATGCCCATCACCACGTTACCCCATGCCCTCCCCTTCAGCAATCCCCAGTTTGTTTCCTATGATTAAGGGTCTCTTTTGGTTTATCTACCTCTCTGGTTTTGTCTTATTTTTTCTCCCTTATCTTATATTCCTCTGTTTTACTTCTAAAATCCCACATTATATATATATATATATGGTGATTTCTCTGATTGACTTATTTTGCTTAGCATAATACTCTCTATTTCCATCCACATCATTACAAATAAAAATTTCATTCTTTTTGATGGCTGAATAATATTCCAGTGTGTGTGTGCATGTGTGCGTGTGTGCGTGTGTGTGTGTGTGTGTGTGTGTAAAATACATCTTCTTTATTCATTCATTGATTGATGGATTTTTGTGTTCTTTCCATAATTTGGTTATTGTGAACATTGTTGCTATAAACTTCAGGGTGCATGTAACTCTTTGGATCACTGCATTTGTATCTTTGGGGTAAATACCTAGTAACGCAATTGCTGTGTTGTAAGGTAGTTCTTTTTTTAACTTTTTAAGGAACCTCCATATTGTTTTTTGGAGTGGCTGTACCAGCTTGCATTCCTACCAGAAATGTAAGAGGGTTCCCCTTTCTCCACAGCCTCACTAACTCTGTTGTTTCCTGACTTGTTTTTTTTTTTTTTTTTTAAGATTTTATTTGTTTGACAGAGAGAGATCACAAGTAGGCAGAGAGGCAGACAGAGAGAGAGGAGGAAGCAGTCTCCCTGCTGAGCAGAGAGCCTGATGTGGGGCTCGATCCCAGGACCCTGAGATCATGACCTGAGCTGAAGGCAGAGGCTCTAACCCACTGAGCCACTCAGGCGCCCCTCTCATTGAGGTTTTGATTTGTATTTCCCTGATGCCAAGGGAAGTGGTGCCTTTTTACATGTGTGTGTTGGCCTTTTTGCATGTCTTTTTTGGAGAAACGTCTGTTCACATTTCTGCCTATTTGTTGCCTGTATTATTTGTTTTTAGAGTGTTGAGTTTGATAAGTTCTTTATAGACTTATAGAGTTTGATATAGTCCTTTATCTAAAAAGACATTTGCAAATTTCTTCTCCCATTCTCCTCTAGGCTTTTTGGTTTTGTCAACTGTTTCCTTTTCAAAATGTCTTATTTTAAAGAACTGTATTTTTGTTTGTTTGTTTTAAGATTTTATTTATTTATTTGACAGAGAGAGAGAGAGAGATCACAAGTAGGCAGAGAGGTAGACAGAGAAAGAGGGGGAAGCAGGCTCCCGCTGAGTAGAAAGCCCAATGCGGGGCTCAATCCCAGGCTTTAACCCACTGAGCCACTCAGGCGCCCCTGTAATTTGGTTTTGAAATTATGATTTATAAAACATTGGAATTTTCATATCTATATACACAACTTGTTTTATTGGTTTAGGATGATAGCTTCTATTAGAAGCAAGAGGCTGGCTTACTCATTAAAACACAATTTGACAAGCAAACAATTGATCAGATTCTACTAAGCAATAGATTTGTCAGAATTTCTTCCATATTATCTAATAATTCCAATCTTTCTGATTGCTTTTCATGTTCTCCTTACTCCCTTCTGTCCCACCTGCATGCTTTCTTATTACTTAAGCTGGAGTTAATTTAAGGAAGATCACTGTGTCTTATTCATCTCTATATACAATAATAAATGCCTGGTATAGTCTTGGCATGAAGTTGTTGTTTAATATATGTTTATTAAATAAATAAATAAAAGGTATGTATCAAATGTTTTGGTAATTTGGCTCAATTATTTAAATAAACTGAATTAGTAGTAAGCACTTCAAACACTTGATATTTGCTTACTTAGCTAACTGAATGGTTGGTTACTCCAAATCTTAGGATCATTGCTTGTCACCCCAATTAATTACCTCAGAATGAAAAATGCTAACCATTTTGAGGCCACAGAAGAGGAGAAACTTCATGAATGATTTATTACCAAATTGGTGGACAGTGAATATAATATTTATTTTAGGTCAGTTTATATCAACATATAATCATAAATGTAAGTTTAAAAATTGTTATTCTATTTTGGAAGCTCCCCATCATTTAGCAACTAACATATGTAAATTGAGTAAATTATAGATAAATTTATTTCAAAATGACAATAACTGTAAGAGGTCATTAGCAATAGAAAATCCCAGTAAGGAGAGAGAAATAAATGCCACTCTAGGAAGAAGTGTAAAGCAACAGATTTAATTTGAACTAAGGCACTCCAAAAATCCACTAAAGACTATAAAATGATACTGAATGACCAGGATGGTTGATCAAGATGGAAGAAAATTAACAGCTAATAATCAATATATGAATAAAAGCCTTCCATTCAAAGAGGATAATAGATGTTACATCAGGGAGTCTATGATGCTACATGTAAATAAGAAAATGAATGAAAAATCAAGATCATAATATGAGGACACTAATTTATTTTCTCAGAATATTGATGATTGCTATAGAGGGGGTTATATAATTTTGTGACTGTATAAATCTCTTTTTAAACTTTTTAATTATATTCATTGTGCATCACAAGTAAACAACTCAAATGTAGGAATGCCACAAGATGCTGAGAGTAGTAGTTAACCTGAACTACATTACTCATAGCTGTTCAATTAATGGGATCTATCCCCATGCAATATATTAATTACTGCTAAAGACTTGGTGGGTGTCGGATCACACTGTGAGTGAATACGTAGTACAAAATTCAATATCTGTTAGGACCCAAGAGCTATGAATTAAATAGGGTTGGCCTCACCTGGAAAGCTGTTAAACATATCGTGGGAAAACCATTATGTTTCCTTACTAATAGGAATTAATACCAACAGAATAAACACAAACCTATTATAAACATTCAAAGTAAAAATGACATGTCAAAGATAAATAAATATCTCGTAGGCAAATAAATAATTTTTATTGAATTAGTAGACTCTTGGATAAAAATTATAGCTCTTTTACCCACCTAATAATGACTGTGAACCACTAGGGACAAACACGGCGATACTATAGGAGCAAGTTCTGAGGCTAAATGCATTCAACTCTTCTAGCAATACATAAATTTAAGTTTCATTTTGTTCAATACGGAATGGGGGAGCATATGAAATATTTTCCTTTTAAAAGGTGTATGTAGGGCGCCTGAGTGGGTTAAGCCTCTACCTTCAGCTCAGGTCATGATCTCAAGGTCTTGGGATTGAGCCCCGCATTGGGCTCTCTGCTCAGCAGGGAGCCTGCTTCTCCCTCTCTCTACTTGTAATCTCTCTCTCACTCTGTCAAATAAATAAATAAAAAGTATTTTAAAAGATCTAAATGTTAAAAAAAAGTGTATGTAAACATGATTTTAAAGAAAACTAAAATTATTTGTCCATTGTTTTTCAAATCAAGAAAGGGAAATACATATATTAAGTAAATATATCACAAACATATGTTATACTTGTAGACTGTGGCCATTTAAGAAAATGATGAGGTTTCTAGACTCACCCTTGCACCTGTTCCATTTGGCATCCATCTGTAGGATCAATTTGACCCAGGGCTCTGAGATGGGTGACACTTCAGGATAATGGCCTCTAAAAGAAGCCCGTTATCAGAAATTGTCAACTCAGTTGCTGTTCCACTGAGACCAGAGTACACCCCTTCCCTAAGGACCCAGGCATTTGCTACTGTACATCTCTTCCTCTGTGAACCCCAAATATATCCCTATTCATTGCTCATACTCTGAAACATCCACCAACAGACTGGTTTTCTAGTACTTGGTCCACTGATGTAAGATGGGCATCTGTTGATTCCAGGGGTTTGGTCTTCCACTTCCCACTCTGCTGACTCACTTGAATTGACATCTTGGTTTTGGACCTTGAGTTTAGTCCTTGGATAATAGTGCTTGTATCCAACCTGAGTTTGGACTAATCTGACTTGGATACTGATTTTCATAATGATCACTACCTGTATTCCTTCCTGGATTAATGGATACCTGCTTATATTTGCAAAAAAAAAATGATAATGTGTAGACTGGAAGAATTCTAAAGGAAACACTCCAACATAGGAAGAAAGAAGGATGGAAGGAGAGAAGGAAAGGATGGGAGGAAGGAAGGAAGGAAGGAAGGAAGGAAGGAAGGAAGGAAGGAAGGAAGGAAGGAAGGGAGGGAGGGAGGGAGGGAGGGAGGGAGGGAGGGAGGGAGGGAAAGAAAGAAAGAAAGAAAGAAAGAAAGAAAGAAAGAAAGAAAGAAAGAAAGAAAGAAAGAAAGAAAGAAAGAAAGAAAGAAAGAGAAAGAGAGAAAGAAAGAACTTTTTGGTAGCAGGAAGACAGGAATATCAAACACTATCTCGTGAATAATGGAAAGAATCAGATATCATGATCAACTGTAATCAAGTAATACTATGCTGCCTTTTAGAACTCACACCTTTTATTGTATCATACTTCTAAGCAGTGTTCTCCTGAGTCTCAGCTTGTTTTATGCCATTTTATTTGAAACTTAAAGATGGGAAAGTTAGAGAAAATAAATTCGTTTATTTTATTTTATTTTTTTTATGGATGACGATACATGATTGAAAGTGAAAGTTACAAGAAAATGCAAAAAGGGGGTAATGTCAGGAAAGAAAATCCATTCAGGGGGAGGAGTTTGAAGCATATTTGGCTGTGATTTCTAATTTGGTCAAAGAAATGTATGAAACATGATTCATGACTTGTATGTGGTAAGAAATATGAGATTTGTTGCTTAAAGAAAAAGTACAACTTTTGGGGGGATATTGAGTCCTAGAGAAAACACTTCCCAGGATTCTTGACAGAATATTTGCTACTTAACAAATTTTGGTTATATGAGTATCCGTCAACATAGTTCTTACAAATTGAAGGTCTCTGACTTATTTTCAAATGGTTTTCTAATCTATACAAGCCAGCAATACAACTATCTTCGAATATCAGAGTATTTTTCCAGAGTCAATAAAATCAGCTAAAACATTATATCAAGCATGCAATTCTATGAAAAAATCCATTGGAAAATCATGAACAGAAAACCTTTTTTTTTTTTTTTTTCCTTTGAGGATTGCAGGCCTACTCCTACAATGAAATGAAGTGAATATACTTCCTTTAAAAATAGAGATGAAATGAAAGGGAAAAGGATGCTCCTCTTTTCTCCAAACTTCCAGCTACTGATCATTTCCTGTGTTAAGTTATGTGTGGCCCAGTACCAATGAGAAGAGATAGGTTATCTAAATTCTTGGGAGAGCATCCCAACTTTCCCTTGGAAATTAAACTTCTCACTTTTCTTCCTAATTGAACTTGTACACATCAATGGAATGTATTTTAAGATGCTATAAATACCTTCTAGATAACTGAGTATGTTGAAATTGCCCATCTCTCCACTGAGCAAGTGCACTAATTCTATGAAGAATATTTTATTACAGCAGCAACAGATCTGAACAGCTTATATGAAGAAAGTTAATTTGCTTTAATGAAAAAATATGTGTATATGTCAAATTGTGATGCTTGTATTCAGTTTGTATTCATGCCTAAAATTCACAAATTTAGAGAGAGGATATCTGGAAGGTCTCTATACAGTGTCTTTGAATCCAGAAAAAGAGCTTAACATTTATTTATTTATTTTTAATTTTTTTTAAGTTTTATTTATTTATTTGACAGAGAGAGAGATCACAAGGAGGCAGAGAGGCAGGCAGAGAAAAGGGGAAGCAAGTTCCCTGCTGAGCAGAGAGCCTGCTGTGGGGCTCGATCCCAGGACCCTGAGACCTTGACCTGAGCCGAAGGCAGAGGCTTTAACCCACTGTGCCTCAACCCACTGAGGCGCCCCAAGAAAATGAACTTAACTTTTAAAAAAATTAAAAAGTTAAATATTTGATATAAAAGTTATAACCCAAGACACAGCCAGCCAGTGACCACCGTATATCTAATATTGTTTATTCTGATAAAGTTTCACTTCTTATTCAAGAAGCCAAGAGTTATTTAACACAAAAAATACGTATTTGCAATTCATCATAATGGAGGAAAAATATGACATGTGCATATGATTGTTATTTATAGGGGGCAATATATGCATATTGTTAATTCTATCAATGAAAAAAATCTTTGTAAGAATTAGCTAGAATCAGGATATTCTGAAATATCAACTTTATTAATATTAGTAGGACTTGAGGAAGTATTGGTGAATCTTTGATAAGGGACAAAATTAAAACCTAGTATTCATGTATTTGGAATTGGGAAATTGAGCAACCATACACTAGGAATCACAATTAGCTACTGACTTTCTAGGCAGGAGAGTGATTCATCAAGCACATCTCTTGAGACTTTTTGACTCTCAAAATGGAATTTTGCAAAAGCTAATTTCTAGTGGGCTATCAGATTCTTTTCCTTCCTGATAGTAGCTTGCATTTAGAGATGCACTCTTCTGTCAGCATTTAAATATGGAACTCAGTTAATTTAGCAATGATATATTACCTAACCCATGAGGTACCTCCCTGAACCCAGCACCCTCATGTGCACATGTCCCTAGGTGATTGCTGCACTATGTCTTTGTTAAACTACACTGTATGAGTCTTGGGCAGCAAAAGTATAAAAGCAAAGACTCAACTCTGAGCTATGGCCCAGAGGTCAGGCACGAGGCATGCATAATAGGTTGTGATTTTTGACTTCTAAATTTCCTCATAAAATATAATTTTGTTTAATAATTTCATTATATAAACACTTTAAAAATTGCGTCTTAGAGCTTACTGTTCTATTATGAGTTTTACAATTATAATCTCCAGGGTCATCCCACCCGGCTAGATTAGTACTATGGCTAAAATAATAGTGGATTCCAAGGCACATCATCTAGATGCAAATCCCTAGACTCACATCTTCCCATTGTATGATCTTGACAAGTTCTTTTAATTCTCTCTTCCTCAGTTTTCTCCTCTATAAAATGGGAACAATGATGATACTAACCTCAGAAGCTTATTTGAAGGATTAGATAAATTAATTAAGTACCTAGTTTATAACATTACCTATGCATTTCTATTTCTCTAAACAGTGGCTTTTTAAAAAGAATTTATTTATTTATTTGTTTATTTATTTATTGATTGATTTGTTTGTCAGATACAGAGAGAGAGAGAGCTCACAAACAGAGGGAGTGGCAGGCAGAGGGAGAAGCAGGATCCCTGTTGAGAAAGGATCCAGACGGAGGATCAATCCCACGACACTGGGTTCATGACCTAAGCTGAAGGCAGATACTTAACTCACTGAGCCACCCAGTTATAAAACCAGTTAAAAAGTGGTTTTATACTATTTCAACGTGTTTCTTTATACATGAACCCATCCATTATATTAGCAGTGAGTGACTCTCCTAAAGTAAAATTTCACGTGAAAATCCCATATGCAAGAAAAGTTCTACTCTTAAAGAGGTTAGACAGGAGCTATGTTTTGAAAGCCCCTGGCTCACACTTTCTCTATCTCTATAATAAATAAATAAAGTCTGTTAAAAAAAAAAAGGAAGTACCCAATATCAGTGTGTAACTTTTGGGTTTTTCTTATGCATGCATGTATGCATACAAAGAACTCTTTGTTCTTTAGCTATGCCTTATGTTCTTTATTTGTAATATTTTATTTGATGTATTTTAATCCTTTAATCTTAACATAAGCTACCTTACTGATAGCATAGGAAATATGGTTATTATTTTATTTTACATGTGAACTCTGGTTGCATATATTATTTTGGCATCTCTCTAGAAACATCAGGCTTTATATATTTCAGAGAAGTTTATTCTTTTCTTCACATATATGTAGATATATATACATGTGCATATGTATACATATATATATGTAGGTACATATATATATATATATACACACACACACATATATATATACACACTCACATGCATACACACATGTGATTATCCTAAATAACATTCTTATAACACAATCTTCAAAATTAAGAATAGACATTTCTGTTCACTTCAACATTATATTAAATTACGTTTTTTTTTTTTTTTATCCCTCAAAGTAAAACCATTTACCTAGTGTCCCATACTATTCTCAGGTGATGCAGAAGTTGTGTTTACATTAAGCCTGTTTCAGGCATAAATTTTCATTTTCCTTAGTTATTATGGAGAAGGGTTAGGGAACAAATGGAAATATCTATGGAGTTACTTTATATCACTAGAAAAATGTAACTATAAGTTAAAATGTATAGCACCAGGTATGGGGAATAGGGTGAGAATTTGATTCATGATATACATAAATTCCATGAATAACTAGTAGGTTACAATGTTGTTCTTTTGAATTTTAACACTTAAGGAAAGTGTGAGTAGTGTTTGTTGAAATTCACTTATACTGTTCTCACTCTGAAGGCACTTCACAAGGACTAGAAGAATCAAAATAATCATTACGGTAGATCACAACTCATTAGCATTATTGCTAAAAGCTCCCTAAGTTACCACTTATGTGCCTTTCAGACACATGATAAGGAGATCAGTAACCATTGCTGCCTATAAAATGGCAACAGAATTCAGTAATGCATCACAAAATTGTATACTTCTTTTTCAGCATGCATATTCAATTCCACTTTATTTAAAAAAGCAAAAACCATGTCTGTACAATCAAGCAGGAGAATTGATTGAATATGTTGTTAATGCAGTCTTTCAATGTCCCCCAGCAAACAAACAGCATATTTGAATTTGATTTGATATCTGTTGAAAGGAAACCACAATATTACCTGTCATATAGGTGAGAACAAATTAGGTATTCTGTTGCTCTCTTTGGGTGATCTCAATTTACTCAAAAAATCATTTGGTAAGATAGCTATAATGTCTCCGGCACTTAAAGTTGTGACTAGAAAATAGTTTTCTACTTTAAAAATAAATGTTTTGGCTCTACTCCAACATTTATTTTCAATAAATGCCTAAGCATTTATCTTGCAGCAGGAGACCATTATCCAGTCACAACGTTCAATTCCTTTGACATTATCTCTTAAGTAAAACAGTAGCGTTAAGAATAAAAGACTTGCCAATTGAAAGATTGCATTAGTATGCTGGGTGGGTGAACAAATGCTGTGGGTGAAAATCACCTCTCCCTCCATCAACATCTGAAGAGGAGGAAGCACATATTTTCTTCTCTTCAGTCAGGTATACTGTGTATTGGAACTTGTGGTAAAGAGCTTTACTGAATAAGAAGCCAGAAAGTGAATAGTCTAGCATATTCTAGATTAAATAACATCTCTCATGTAATTTAATTTCCTATGCCATTTGGTGTGTTTAATAGCCTCTCTTCAATGTGTGTGTGATGGAGATTCACATAATTTGTATTAGCTCTGAGAGATCCTCACTTACCCTAATTAAGGTGCATTTGTTATGAAAAACTCTTTGTAATATGATAAACTGTGTGCTGCTTCTTTTTTTCCAATAATCATTGAAGATTTTGGTTTCCTTGAATTGGTAAACAGTTCAGAAGGCTAAACCTATTTTGATAGGAAATGTTTTCTGAGGTAATATGTGTCTAAGTACAGATATTCATTATAAGATTTATTGTCTGTATTTTGTAGCCAATCACTGTTACAGTGGTAGAAGGAGTAAAAAATCACAGAAAACCCTTGAGAAAAGGGGATCCATTATGCAAAAATAACACATCAATGGGGATGGAAATATATTTAAGAAAAAAATACAGATCTGATTATATTACCCCTCTCCTTCAGTATTTTATTTACTGAACTCCCTGCCATCTGCTAAAAACCTCAGAAGTCTTCAAGATAGAATGGTAAGGTGCTTCTTAACATTGATTAACAAGAATTGTCAAGGGCTAGCTTCAATCTACCATTCTACTAATTCTTTGGCAGAGCACTATCAGAGTATCAGCCACCTCATTCTCAGTCCCCATCCTGGACATGGACCATAAGTTGGTATTTTCTCTATCTAATATAGGGAACATTGAAAACAAACTTTAAGACAATTCCCCTTCCCTCCCAACAAGACGACTGCTACTGGTAGAATAGCACAGAAGTATCAACTAACTTGTTTATAACTTTGGAACCCCATGCAAAGTAAAGTATATTTGATTTTCTGTAGGGTGAACCCTGAAACTGGATTTTTTTTCATTTCCATAACTGATTTTTTTCACACTAAAATTTGAGAATCATTGCTTTATGGCTCTGTTCAAATTATTTTTCTTTCATGAAACCCATATGCATCAAAGAAAAGGTAATGATCTTTCTTTTCCCTGATTTCTAGATTAATTTGTTTATATTGCTAAGGTGGCACCAATCACATAAGTCCCTGTACTACAATTACTTGCAAATATGTTTCATCACCTATGGGAATGAGATTTCCATCTTTCATATATTATCCTTTCCACAGTACTTAGCCAAGAGCCTAGAATATTGTAGAAAGACCTTTCATGACCATAAAAGAATTAAAAAAAAAAAAAAAGGCAGTGCTGTCTGTATTCAACATTCAAATAAAGATATAGCCTGAGGTCTAGGCATGTCTAGGTGTCACCTTGGTCCTTGCAACTCATTTTTCAGAAGGCTCTTTTCAGCCATACAAATGCATACGAGGGTGGAGATTAAAAGGGGTCCAGGAGCAGAGTGATTAGAAATGCTGTGTTGGAAACCCACTTTCATCTTGAAGTCAGGACAGTTAGCTCTCAGGCTGCCACTGTTAAAGGACAGGTCATCACAGAAGGCACTTCTAAAATTTACTGGGAGGAAAACCAAAATTGTGTGTTGTCAGGTGCTATCCAGTTCCCTCGATTTTGTAGATCAGTGATGGGAGTTAGCACACCAAGTTGGCCAAGTAAGATGACAAGTGTTTTATATTCTAAAAATCTCAGTAATAAAATAAAATATGAAGAAATGTTCTGATGAAAGCTGTCATAACTATCATTATAAATGAGGAAATGACCTTTTCCAACACAGAGGACTTATACTGAAATATAAAAATTAGCCCATATGAAACTTGTTAGTAATGACTGTAAAGATGCTTCCGTGGATAATGTCCACCATAAGGGTTTCTTATGAGAACACTTGGCAAGTATCTTTTTTTGGTGTTAGCATCATGAAAGATCTGCTTCTCCTGAACAGGAAGTTAATTTTTGTCATATGGAAAGAATAAATCTTAGACGGAAGTGTGAGATGTTCTGATCTTTCTTTGGATAATTAGAAAACTCAGAATAAATGGCAGCTTAACTCTTAAAAATATAGATGTAAGTGAGATGAATTTATGAATACTAATTTTATTTCGGCCTTTAGTTTTGTACTGTGACCCCTTACGCTGATTTCTCAATAGTTTGATGCATGCTTTTGTATTGTATGAATAATTTGTAAGATTCTCCAAATCTTTTGCATAATTATCTGGGATTCAAATAAACAATATATTCCCAAATTATTTGCTTCCTCCTTTGTGTCAGTAATAATCTAATTTCTTCTGACTACTAAAATGTCATGGTCTCATCTAGTATTTTAATTCCAGTATAAAATGGCCATGAATATCTCTGACCACAAATATCTCTGGTGATATTATATTATCTGTAGTGCATTTGCCTCAGAGAGTGACCAGAAAAGCATCTGCACTGTGCTTCACTCTGATTATTACTTTTTTATTTTGAATGTAAAATTGAAATGACAGATTTGAAAAGGAACTTTAAATAAAACAGTATAGTATCATCTAAATTGAACGAAAATTATCATCTTAAACAATAATAAATGTCATATTAAAGTAGCAAAAGGAAAATATCCTTCAGATGACTAGGTCACCAATTTAAATCTTTTAAGATCCTCTTTTTGTGAATGTCCAGCTGTCATAAAAAATGAACTCTGATGATCTTTCAATTTCAGTACTTTGGAAAAAAAAAGTTAAGATTGCAAGTCATTTCTGTAAAGCTCACAGGACAACTGGTACTCTAAAGTCAATTCTCAATTACCTTTGGCATGAGTGGTAGGATTACATGGACATTTGTTGACAATTTTCAGACAGCCTTCAGCCAGTTCTCTCAATATCTCCTATCACCAAGCTTTTCTTAGAAGAGTTGCTAACAAGAAGCAAAATGTACAGATTTGAGTTGTACTTCATTTCACTTCTGCAAGCTTACAGAGGAAACTGAAATTTCTAGAGATATCTTGTTAAAAAGAGAACGCAAAGAGAGGAAACAAAGGTAAACCAACATAGAAAAACTGGTACCTGAAATTATGAGTGTAGCCTGTACTGTGACATGTACTAGAAATATTCAAATTGCTTAATAAATATTTAATGAGCTTGCTAGATAGGAATGGAGGGAAAGAAGTCAGTGCTTAGGAAAAAGAACAATAACTATGCTTTCTATGTATTTTAGTTCTTCAAATTACAAAGGGCACACTATGTGAACCTACCTTTGTGTGTTTAGGTGATACTCATTAGATGGGCATTATTAATAAGGGAGACAAAATTTAAAATCTTGTAACACTGACATAAAAAATATTACTGGGTCAGGAGAGCAAACCAAGCAACCTTGGTTCGCTAAGCAACCTTAGCCAGAGAATACAGGGCACTGATAAGCTCGTAATATGTTTTCTTTTCAATTCAGAGGACATGTGGGCTGCTAACATCTGAAAAGCACATTCTAATGCCTGTATATAAACAGATTATAAAGCTTGTGTATAGGTTTTGGAGTTTGTCATCTGGGTTCCTGATATGGCTCCACCTGTTCCTTTAGACTAGTTGCTTAAGCTTTGTGTGCCTCCATTTCTCTATCTGTCAAATGGGGATAATATGACTACCTCATATAGCCCATGAGGTTATGTGAGCCTTAAATGATTTAGTCTTGTATATAATAAGAGCTCAATAAATGAAAGTCTTATTATTCATATTAGAATAGTATCTTACTGCTGATATATAAAAGAGAGAAAATATCTAATAATCCTAGATGCAAGATAATTCTTGATAATAAAATGAAAACAACTAAAACAAACAATAAAAACTGTAATATATACACTCAGGATAAAAGTGCAAAGCATAATGTATAGTAAAAATGAAAAGTAAAATCTACTTTCCCATCTTTTCTTTCCTTGTCAAGAACTTTTATGAGGTATTTCAGAAATACAATATAAATAGCTATTCTACATTTTCTTAATTATTTGCACAAAATGATCAAACTCCACACTCTACATATTTTTCCACATCTTGCGTTTTGTCCCCAGATAATAATATATCTTTGGGAGCTTTCCCAAATTGCACATTCAAAGCACTATTACTTTTTAAATATTGCATAGTATTGCAAGATACAGATGTAAACTAATTCATGTAAATAACTCTATTTAGAAATTTAGGTTGTGTTGGTAGGTGATAAACAGATAGTATGGCAAAAAAGTCTGTTTATACGTTACTTAGAAAGTTTCTTGGAAAAATTCTGAGGGTAATTCCTAGATGTAGAATTTCTATACTAAGAATATGGGCCTCTTGGGGCACCTGGGTGTCTCAGTGGGTTAAAGCCTCTGCCTTCGGCTCAGGTCATGATCTCTGGGTCCTGGGATCAAGCCCTGCATTGGGCTCTCTACTCAGCAGGGAGCCTGCTTCCCCCCCCCCCTTTGCCTACCTCTCTTTCTACTTGTGATCTCTCTCTCTGTGTCAAATAAATAAATAAATAGATAAATAAATAAATAAATAAATAAATAAATAAAATTATGGGTCTCTTAAAATGTGACATTGTGAAAATTCCCTCCAAAGACATATTCTCAATTAAACTTCCATCTACACTCTCAAAAAATCTAAGATGTCTTGCCCTGGGAATTATCCAAGCTTTAAATTTTGCCAATTTGGTAATAAAAAATTTACTAAAGACTGAATAATATTCTAGCTTGATTTTTCTATGCCAGCTATGAGGTAACAATGCTTTGATTATAAAATATTGTGTGTTATTGTCAATTTTAAAAATATAAGCATGTTAAAAAACACGGAGGGCATTGGGAGAAGGAAAGGAAGGGTAAATTGGGAGAAATCGGAGGGGGAGATGAACCATGAGAGACTGTGGATTCTGAGAAACAAACTGAGGGTTTTGGAGAGGAAAAGCGTGGTGGGTTGGGCAATCCTGGTGGTGGGTATTGAGGAAAACACGTATTGCATGGAGCACTGGGTGTGGTGCATGAACAATGAAACTTGGAACACTGAAAAAATAAAATTAATACAAAATAATGGTTTTTATAAAATTGAATGTTTTTGTTTCTCCCCATGGGAGGATTTCCAAGCATCATTATTCTATCTTATGAGATGTTTATGGTCAAGAATAGTTAATAACCTAAATGTAGAAACACCTCTTTCTCTCTCACTTCCAAAATATTTTTCTTTCTAAGGCTAATATACACACAGAAAGACACAAATACACACATGCACACATAATATACACCGGAAGCTCACTGATATCAAGAAACAGAGCATAGTTATTTCAGTACAATGTTACCCCAAGAGTTACTATTTAAAAGAAACTGAGCATGCCTGGGTGGCTCAGTCAAGCGTCTGCCTTCAGCTCGAGTCATGATCCCAGAGTCCTGGAATCTAGCCCCGAGCCCAGTATCTGGCTCCCTGCTCAGTGGGAAGCCAGCTTCCCCTGCATATGTTCCCTTTCTGGCTGTGTGTCTCTCTGTAGAATAAATAATAAATAAAATCTCCAAAAATAAATAAATAAATAAATAAATAAATAAATAAATAAATAAATAAAGGAAATTGAATTAAGGATTTAGTAATGTTAAATCCTACACTTGTCTGAAGGTTGCTTAACCATTACAGATGTCAGATAAAAGCCAATACATGTACAAATGACATTTTATGTGTTTCTCTCAATGGATGAAACAGATTTCTCAAATTTGAGATTATCTGTTAAATTTCTCCAGTAATATATATTTACTACCTAGGGAAAATTTATTAAAAATTTCTCCTGAAACTTAAAAAAAAAAGGAACTTATTTATCTTTATAAATTTTGAATTCATTTGGCTTCTGGGATCAGTCAGGAGGCAAACACCTCTCTTTATTGTCTTCACACAAAATGGCTGGTTGGTTTTTATCTGTAAATCTCATTGGGTTTCTTACACATTCAGAAAAAATATAGCAAACTTGGAGTAATTCACTAAATGTAAATGTAGAAACTTTCTTATGAACATAGTAGATTAATGAGTATGAATCACGACTGTATGTTTCATATTAGAGTGCCAGAAGCCAGAGAAGCATCGTAACTCCTTTCACTCTTTTAATGGTTTTAAATGCCTGGGAGAAGAATCTCTCTCTCAGTCTGTAGGAAGGGATTGAGAAGAATTCATGCATGCAAAGGTTAAAAGTGATTCTCTGTGGCTTTAAGGATTTGAATCTTTATTCAATGAGTTTTTATAGGATAATTTTTCTACAGAATAAGAAATTTAGTATAATTCTAATGTACACAAAAATTAAATACTCCTTGTTATTTATATTACCTTGTGATAGACTATTGTATCTTCAGCATTCTAATCACCAATTATAAAATTTGAATAATATTTCAAAATTCTAATGCAAGGATAAATCATATGAGAGCCATCTGGTGGCCAAAACAGTGCCATTGAATTTTCACAAGAGAAGTTCAGGGTTGGTCAGAGGAAGACTCCCACTGAAATTACAAAATTTTATTTGGTGTCTATTTTACATTGATATATTTATAGTATATTATCCAATTGATAGGTTACAAAATGACAACCCACTTTAATGCCTGTCGCTAAACTCACGAAGTGATATTTCACATGTAGAATTCAATATTTAAATTTACAAAAAAATATGCTTGATGTAGAAAATGTAGAAGATTATGTTATCTTAGAACTGGAGAATTCTTGAATTATAGAATTTTATAGCAGGAATAAATCTTAGAGGTGATTTAGTAGAATTTCCTCATTTAATGAATAAGGAAAATTAGGTCAAGGTAGGTTAAATGCTTTGCATATGGTCACAGAGTAATTATCGGGAGTGCTGGGCTAGAGCCCATTTCAATGTTTCAGTGTCAAGTGCTGTGGAAGAAATATGGTCATATAACTTTTTTTTCTATTTCCTGTGCATAGGATTTTTACTTATGTTTATTTAAACTTGTTTTCATAATTTTTAAAAAATCTTTCTTCTAAAAAAAAAAAATCTTTCTTCTAAAAGTTTTTCCAGTCTAAGACATGGGCATTAAGTGACTTGCAATTTAAAAGTAAAGCAGAGGAATAGAAAGTAGAATCAAAACAAGAAATGCATTCATTTTTATTGCTCTGTAATAGATTACTACAAAGTCAGCAACTTCAAACAATGCCCATTTATGAGTTCCAGTTCTCAGAAGTTCAGGCAGTGTGGCTAGTCTCTCTGCTCAGGGTATCACAGGTCAGAAATCAAAGTATTGTCTGGGCTCTGTGTCATCTGGAGGTTCTGGGGAAGAACCTTCCCCATAAAACCTTCCCCCTTTTCAGCTTGCTGAAAAAATTCAGTACTTGTGGTCTAGGATTGAGGATCCCTCTTTCTTGATGGATTCTGGCTAAAAGGTTGCTCTCAGCTCCAATGACTGTTCTTAGTTCTTTGCCCCATGGCTCCCTCCATCCACAAAGCCAGCTATAGAGAACCCTCCCAGATTTCAACTCTGTTTTAGAAACTGCCTGGTTCCTTAACAAAAACAAAAACAAAACAAAACAAAAAACTCATATGGTTTCACAGGGCTTACACCCATGATAATTTCTCCTTCTTAAAATCAACTGTAAAAAATAATAATGAAACATTTAAAAAATAAAATAAATCAACTGTGCCATCTAATCATGAGAGTGATTATCAAATCATTCACACATTCTGAAATTGTATAGTGGATGTATAGGTGAATGGATATTAATGTCCATCTCAGAATTCTGTCTATCATGACCACATAATTTTCTTACTAAGAGACACTTCAGTGAAAGGAAAGATTTTAGTCCTTTTATGGTTGTATGATTTTTCTATTATTTCAATGTATAATTTAGCATTCCAACAGAACTTATATACCAAAAAAATCTTATGATAATATATACTCTTTAAAATTTATTAACTTTCCAGTGAATTTTAAAATATATATATTTATTATATTAGGCTCTCTTGTAGCTTAGATTCATCAATGCATAAAAGACAGATTCCTGCCCCTGTGGAACTTACATTCTAGTGGGAAGAGAGAGATAATGCATGATAAATATACTCAATAAGTAAAACATTAAGTATAATAAGAGGGGAAACACATCATGGGAGAAAAGTAGAAGTGATCAAGAAAAGAAGGGTTTGGAATATCAGAGAGAGAATAAGGAAATAGGATATCAAGGGTGTTCCTCACCAAGAAGGTGAGATTTGAGCAAAGCCATGAAGGAAGGGATGGGATTGTCCATGATATCTGGGGGAGAAATACGTGAAGCAGGAGGAAGAACAAGAGCAATGACCCGATGAAGGCCAAGAGATAAAGCGCATGTGGTGTTGTCATTGTGGAGTCCAGATGAAAGAGAACACCATTGCAGGAGGATGAAAGTATGACCTAGCTTTAAGAAGGACCACTTTGACTGCTCTATTAAGCATACATTGTAGAAAAGCAAAAGTAAAGTTACAGATTTTTGATGTGTATATCTAAGCACATTTAATTACACATTAAACGAAATGTGTTCTGAGGTCGGAGCACTGGATTTAGCAATTTGAAGAACATGGTTATATTGATAATTTTGGTAGAATGATAGACGTAAACGCCTGACTGGGACAGTTTTAAGAGAGAACATAAGAAGAGGAATGGCAGAAAATAAATACAAACAACTACTTCATGTTTACTGCAAAAAAGAGCTAAGAAATATGGAAGGTGCAACTGGCAGAAAAATTATGGTCAATGGAAGGTTTTCGTTTTTTTTAAAGATTTTATTTATTTATTTATTTGACAGAGAGACAGAGATCACAAGTAGGCAGAGAAGGGCAGAGAGAGAGGGAGAAGCAGGCTCCCCGCTGAGCAGAGAGCCCAATGTGGGGCTCGGTCCCAGGACCCTGAGATCATGACCTGAGCCGAAGGCAGAGGCTTTAACCCACTGAGCCACCCAGGCGCCCGGAGGTTTTCATTTTTTTAATCTTGGAGAAGTTAGCAGCATGTTTGCATGGCTATGGAACTGATCTAATAGAAATGAAAAATTGAAAAAAAAAAAAAGAAATGAAAAATTGATGTACGATAAAGAATTGTTAAAATGTTGTCTTTAACCAAGTGGTTGAGGAACATGTAATGTAGATTATTCTTATTTCATAGTAACAATGGCCTCATTGTTTTCCATGCCTATCAACAACCATCAAGCCTATTTTATAATAAACAAACCAATTTACATACAAACACACAATTAAATTCTTCAGAGCATTCTTTATTGTGAATCACATGGATGGTTGCTATTCTTTGCACTCAATTTTACTAAATACAACTGATTTCCAGATGTCATTTTCTATTTCAATCACATGGAGAGAATGTGAATTACGTTGAACAGAGTGGGGGAGATAGGTAGCAAGAGGTGTGAATATTAGTAAAGCTAATCATATCAATTAGAATATGTATCTCAAAGAAGCATGATTTAAGAGTCAGAAGACTCAGTTTTGGTCCCCAATACACTCGCTTTTCTACATTTACAAAGACAAATTCTCTGTTTTAATTTTTCAGTATTTAACAAATAAATACACTAGACCTCTAAGATCCATTCTAATAGGGGCACCTGGGTGGCTCAGTCAGTTAAAGTGCTTGCTTTCAGCTCAGGTTGTGATCCCAGAGTCCTGGAATTGAGCCCCACGTCAGGCTCCCTGTTCAGCGAGGAGTCTGCTTCTCCCCCTGCCCCTCCCCTCGTTCCTATTCTCTCTCACTCTCTGTCTCTCTCTCTCTCAAATAAATAAACCTTTAAAAAAAGATCCATTCTAATAAATTCAATACGAAAATATTTTCTGAATTCCTGTTAATGTGTAAGAGAAAAGATATAAAGCCACACCTGGCACCTAGTATGGAAGATGAAGTCACAGTTAACTAACAGCAAATGAGCGGCAGATAAATGTATAAACTAGGGTGGAGTAGCAGGTTGAAAGCACTCAGAGAGGCTGTGGATTCTCAATGCAACCTGAACTTTGTCGGCTCTCCCTTGTTCCTTCTTCTCATTTGCTAAAACGTCAGGAGACTTCAGTTTTCTTGTGCCTGAATTCCTTTCTGATTATATATTGGAAAACCTTGAAATTAGGAAGTCTCTTATGTTACTAGTTTTCCATCAAATGGCTGATTTAGATGCCAGCAAAACCTGATTCTATAAATACTGTGAAAATATATGGATAACTGAAATAGAGGCTTATGTGAACTAAGTATTTTCTTTCCATGAGGATTTGTGGCATGTCAGATATTAATCTTGTGTTGAAATTTAAGTTCTTGCTTCTGCTCATGTAGCTCTGGACTTAAACCAAATAAAATTATTTTCAGTTTACCATCCTTCCCCCTAAATGTGTGGATTTCCACTGGCTTTGTGTTACAAAAAGAAGGAACTTACATGCTATCATTAGGTCTGAAATGAGGCAAGATTAGGGATTGGTGAATACTCCAAATGGCTTTAGGTACTATGCCTGGGAAATCATATATATGTCCCTTTGCGGCTTCCAGAAGACCTAAAATGTGGCCAATAACCATAAAAGACAGCAGAAGAATCATAGAACAGTTCTAGGTAGCAAATGAATTAGGGAAAGCAACAAAGCAGTTAAATGTAGTTGTTTTGGTCAAAGGTAGTGCAATATTATTATTAAATCATAAGATGTGCCGTTCAATAGTCCTTAAAATAAAAAACCATCACACAGTTAAAAGGGCAATAGTGCAGAGTATTTTAGGATGACCCTGTATCAAGCAATTGGAATATATTTGACATTATAAAGATATCATAAATGTATTTATTGATTGGACTTGAAAGTTATGTCTTCCTCATTTTTTTCAAGTAACATCTTTACAACTATTGCTCTGTACTATATTTGCTGTTGAATTTCTATTCTGTGATTCTTTGAAATTTTTCACTTTCCTAAAAGATAAACTACTGCTAAGCTTTCTTCTTCCTTCTTTCTGTGAATGGGCTATGCAAAAATGTACAAGATTTTCTGTAAGGATTTATTTTTGCCATTTTATAGATAAGAGATGAAAACATGTCTCTGACTACAGAAACATGAAAATCTATTGTCCAAAGAGCTTTCTGAAAAAGTATATGCTCCTTTTCTTTGCGTTGTTGTTCAAAGCATTTGTAACATTTAAAAAGACATTAAATAAGCATGTTTACTTTTTCTCCTTATTGTTTTGAACTGGTTAAATTCAGTCTGGTGTCTGTTTGTAAATAAAGATACCCTAGGTGGCTCAGTCTTTAAGCCTCTGCCTTCAGCTCAGGTCCTAATAGGTCCTGGGTTCGAGCCCTACATTGTGCTCCCTGCTCAGCGGGAAGCCTCTTCTCCCTTTCTCTCTGCCCCTGCCTATGTTCCCTCTCTTTGCTGTCTCTCTCTCTGTCAAATAAGTAAATAAAGTCTTTAAAAGTAAATAAATAAAGATACCCTAAATTATTTATATTATGTGCTTATTACTTTTCCAGATATTAAAATGGATTGAAATAGTTTTACTTCAAACAGAATGCATTATTTTTGGTGATTGGAAATATAGTTGTTTCATAAAATGAAATCATAGGAGTATATACAAATGTATGTGTATCTATATCTGTAATATTTTAATAAATATTCCTAGAAACACTTTAACTTCAGTTTATCCAGGAAAAATCTGGAAAGGCAGCTTCAAAGGAGCTCAGAATTAAAATAAATGTCAACTTTTTACCTTCACAGAGACCCTTTCTAGTTGTAACCCTGAGTGCCCACTTAATCATGCCAATCATCACAAAGGAACTGGTTGGTTCCCAAAAAGATTTGTCCACAAGCTTATCAGCCACTCTATATCTCAGGAATCACTGCGAAGACCTAGCGAGACCAGTAGAAATAAAAAGTACATACAATGAAGGGCCTGTGCCTGAATCAGATTCAGACTTTGTGATTAATCCAACACCTTCGCAGTCTGAGTACCAATCATTAACGTCATTAAGCTGTTTGTTTCTTAATTGCATTCTTGTGTAGGAGACTCAAGGCAAAAATGAACCAGCTCAGAGAAGTCCACAATCAAAGTTGATTACGTCCAACCTTACTGTTGCACCTCTATTAACCTACAAGCTGTGTGGGCAGGACTTACAAAAAGCACTTTGGGAGAAAAAACAGCTCCTTCAGATTTTGCTACACTTGCATTTATTATGAATTTTCTGGAAATTACGAGGTAGATTTGCTAATGACCCCTGTCATAGACAGTCATTATCTCAAACTGTGAATACTGGTTGTCATTTTCAGAGTCAACAGATGTTGACCTTAGAGTGACAACTTTTCCTTCATGGTATGAACTCAATCAACATTATATCCTTCAGTTTTATATAAAATGCACTATCCAATTAGAAAGTAAGCTTTTTAAAAAGAAAGGTCCAGGGTTAAAATCTCATTTAAGCTACATTAAGCTAAATGTGGCTTCGGGCTATTTGTATTAGCTGGAGCTATTTATGATTTCTCTAAAGGAGAAGAAAGGACACTAGGGGACTAGAAAGAAATGGATTTAATGGTATGCATGACTTCACATTCAATTTCTATAAAAGTGGCCCTTCATAAGAGGATGTGAAGATTTTTGACAATATCTCCCTTTTCATCTCTGCCCTAATCTTCACAGAAACCCTGTTTGCAAATATGTAGCTAAATTGGCAAAGACATAGCTAACGAACAGTTCTGCAGTATAGATGGGATGCAGCAATTATTACCTCCCAAAATTAAATTGAATTTGAAATTCACTAAACCTAGTCACTATTCTTATGGAAATGTGCTGTGAATTCCCAAGCCCAGTCAGCTTTTTGTGGAATTATATACCTTCTTCTAACTTACTTCTAAGCTCATTTTTTTCAAATGATTTTCCCAATCAGATTCCACTTGATGCTGATAATGGCTTTAATGACATCCGGTTCAGTTTGATTTTCACGTATCTATGCATTCATTTATTGAATGGCTACCATGTAGAGGCAGTGTGCTAGACTCTGGTGAAAGAGTGAAAGAATCACAGATCCATAATTCCACAGCTCTTACAGACTAGGGGATATATACATCAAATTCCATTTCGACATAATGTAATCATAACTTTTTAAAAAATGTTTTTTCATTTTTCATGTTCCAGATAGTCTCTAAATAAGGATGCTTTAGTGATTAGGTTACAATACGTTATATGAAATAAAAATTCTGTGTGAGTTTTCTTGTAGGAGTCAAGTTTCATAACAAAAATCATTATGTTTTCAAACTTAATATTTATGGTAGGTATAAAGTGTTTAGGTTTTAAATTGTCCTTTAACGGAAGTGATTCTAAAAATCTGACAGTTTGATATTTCTCATTTTAGGTATTAGACAGCTGAAGAAGACTATTTCCTATGGACTGACAGTTGTATGATAGAGGGAGGGAGATGATTGGCAAAGCCATAAGAGAGAAAAGGTAAAAATTGGTCAGACCTTTCCCTCAGTGTAACAAGGAACACATAAAAGGAAAAAAATCTAAATCTATGAAATGTTTTAGTTTGAAATTAAGCAAGATTAGGTATATACAATCTCACTTTCTAAAAGGATGCTTTAGAAAAGTTATATTAAACTCCTTTTCCTGAAAATGACTACTTGAAGAACTAATTACTAATTTAACAAGGTTAAGTTTGTGTCTGGGCTGGTAGGAATATGAGTGCAAATTTGTTTTTATCTCTGAAATAGGTAAATTAGAAAATTATCTTAAAGTAAAATGGATATGGGGAAGGTGTTTTAAAAATTAGCAATTCAAATATGAAAGATATGAAATAACTATAATGAAATAAAGTTCACATGCAATACAAAAACAATCTAACCAATATATCAAAATTAATATAAAGAGGCAAATGTTACTTAACATTCTATTTTTAGTATGTATATTTTCTGTAGATAATGGTAAATGACTATTTGACCAAGGATAACTTTATAATTTTTAATAATAGATATAATACTATGTAATACCAGGAAAAGATTCCTGATTGTATTATGTGAGGAAGTAGATTTGATAAACTATTATTTATTAATGTCTTTAACTTGGTTGCAGGAAAATTCAGATTAGGGCAAAGCAGTAAACTCAAATGTATAAATCATAGTCAGAAATTACCCTAAAGTCTACTGAAATGAAGTAACCAGAAAGAATTGCACTACAGAATAGAGGTGACCCGGAAGACATTAGGATATCTGACCTAATAACAATATTATTGTTAGTCCTGAAGTTCTCAACTGTGTTTTTTAAAGAAATCATATCCAGGAAAAAATACAGCCAGTTATGTTACATTCAAATGCATTTTATTCTCTTTCATGAGAAAGAAAAATCATCCGAGGGCCACACTGTGGTTGAAATACTTACAGCTAAATTTTGGTGGGAATGTAAATGCTTATAACATTTTTTTATATAATGTCATGGTTGAAGATACCTAGTCATCCTTCTTTTCAGTTCATCCTCCACATTATCACCAGAGATACCTCTTACAAATACCCACTTGATCATGTCAGGCTGCTGCTTACTAATATTCAGTGGTCCCTTATCCTAATATTTAAGGCCACATACAATTTTATCCCACAGTGATATTCTTTTATAGGCCCTGTATGTTGTCCTTTCCTCCAATTCCTCAATTTCATACCTGACTTCTTTCTTTCCATGTCTTTTTTTTTTTTCTAAAATACATCTTATTTCTTCTCTGCTGGATTCAGTCTTTTTTTTTTTTTTTTTTAAGATTTTATTTATTTGACAGAGAGAAACACAGTGAGAGAGGGAACACAAGCAGAGGGAATGGTCGTGGGAGAAGCAGGCTTCCTGCCGAGCAGGGAGCCTGATGTGGGGCTCGATCCCAGGACTCTGGGATCAAGACCTGAGCCGAAGGCAGACGTTTAACGACTGAGCCACCCAGGCGCCCCTGGATTCAGTCTTAGTATAGATATTTTAAAGATGAGCTTAGGGGCACCTGGGTGGCTCAGTGGATTAAAGCCTCTGCCTTCAGCTCAGGTCATGATCTCAAGGTCCTGGGATCAAGCCCCACATCAGGCTCTCTGCTCAGCAAGGATCCTGCTTCCCACTCCCCCACCCCCGCCTGCCTCTCTGCCTACTCGTGATCTCTCTCTCTGTCAAATAAATAAATAAAATCTTATAAATAAATAAATAAAGATAAACTTAAGCGTAAATTGCTTTCATATAAGCATAGAAATTTTATTTATCCCATGGTATTTTTTTATGTAATAACTACTCTGTCAACTATATGATACAAAGGTATTTATTGAGTGTCCACCATGTGTGAGACACTCTTCTAGAAATAAGCAAAGGGGAATAGACAAGAATCAAAACTCCTTATTATCCTGGATTTCCCTCATGTATATTGGATACTTACACATTTACCATAAAATTCATAAACCCCTTTTGAAAGAGCCAATATTACTCATTGTTGAGGCCAACCACAGAGAGTTTAGCTGAGAACATAGTACATGCTCGATTTTTTTTTTTAATTGAGTAGAAGTAAGCATCTATTACTGAGTCACTTTGAAAACCATTACCCTTTTATAGCATGAACAGATGAAGAGAGGGCAAATACATGCTTGAGAATTAAAAGCTATGTTAGATACTTATATTGTATTTCTATAGTTTTTCTTCAGAAGCTTCCTTAGTCATGCATTGTAGACAAATAGCACCAAGTTCTTCCATTAGCATAAATAAATATATAGGCATATGAAACATAAATAAGTATATATTAAATGCTAGAAAATATACTTATGGTTATTCTATATACTTTTTAAAAGGGAACAAATATATTTAAAATGTCAGCCAACTACAAACAACAGCACAGTGTGATATCTGCAGTTCATGGATGATATAGTTCAAGGATGACATGTGTAAAAGCAAGAATGGGATCCCTCTTGGTACTTCATTGTCAGCACTGTCAGAGAAACATCAACTAATGTATCTTATATAATTTCATATCTAAAAGATGTATCTGTCTCAGATGGATACAAAAGGGCATTATTCTTTATTCTTGAAATTCTTGAAATTCACTTACCCTCAGGAACAATTTTTACCTAACTTCCCATGGGTCAATATGTGCTCACAGCTTGCCAATAGTATCTCCATTCATTATTTTTTTTAAATTTGTGATAATATTTGAATCTATAAATTAAGACTTCCTTGATAGGATAATAAATGTGTTATAATAAGGTGCAATTGACTTTTTTAGAGGAAATAGTATAAAGCTGCCGTAAATTTCTATGATGAATTCATAATTCTTAATGGTTATGGAAGACATACTTTACCAATTAGAGATTTCTAGAACACTATAATTTGGGAGTGAGGTGGAGCTTAGTTTTCTTTGCTCAAACAAATCTTAAGTGCCAGTCCAATAGGTAAAAATCATAGATGAAGAGCTTTTGTAATGGAAGAGGGTGGTGTCGACATATAGACAGGGTCTGGAGCCTAAAGCTTAGGTACTCAGCAGCACCTATAGGTAACCACACTAGATTCCCTAAGAAAGGTATTTTTTTTAAGACTTTCTTTTTTTTAAGATTTTATTTATTTATTTGACAGAGAGAGAGAGATCACAAGTAGGCAGAGAGAGAGGGGGAAGCAGGCTCCCTGCCGAGCAGAGAGCCAGATGTGGGGCTCGATCCCAGGACCCTGATATCATGACCTAAGCCAAAGGCATAGGCTTTAACACACTAAGCCACCCAGGCACCCCAAGAAAGCTATTTTTAAAAATATTTTTATCTACTTATTTCAGGAAGCAAGCAAGAAAGAACAAGAGGCAGGGGATGGGGGCAAGCAGAGGTAGAGGGAGAAGCAGACTCCCCACTGAGTAGGGAGCCTGAGGCAGGGCTCCATCCCAGGACCCTGAGATCAGGACCTGAGCCAAAGGCAGATGCCTACTGACTGAGCCACCCAGACTCCTCCCTATGAGAGCTTTTAAAAGAGTTCTTAAGGGATCTTAAAATCTCAAAAAGCAAAAATTTTAAAATTGTTGACTTTTTTTCTCATCAAATACATTTGACAGGTGAAGGAGCTAAGGTCAGGTGAGAATAAACAACTTCTTTGGTCAATATTTAATTATTTATTAGTATTACAAGTTAGGCACTCTTCTGTCTTATTAATTAAATTATATTAAAAAAAAAAAAAACTATTCTTTGTAGCTCATTCAATCGCCAGAGTGTCTAGCACAGGACCTTTTGTGGTAAGTATTCATTGGCAACTGATTTTATGTTATGTCTTAATTCACATCACCAACATGTTTTAACAACCATTTCATGTACTGAACTTCACATGCCTGTATTCTTTCCTGAATTGATATGCAATTAGCTTTGAGAATAGAATTATAGATTTTTTTAAACTACTAAACTTATTATTTTTCTCTGTTGTGGAATAAGTCACCTAATGTACTTCTATATGTTTGTAAAATCTGCATAGAAGTATATTCCATTTACAATTCATATAGCAGATGCTATTCCTTGCACTGGGCTACAGCAATAAACAAAACTTTCAATACAAAATTTTTCCAAAGGTGCTTACATTCTAATGGGAGGAATCACACAAAATATTAAAAACAAAGTGTGTCTGATATTGATAAATATTGGAGAGGGGAATGAATGTGGGGTCATAGGTATTTATAAATCTTAAAAACATGGTTGGGAAAGCCACATTCGATGGTGACATTTGAGTAAATTTTTGGTAGAGATGAGGGAGCCTACCATGCAGGGATTAAGGGAAGAGCATTCTTGGCAGCAAAGAAGCTCTAGGTTGAGACCATCTGGTGTGACAGGGGCACAAGGTGGGATATGGTTCGAATAGAGAAAACAGGTAAAGGCACTGAGGTGTAGGAAGAAGAATGGGAGGTAGAGATTAAGGAAGAGTGAGGGAGGAAAGGTTTTACTTAAATAAGTCCCCATAAGCTACCATAAAGACTGTGGTTTTATCCTCAGAGAGGTATGCAGCAGAAGGTTTTGAAATGAGAAGTGATGTGATTTGATTTCAGTTTCAAACGTTCAGTCTATGCTGTGAACAATATCCAGGGTGAATGTTACAAAGGCAGATGGAGAGATTAGGTAAAAGGCACTTTCCATAATCCAGAGGAGCCACAATAATCACAATGGCTTAGACCAAAGTGGTTACAGTGGAGAAAGTAAGAAGAGGTTATGTTCTAGATTTTGATTGTATAACTCAGAGAATTCACTGATGGATTGATTGGATGTGGATGTCTAAGAGAGAGAGAGAGGAACCAAGGATGACTCCTATTTGGCCTCAGAAACTTTAAGGATGTCACTGTTATATACTGAATTGTAGAACACTGTACAATATATGCTGAAGCTCAGGCAAAGGCTATACTCAACTTAAGATCATATGTCTCTATTATATAACTGAAGATAATTGACTGTTGACTGAGTCTCATGTCCAAAAGTACACTTTAAAAATATGGCAGTTTAGATGTGTAAATCCAAATACACCATCATTCATATACAGTTGCTTTTAGCCTTAACAAAGACTGGAGATTTTTTTTTATACAACCAAAGAAATAATTGCTTCATAATATTATGAAAATGTAAATAGTTGTCTAATTCATGAATTTCCTAATTGTTCTCCTTAGATGAGAATGTTTGCCTACTTTCTTTAGCTGAGGAAATGGTAAAATTCCATTTATTAAAGTGTAGTATGACCAATACAACCAAATGGACAACTCAATGGGTTAAAAGATGTTATAATCAAAAGCTTTTCCCAGATGTCTATGTTTTTCAAAACAAAGATTACAGACTATTAAATGGGTTTACATAGATAGGCTAGGAAATGTACAGCCAAGGTTTTATCTCCTTCCTTTTGCGATGTTGACCCATAACTTAAACCAGTCTTTCTGTGGATCTGTCAAACAGATATTTGCACAACCAAAGACTTTATTCCCAGGATTATATATCCCTTAAAATCTCTGAATTCTAAAGACGTATAATATAAGATTCTTAAGGTAATGAATACAACAAAATATACTCATTCATTATAATTATGGTAATTAAACATAGTTACAATAATAAAATAATTATTTAGATATAAATATGGCATTTATCTGTGAAGATATAAAGTATAATCTAGTGTCTTTAACATAATATTCTGAATAATTGATAATTCTTGAAATTATCAATATCCTGAAGATATACTAATTCCTAGGTATAAGCCAACTGCATGAGAATTCAAATAGATACTTTACTTACATATTAACCATCAAATTATTCATGGCATTAATATTTGTAGGATAATTAGTACACAAAAATTTTATCAAATAAAAATAGATTTCCTTGGTTGTAAAATTATTTATGGTTTAAATCTCAAGTTGGTTTTAAATCTCAGTGTTGAGATTTTTTAAAACAAGGATTCTTTTTGGTGAGGGTTTATGGGATGTTTTATTCTCTTTTTGAAAGGTATTGATTTCAAAAGCTGTCTAAATAAACAGCACTGATCTATCTGTGCTTGAATCATTGAGAGTAGGTCACCTATGGACAGCAAATGATTTTCATTTTCTAGAGGTAGATTGTATTGAAAAGAAAGCAAAAGCAAGAGAAAGCTTAATTTAAAATGCCAAGTGAAATTACTAGAATTCAGCATTTAAGAATTTATGCTGTGCAGAGGATGGGAAAGCACTAACTTCTAAACTGAAACAAATAGCCTGGTTCTGGTTTAATCAGACAAAAATTCTGTAAAATAAGCCATAAACAATACAATGAAAAAAATCCATGAAGTAGATACATTTCATCCATGATTGTACTAGCTATATTTCTCATCTGGTAATGATTTTAAGATATTAAGATATATTATTTAAAATAATGAATTATTAAGGATATGGAAATATTTATTTTATGTAAGTTAAAATATAGGTTACAAAAAGAACATCATTTTTATTAAAAAATGCCTGCTTTTAGTAAGTATACAAGTAATAAAAATGTATAGAACTAAATATGTAAAAGGTAACACAAAGGTCAACAGATCATGGGGCAGAGAGATATTTTTTTTTTTACTTTTGAGTATTTCTTTTTTTTTTTTTTTTTTTAAAGATTTTATTTATTTGAGAGAGAGAGAGTGAGAGCATGAGAGGAGTGAAGGTCAGAGAGAGAAGCAGACTCCCTGCGGAGCTGGGAGCTTATGCGGGACTCGATCCCAGGACTCCAGGATCATGACCTGGGCCGAAGGCAGCTGCTTAACCAACTGAGCCACCCAGGTGCCCCACTTTTAAGTATTTCTTGAATTTATCTATTGACTATGTATTCTATGTATTACTAATGATAGGAAAATTGTTGTTATTATTATTTTAATAAGGACTAGATCATAAATTTGTTTAAAAGTTTATTCAATGTCATAATAATTCTTTCTCAAGTTACCTAGCAATGTGATCAATAAACTATCACTTCAAAAATTTTACCAAATAGAATAAAACTAAGGATTGCAAAATACATCCATCAACCATAAATTTTATGAAAAGATCTTTTGGAAGGAATAAACATCTTTATGCTATAGAAAATGATTATTTAGCTTATAGGTGAATAGAAAAATTGGTACAACCAATGTTATCATGGTATTATTTTCATTTTTATATCTTTGCATAAAATATTGTATTTGGATAAAATGTTTTTTCAAGTTTCTCCAAGGGAAAATCAGAAAGAGTTTCTTTATATCCTAGAGCGGAAAATGTTAAGTAGAAGGAAAATAAATTTGAGTAAAGGCAAAGAAAAATATTTCAAAGACACTAGATTTTAATATCTTGTAGCAAAAGAGAAAAAAGTTAGAAAAGTATTTTTAAAAATGGAAAAGATTCCTGGGGCACCTGGGTGACTCAGTGGGTTAAAGCCTCTGCCTTTAGCTCAGGTCATGATATCAGGGTCCTGGGATGGAGCCCCGCATCGGGCTTTCTGCTCAGCAGGGAGCCTGGCTCTCTTCCTACCTGTGATCTCTCTCTCTCTCTCTCTGTCAAATAAATAAAATAAAAGCCTTTAAAAAATAAAAATAGAAAAGATTCCTAAGGGGCAAGAGAGGAAGATAGGCATATTTAAAACATTCTGCAGCATAGAAGAACCTTCAGAACATTACACAAGATAAACCAGATGCCAAGGATAAATCATGTTTGAATCCACTTATATGAGGTAATTAGAACAGTCAACTTCATTTAACAGAAAATGAAATGTCAGTTAGTGGGTGCTGGGGACATAGGGTAATCAGGAGATACTACTTAATGTGAATAGAATCAATGTCGAAATAATGAAAAAAATTCTGCAAATGCATAGTGATACAGTGATCCAGTTGTGCAACAATGTCCATGCATTTTATGTCACTGAACAAGTTAAAATATTAAATTTTATGTTATGTATATTGTACTACAATACAAATAAAATAAAATGTCTGTGAGGATTGAGAAGAGACTCTCTTTGTAAAGGAAGTGGCATTAAATCATTTTTCATATACCTACATTTTTCATAATGTAATACACAACGAGGGAAAAATTGTTGAGAGGAGATCTTATTATTAGATCTTAACATTTTATTATACTGTGATTCCTCTTGATTATATTACACATTTCATTGTTGAAAACCTTTAAAAAAATCTCTATTCAGAGCTCAGACTTGAAAAAGTCTTCATGCAGAGTTATTTTTTCTACTAGAACTACATGCATAAGATACTTAAGATTGTGTTCTTCCCAGCAATCAGTTGGGAAGAACAGTTGCAGGAGCACTCTGAGGTGGGAGCTGCCTCAGTTTTATCCAGTTATAAAATTTTACCCCACATATAGACAACTTCATCTGTGACTACTGAAAACCAGACCTTCCTCCACTAATCAAATTATTTTAATTACAGTGTGTATGCAGTTATTTCATGAAATGTATTGACTTAAATAATGTTTAGGAGTATGAATTAAATTTCACCTATGATCTCAAATCCGTGAACTCCACTTAAGACAAATTTGACCATAGGTATGGAACTACTGATATCCTACTGAAATGGGCATTTAATAAGGAAAACATTTCCTAAACGCTAAAGTGCTTTAAGATATGAAACAGTCTATGTCTTGGAAATGAATCTAGTCTTAAAAGGGAGAAAAATTAATAGAGTCATGTTCAAAAGCTTCTAATAGGCTTGTAAGACTGAAATAGAACCCTTTGTGTCTCTAATTATGAAGTAGTATAACATTTTGCTCACAGATTTGAGATGAAAAGAGAAAGCCAGGTTCCAATGAAACATCACATTACACATAGAACATGATGTGCAGAATATACATAATTTAGTATTCAGTAATAACTTCAGCAACTCATCTCAATAGATACTAAAATTTTTTTAAATGGATAAGGAGACTTAATTTCAGATGTACGTGCTAAGAAGAACTCCATTTAAAAAAAAACATTTTTTTCCTAAATCTCAAGCTAAAGGAAGAATTTGGCCAGAAAATTGCACTATGTCAGCATGGTTCTTGAATTTCAAAAGGGGAGAAAATATAAACATACAGAAATATGATCCAATTGTATGTTTTTATTGAGTAAACTAATCAAACATACATACAACAACACTTTCATATATACATGTATATGAACTCAGTGTCTGTGTGCATTCGTTCTAGATGTTGTAATTCCTGCGTGAGTAATAAAGTGTTTTCCTCGTTAGATTTTCCTGGTATCAGAAATGCCAAAAATAAGATGATTTTTCTATGATTTTCAATAAATTACTTTCACCAGCAAGCACCTTATATCAAAATGTAGGTATTTGTAACCTAACAAAGACCAGAAAAATTATAATAATTAGCTAATTTGTTGACCACTCACTATGCATTCAGTATTATACATATATTTGTTTAATTTCAAAATACTACTTGATAATCATGACGCCACCTTATTACATTAACATGGGGGAAAACAAAAAGTTCAGATAGATTTAAATATTCGCTTTAGGTCATGCGGCCTGCAGAGGCAGGTTCAAATTCTAGCATTCTGACTCCAGAGCCTTTGCTATTGATTCAGATTCTTGTGCTATGGAATAACTCATGTATTTTTGGCATGATTCCCTAACTAAATTATATACTCTCTAAAGACAAGGAAAATACCTTTATTTTCTTTATAGTTCCCCAATGACCAAATCAAATGTTTTATGCATGTTAAGTATTTCATAAATATTTGAAATTCTGATTTTATTTCTGAACACGAAATTAAACAGATGGCATAAAGTTACAATCCAGACTCTTCTCAAACTCAGGTGTGTACCTTGGACATATGCATTCACCATCTTATATCTTTTAAAGAACTTGGACAAGACAAATCAAAACAAAATAATAAGTCAAATCAGCATTTTAGGATAAGAATATCGGAGCATTTAAGTAACTAGCTCTTAATCATCCTGAGTATTTGAAAGAGCCACTTGCATGTTTGGGAACCTATTAATGCCTTACATAGCATGCTGTTAATGTCATAATGTCGATAATGTTAATATCGACTTGTAGAAGAAACTACAAATTCAGATATTGACACTTTTTTATACTTATGTTTTTATTTATTTTTATGAAGAAGTTATCATGAGCTTTTAGGAAGGATCTTAATGTATTTCTTGGTCAGAATAGGCTAAGCTATGCTGCAGTAACAATCAGATCCATTTGCAAATAAACATTTATTTCTCCTTCATGCTATAATCCCAGAGTCAGGCTGCAAGGATGTTTGTTTCACCATGGTCACTCAAGGTCACTGATAGAGTAGCTTTTGCCTTAAATACTGACGGACATTGTTCCAGAGAGAAGCAAATACTCTGAGGGTTTCTGTAACAGCAATTAAATACTTGTCCTCAAAGGATATTCCATTGCTTGGCCAAAACTAACCAGAATACCACACCCACTTACAAAAAGTCTACTATGTATAAACCTGCATACCAGATGTATTTGGCAAACAACCATATTATACTACTTGTTATATTTAATTCAAAGTATGAGATACTTTTCAAACTTTTTACATACATAAATTTTGTTCATAAACACATAATATATATTTTACAGATAAAGAACATATATATCTCAGTGGTCTACCAGTCCAAGGTCTTTTGTGTAGTCAGCATAGAAGGTGATAGCTAAACCTAGGTTTATCTGAATTTTCAATTCCCCATGTTATCTATTGTAAGATTCTATATCCTGTTTACCCTGGGTATGGAAAGTTTAATGTTGGTAGACAATATCTCAACAAAAGACTAGGAATTTCTGTGGGTCAAACAGTTCTATCTGAAAAGCTTATTCAATGTAGAAGCATTATCTGTGTATAATTTCAGCAATGATCACTTTGTACGGTGAAGACAAGTCTTTGAGTTCTCACAGTAAGAATCTACCACATACCCATTAATTTGTAAAATACGTTCCTTCCAGAGTCTTGACACTTGCAACAACTTTTCTAATTAAGCTCACTCCTAGAAAATAAATAAGTAGATTCCTTGACATTTTAAAATTGATTGCTTTTTCACCCTGCTTGCTACTATTTCTTATAACTTGTAGTTGTAGGTTGTTTGCCAATATTGTGCAGTAAAAGGAACTCCTTGATCACTAAGTACTACAATTTGGACTTTCCAGTATGATGAATTTTCTGATAGCTATTTTTGTCATGCTTCACTATTACTTTTCAGATTTTTACTAGTATTTCTATTTGATGACTGTTGGAAAAAATGTGCACATTGATATCCACATTAAAAAATAAAGTCTCTCAAAAAATAAAAATAAAAAATAAAGTCTCTCTAAAGCAGTTGTGCATCCTGAAACTCTCAAATAGAATTGAATTATTTACATTATTTTGTTCTCTCAGGTGCTCTCCGGGTGTTAGGAATTTTATCTCCCAAGTCAAGCTATTTCATAGGTTGAACAAACACAAGTCTCCCAACATAATGCCATAAAGCAGACGTAATATCGACATAAACAAGAATAATGAATCCACATGTTCTGCCTCCATTTAACAAGCATCTTCATGTCTGAAAGCTTTTAAAAATGTTTGGCATTTTTAACCATTTTCACCTGGACTCACAACACTGTGAAGACAGCCAGGTTTCAGACAAGCATTTTTTCTCCACAATTTTTCCCTGAAGATATAGATTTTCTCCCTTTCTCTCTTTCTCTCTCTCTCTCTCTCTCTCTGATCAACAGCCTTCAGACATAATCCCAGAGAGTAAGATAAACGAGAGGAAAGTAAGAATAACAAGAGAAAAGCGAAGTTCTAGACAATTGCATACAAGTAACTCAAAATGGTTGTAGATTCTGCCTTTGCTTTAAGGTTAACCCAGGTCAATAATCACAGCAAACCGATTCTTGCACACATATTTTCAGAAAAGTGTGTGAAATAAAGTTACTGATTCTTTCAGGGAGCTCATATTTCACCCATAGGGCTTCTAGCTACCCTGTAGCATAGCTCTATGCATGTGTATGTACCTCTAGACTTGTCAAAACTTCAGGAAAGTGAATATGAATATGGGTAAGGAGAACAATTATCCTCAGTACACTGAGTGACAGAAAAGTTATTAAATCAGGCACTTTTCTGTGCCTTTTATCTACATTAACCCATTTAATCTAGACAATTTTGGGGTGAATGTCACTTCTGATTTCCATTTCCTGTTTGAAGACACAACCTGTAATTAAAGTGAATAGTCCAGATATGCACAGAAGGTAAACAGAGGAGGTACAATCTGAACCCCTATTTCCAGTCCTATGCTCCTTTAAAATATGCTGTTTCATAAAACAATTAAAACCACCTACTGTAGGGTTCATTTGCATACTTATTCAGGAACTTCTAGGACAGCTATCTTAAGAGATTTCAGAAACTAAATGTGGACTTCTTTGTGTTATAAGAAAAAAAAAACTTATTTCAGGAAATACTTTAGAGTCCAGCTAAAAAAAGAAGTAAGTGTTGGAGTGCCTGTGTGGCTCAGTGGGTTAAGCCTCTGCCTTGGGATCAGGTCATGATCTCAGGGTCCTGGGATCGAGCCCCGCATGGGGCTCTCAGCTCAGCAGGAAGCCTGCTTCCCCCTCTCTCTCTGCCTGCCTCTCTGCCTGCTTGTGATATCTCTGTAAAATAAATAAATAAAATCTTAAAAAAAAAAATAAGTAAGGTGCTTGTCTACCCTGAGTTTAGATGAAATTGACTTACATGGACCCTAGTTTGTAAATTGAGCTACAAAGGTAACTTCCAACATACATTTGCTATGCCAGGAGGCTTCCAGATTTTCCTCATCCTGTGTAAGTGACTGCCAAGAAGTCTGTGAGCCTCTTGCAAGCAATTTTGAGGCTCAGGCACCACATGGAGATTTATCACCTAGGGTTGTTGACCTGCTAATCTGCTTCACTTTGAACTGAAAAGGTGTGCCACTGAGGCAACGTCTCCAAATCTCCCTCGCAGATCTAAGAATATAGTTTTTAAGAGAAGACCCTGGCAAATAAAACAGACTGAGGGGTAAGGATATGTGTGGGGAAAAAGAATGGTGGTTGCAACAGCCTTACTGGAAACTTCACAGAAGGTGGTGGTGAGATTCTTTGAGACAATTCAGTTCTCTGAAAAAGCAGTCAACTACTGTGAAGACAAATATTTTATAGCAATGGTTATAATAAGATTCTAGGGAGAAAAGGGGAAAGAAGCTGGAGTAAAATGCATTTGAAATAAGAAGACATTAGAAAAAAATAACTGTTTTCTAAAAATTGAAATTTTAGGGGCAACTGGGTGGCTCAATGGGCTAAAGCCTCTGCCTTCAGCTCAGGTCATGATCTCAGGGCCCTGGGATAGAGCCCCACATGGGGCTCTCTGCTCAGCAGGGAGCCTGTTTCCCCCCCACCCCGCCTGTCTCTCTGCCTACTTGTGATCTCTCTCTCTCTGTCAAATAAAGAAATAAATAAAATCTTTAAAAAGTAAATAAAAATTGAAATTTTATATGCAAAAAAATCACACAAATGTTGTGATTAACATTTCTGTGTTGATTTCTTAATTAGGCCCACTGAATGCAATAACAAAAAATAAAACAAAAACATGAAGGCAGAAATAGGTTATGGGTCTGAAGCTTGGTAGACAGGTGGCTTTTTGGAATATTATGAAATAATATGAAACTCAGAAAATGTCTCCAGCCCTGATCCCCAACACAGAGATCTCTTTTATCTAAAGAAAGGAAAAACTTCTTCAGATAAAGTCTATAAGTAGGGGCTTCCAGGAATTTGTGTCTCAATAGAACTAAACAGAAATTACAGGAATGTTCTGGCTGTGTGCTTATTCAACTCCAGGAGGTAGAGAGAACTTTGGGTGTGAATGCAGGTGTGAGGGATGATTGGGAATTTGTTCTTTTCTTTATACGAGCCAGCATGGCCAAAGACAAGGCTTACATTTGATTGAGTTTGGTGGAACAGTAAATGGAACATAATATTTCAGCCACCACTTCTCTAATGCTTTTAAGACGTGTTTATATGAAACCTAATTAAGACCTAGATTAAGTAAATGTTTTATCCTTTTAAACAAAAATTGATTCTTTAAATAATTTAAGCTGGATTATCAGATCTGTTGAGAAAATTTTCTACATAGCAAATGGAAGAATAGCTCAGGCCTAATGTGTTTCATTTTGGTGATCATGTATTATTCTTTTTCTTTAGATTTTAATTAAATGATTTCTTTTGAAATTAAAATAAAATTATTGAGGGATGTTCATCTTTCCTCCTTTTACACCCTAGTAAAAATTCTATAAATATTGCATTTCTTCTTTGAATAGGTGAACATAAAATTTATTGTCCATGCTGGGCAACTTTGAGATGATTTTGAAAATGAAGGTACATATATTATTAATAATTATCTATATACATTAATAATAAAGCTGGGAAAACAGACATGAATTGGGACTGTTTAAGTAAACTAGATGTATCGCTATCTTAGTTTTAAATATCAATCAGGTAATAAAGAAAAGCAAAAATAAATTATTCCAAAACTTCATTGCAAAACTAGTCTTCAATCACTGGCTTGTTTTAATTTATGAGTTTATGAAGAAACACGATTCAAAAAATTCACTTTAACAGGAAAGGCTTAAATATGCCAGGTTAAAACTGCTGCAAGAAAAAAAATATGAAATGTTTTTATTCCTGTAATTATAGATATTAGTCCAAGAAAGTGTGTAGTGTGTATATACTAATGCATTTGTTCATTTCTCCAAGATAATTTCCGAGACACTCAGAAAGAATAAATTAAAAACATGCTTTCTGAGATAATGAGTATAAAGGGATGCAATAATACTGCCATTCTTGTGTAAAAAAATATTTCAAAGTAGGAACCTTAATCACGATCATTAGGGAGAGTTAGTATTGAACAATAAGTCAAAGTGTAATATATATTACACACATATAATATATCACACACATATATATTTTACATATATAAATTTATATATATATATGTTTATTTATATATGCTTTATAAAGTTTGTAATGTGACTCCATAAGATTTTCTGACTTTAGGCAAGTAACTTCAGCGTTTCATGCCTTTGTTTTCTCACTTATGAAATGGATATAATAGTACTTCCAAATTTCATGAAGATTAAATTATATAATATATAAAAAACAAGCAAAATAAGGATGATACATAGTTTTTATAATGGTTAACAATTATTTTTATTGAGTTTCCTAAAATAATGAAACTCCAAGTACAGTTTCTAATACCTTTTGCTTAATTGCAATAACTTTTGGTTCGACATCCTTTTTTGTTTTTGTCATGTCTCCTTTTTTGTCATGTAAAACACATTTAGTAACCATCGACAAACTTGTTAATATATCTTTATGGGTATTAATGCTGTAAAAAAATAATTTGTGTTGCACCAACATGTAATCATTCTAATAACAGCTAAGCAGAGAATCCTGGTAAGAATTCTAGAATATTCATTTACTTGTTTGTATCCTTCATTGGATTGTTAATTCATCCCTGCTAGTTAGTTACTGAGCATTTACTCTGTGCAGAAGTTGGGGATACAGCAGGAAACATCCCGTTCAAAGTCACTGCCTTTGTATAACTTCTGTAGATTACACTAGGAAAAGCTGGGTGAATAAACACATTTATAATAGGTATGTATGGTGAGTAAGTGCCCTGGAGGCAAAAGAAGATACATTAAGTGGGGTAAAAAAAGAAGCAGAGGTGGGGAAATAGGCAAAAGAGCTCTGTGATAAGATCATGTTTGAGCAGAGACTCAATTGTCCCAAGGGGAGGCCACAGAGCTGTAGTGCTGGGAAAGTATTCTGAGCAAAGAAAGCAAGTTCAAAAGACCTCAGGCCTGAGACTACTTAACAGATTCCAGGAAGAATAAGGAAATGAGATTAGTCTGAACCAAGTGGCAGAGATAGAAGGAGGTAGGGGACTAAGTAAGAGAAGAGGCCGGATCATGGGTAACCTTGAAAGACAGGATAAGAAATGGTTTTCATTTCAGTGTTCTGAATAAAGATCAAGCAGAATTAGAATACAGATGGTTAGGGGTTTTTGTTGTTGTTGTTGTTGTTTAGATTTTATTTATTTATTTGAGAGAAAGAGAGTGAGTGAGAGAGAACAAATACTGTGCTTATGTGACCCTGGGAGAGTCATCTAAGTCTCAGTCTCCTCATCTTTAAAATATAGCCAATCTGCCTTACAGGTTGTTTGCAAAGGATAGGTGCCTAACATAAAGAGTGAGGTGATGGGGCGCCTGGGTGGCTCAGTGGGTTAAAGCCTCTGCCTTTGGCTCAAGTCATGATCTCAGGGTCCTGGGATCGAGCCCCACATTAGGCTCTCTGCTCATCAGGGAGACTGCTTCCCCCTCTCTCTCCGCCTGCATCTCTGCCTACTTGTGATCTCTTTCTCTCTGTCAAATAAATAAAGAAAATCTTAAAAAAAAAAAAAAAAAGAGTGAGTTGAGGAGCAGAGGGAGAAGCATACTTCCCACTGAGTAGGAGCCTGATACAGATTTGACCCCAGGACTCCTGGGATCATGACTTGAGCCAAAGGCAGACACTTAATAGACAGAGCCACCCAGGTGCCCAGATGCTTAGATTTTTGCTTTTAATATAGTTATCAAGAGATATAGGAGAACAAATTCCTGAGCTCCCTGAACTACTAGCCCACTATCAGTCAAGGGAAGATTCTCTACCAAATTTCCCCAGGCTCCCTAACCAGTTTTATACTGTCCCAGAGTCTTCAGAGGACAGATAAAACATAAGCAAGAGGGCAGAGGGAAAGAAGAGAGGAAAGGTTTTGAATTTGCACAGATACAAGAGGATGGATACAAGAGAGAAGCAAGAGAGGAGCTAATTTCTGTAGACCTCATTACAGCTTCCCAGACCATCACAGCTACCATAAAGGAGTGACTCAAGAAGTAGAGTCAGTGCTACATCCAGGGAGAAACACAGCCATAGTCTTATCAAGTACTGAGTTTCCTAGCTTTGCTATGCAGTTACTGTGTGACCCTGGGAGAGTCATCTAAGTCTCAGTCTCCTCATCTTTAAAATATAGCCAATCTGCCTTACAGGTTGTTTGCAAAGGATAGGTGCCTAACATAAATAGGCAAATGTAAGTGTGTGTTGTTATTCTTTTTGAAAATAAAATTATGTTTATAATAAGATAGTATTGATTGCAAGATGATATTTGTCAAAATATCTTGATAATAAGATGTTCTTTATTGTCAGTTATACCATTAAATGAAGGGTTACTTTAAGGAAAAAGAAGAGACTACATTAAATGGCTAATTGATTTTTAAATCCATCCAATGTTCAGAAATGTTAAAATGTTACTGATACAAGTAGACATTTCATCTTTAAAATGATGGTAATATGATTACTGATAATTTTGAAATTGAAGAAAATATTATTTGGTTAATATGTAAAACATGAGATCCAATAGGTAAGACTATTTCTGCCATAAAATTATCTTAAATTAGAAACCACTAATCATGTATGCACATGCCAAAATATGACTGCTTCGGCAAGTGATGAATTTGCATATACAATGATTTTAATCAAAGACACTTATTTGATTGCATAATTATCTCATTTGCATACACATAATTTGAATTTTGTACATGTGAATCCTCGTTTGTACATGCACTCAATTATTTTGTTGGTACAACTTAGAAATCCCTATTTGATATATTGGCTCATTAATTCTCTTTAATTTTCTCTTCCAGCAATATGGATTCAGTTTTTATTGACTATTAAAACAGAAGTCCCCCTTGCTGTGCAGAAGCTTTTTATCTTGATAAAGTCCTAAAATTTCATTTTTGCTTTGTTTCCCTTGCCAGATATGGACCCTCAACTCTATGGTCAAATAATATTCCACAAAGCAAGAAAAAAATATCCAATAGAAAAAGACAGTCTCTTGAATAAATGGTGCTGGGAAAATTGGACAGCTATATACAGAAGAATGAAACTCAACCATTCTCTTACACCATAAACAATGATAAACTCAAAATGGATAAAAGACCTCAATGTGAGACAGGAATCCATCAAAATCCTAGAGAAGAACGTAGGCAGTAACCTCTCTGACATCAGTCACAGCAACTTCTTTCAAGACACATCTCCAAAGGCAAGGGAAACAAAAGTGAAAATGAACTTTTGAGACTTCTGCTGGGAGCCTTAAGACCCAGATTCATACCTGAAGTCTGATACCTACATGCTGTGTAACCTTGGATTAACTAATTTAGTGAAGTAATGAAATTGAAAAAATATTAAATCACTTTGCATGTTTAAAATGTTCTGTTAATCTCTTTTATCTACATGAAAGTGTTTGTTAGCCTTTTACTACTAGAACTTTATTCTTAAGTTAATAAAATTGCTTTTAAAATTCAAAAAAATAAAACAAACAAAAAAAAACAACAGAACTCCCTGAAACAACACGAGAAATGGTTCCTGCTTCCCATCATGACAAAGGAAACTAGACTTCCATTTTGTGCCAACGAAAAGAAAAAAAAAAAGACAACATATTTTCTCACACACACTTTTGTTCCTTTCTGACTTCTTATTTGGAAGTTGTTTCAAAATTTAAAGAAGACTTTGGTTCACAGGGAGAACTCTTGAATGGTGATCATATTGAATTCACTCAATTTTCCACATTGTTAGTCCCTAAATGATGGGAGTAAGCTGTTGATCTCTACTACTCTTAAGCAATAGAGAAAATTTAGAGCTGGTCAAAAGTACCAAATTTATAGTCCTAGAGACAGATGTTCTCTGTGGAGTTCCTAGAGAAAAAAAAATGATTAAAAAAAAAAAAAAAAAAAAAAGCCTGAAAAGCAGTGAGGCAAAACTCTATACTATCATGGTCTTGTTGGACGATCAACAAGGCCAATTTGCCTGGCCTAAGTGAGGGTGGTATGGTACTGGCTGATAAAACTGATAACCACAATGATAAAGTTCTATATAAGCACAGTATTTGTTTTCTTAACTAACTCAGTTTAATAGGCCCATTGAGACACAAGGCTGTTTAAAATCCAAAGTTATTCAAAAACTCTCATTAAGAGGTATCCCCACATTTTAGAAGGTTTATTGGTAATAGCAGGAGCCTTTTGCTTTCTGAATCTTTCATATCTTTCTGCATGCTTTTGAGGTCAATATTGAAGATTCAGTGGAGATCCAATTTGGTAATCTAGGTAGACACAGTATCATTGCTGACCCTCTTGTGGTTCACTTGCATACAGATGTGCACTTATGAAAATGGAATCTTACATTAGAGCAAGCATAGAAATCCAATGTGTCAATATTCAGAATTTTGTCAACTATGCCTTGTCTGTATTTGATAATTAGGCTAAGAGACATCCTTTGAGCCTTAACATCCACTCAGTATTGAATCTTCTTTAATAAATTTCCTCTTGAGCACTTAGATGTGCTCATTATTGATGGAGTAAGGCCAACTCAAGTCTGCCCATGATGTCTCTTAAAGAATACTCTGTGGTCTCTTTCCTTTCAGTGTTTGCTTTTAATATCTCAAGGGAAGGAATATACTATAGTAATCAAAAGCACAATGCCTCTTGGAATTAGTCATATTTGGTATGGGAGACTAAACCATGTCTCTAGATATTCTTGTCCTTGCTTGGTTCCCCTTACATACTGAGTCTGGCCTTGATCATGTGACTTATTTTGGCCAACAGGTTTTGGCAAATATGGTACAAGGTGAGGCAGTTACAATGGGGCTTGTCCCTTGGAACACTTCTTGGAAATGAGCTACATGTGATGTACAAGTCTAAGTTATTGTGCTAGAGACAAAGATTATGAGGGCCTCTGAAGGATGACTCATTCCATAGGAAGAGAGGCCACATGGAGAACTGAGACCTTCATTAAGCCCCTATTTGAATGTATTTACATAAATGACCCCTGCCAACATCAGGTACAGCAGAATGATTTCTCAGTAAGCTCATAGATTCATCAGGAATATCAGATTGTTATTTTACGCCGCTGAGATTTAGGGAAGTTTGTTATACAATAAAAGATAATTGATACAAGTCTCCATTACTTATTTAGTTATGTGACTTGGATGAGATGTTTAAATTTTCCAACCCTTTTGTTTTCCAGCTCTATATTATGGACAATAATTGTAATACTCATAGGATTGTGAAATAGATTAAATAAACTAATAAATATAAAAAATTAGCATAACAGCTGAGCTATAGTAAGCGTATCATGAATGGTAGTTTTACCATCAATTGCATCATGTCAACCATTACCACCATTATGACAATCATTACCACTACTAACACCAATACCACTAATATTGCCCCCAATACCTTCCTAATAACCAGTGCTTTCATGATGTTCTTTCTGTTTGTTGCCAAGGGGAAATCAATCTATCTCATCTAAGACAATTTTTAAGCCAAACATGTACACAAAACATTTTTCATTATAGTCAGTGATTATGTAAGTAATGAAAATAATTCATTTAGATATCCCTTCATATTATTTCATTGGATTACTTAAAGAGGTAAAGAGATTTGCTAAGGTCACTCAGAAAGCAAATGGAATGATCATATTTGAAGCTCATGTCTTCTTGCCATGAAATTTAAGCTCTCTTAAAAAATTCTGGCTGTTGTAAAAACAAAAGCCTGTGTTTCCCATAAGAAATTAATCTCTATAAAGGTATACATTTCATTGTGCTTACTGCTCTATTCTTAACACTCAGCATATAGAAGCTGCTCTAGAAACATTTGTTGAATATGTGGACAATTGATGGTTGGTAGTTGAGTGAAGTGTGGGTTCAAGAGCTAAATATTTCAAAAAAATGCATTATTAAAAAAGAATAAAAGTCTTAGTTTGAGTCCCAGTTCTACCACTTACCAGCTATGTGAGTTTAGGCAATTTAAAATTTCTGTTTCTTAGTTTTCTTATATGAAATGAGGATAGCAATAGTACATATTATCTAGGATTGTTTTAGAGAATATGAAACACTCAGAGCAGTGCTTGACAAAACAGTAAGCACAATATAACTTAACTATTATTACTATGTTGCTGTTATATTGATCTTTATTTATATATGGAATAGTATATATAAATTGTTATTTTAAAGAAGAATATATATATTAAAAGAAGGCCAGGAAAAAGGTAGTGTGCAGTCTAAAACAATGGATTCTCAACTCCATTCTTTTTTATATATTTTACATGAGTATAGCTAACACACAATTTTACATAAGTTTTAGGTGTAGAATATAGGGATTCAACTTCTTTATAGTTTCACTATGCTCAACACAAGTGCAGCTACTGTTGTTCACCATACAATTCTACTATAATATGCACACATACACCACATCTTCCTTATTTTTATCAGTGGACACTTAGGTTGCTTCCATATCTTGACTATTGTAAACACTGTTGCAATAAATATAGGGGTATATATATCTTTTCAAATTAGTGTTTTTGTTTCACTTGGGTTAATCTCCGTAGTGAAATTATTGGATTATGGGTATTTTCATTTTTAATGTTTTGAGGAACCTCCATACTGTTTTTCACAATGGCTGCACCAATTACATTCCCACCAACAGAACTCAAAGGCTCCTTTTTCTCACATCTTCACCAATATTTGTTATTTTTTTGTCTTCTTGATTTTTAGCCATGTCACAGGTATGAGGTGATATCTCATTGTAGTTTTGATTTGCATTTCCCTGATGATTAATTATGTTGAACATCTTTTCATGTATCTGTTGGCCATCTGTGTGCCTTCTTTGAAAAAAATGGTTGTTCAGGTGTTCTGCCCATTTTTAATCAGATCGTTTTTATTTATTTATTTAAATTTTGGTGTTGAGTTATATTGGTTCTGTATATATCTTGTCCCATTCAGTAGGTTGCCTTTTGGTTTATTGATGGTTTCCTACATTGTGCAAAAGCTTTTCATTTTGATGTAGTCCCGATAGTCTATTTTTACTTTTGTTTTCTTTGCCTTAGGAGACATGTCTAGAAAAATATTTCTAAGGCTCGCATCAGAGAAATTAATGCCTACAATCTCTTCTAGGATTTTTAGTTTCAGGTCTCACATCTAGTCTTTAATCCATTTTGAGTTTAATTTTGTGTATGGTATAAGAAAGCGGTCCAGTTTCATTCTTTTGCATGAATCTATTCAGTTTTCCCAATATCATTTGTTGAAGAGTTGCTTTTTTTTTAAATATTTAACTTATTTATTTGACAGAGAGAGAAATATCACAAGTAGGCAGAGAAGCAGGCAGAGACAGAGAGAGGAAGTAGGCTCCCCGCTCAGCAAAGATCCCGATTGGGGACTCGATTTCAGGACCCTGAGATCATGACCTGAGCTGGAGGCAGAGGCTTTAATCCACTGAGCCACCCGGGCGCCCTGGAGAGTTGCTCTTTCCCCCATTGCATATTCTTGCCTCTTTTGTCATAGATTAAATGACCAATTGACCATGTGAGTGTGGGTTTATTCCTGGGCTCTCTATTCTGTTCTATTGATCTTTGTGCCTGTGTGTGTGTGTATTTGTGTGTGTGTGTGTGTGTGCGCCAGTGCACTTTGATTACTTTACAGTATATTTTGAAACCTGGAATTGTGATATCACCAGCTTTTTTGTTCTTTCTCAAGATTGCTTTAACCTTTTGGGGTCTTTTGTGGCTCCATAAAAATTTTAGAATTATTTGTTCAAGTTCATAAAATTTGCTGTTGGCATTTTAATAGGAATTGTATTGAATTTGTAGATTGCTTTGGGTAGTATGGATTTGTAGATTGTTGGCATTTTAATAGGAATTGTATGAATTTGTAGATTGCTTTGGGTAGTATGGTAGTATTAACATTTAAACAATGTTAATTTCTAAGCTCCATTTTTTCATTAGAATCATATGGGGAGATTATTAAAATTCAGATTCCTACCAACTCTAACCCTCTTTTTTTTTTTCCTAACCCTCTTTCTTGATCCTCTATGTTTGTAACAGTTGTTTCACAGAATAATGCTTGCACCGTCAGGTTTGAAAAGCACTAATATCAAATGAATCATAATAGTTCAAATGCAGGCACCATATTATTTCATGAGATGAGATATTTTGGAATGCAGGATTTTTTCCATTGCCCTTCAAATTCAATCATGTGGGGAGTTGAATATTCTACCCAGATCCACACCATGTGCCATTTGGATGTCCCTTTTCTCCTTTCTGCTACTCCCCTCCATTCTCCTCATCCTTTAAAAAAGATAACTATGATTGTCCTGAAACATGTAGAAAAAACTTATGGGAGCTGGTAGTCTACCTAAAATGTGGTCCATGGAGCAGTAATATCAATATCACTTAGGAACTTGTGATAAATATACATTTCAGGCCCTAATAAATGGCGCTGGCTCTCAACTCCAGTTGCCCATGGGTTCACCAGGAAGCTAAAGCTTCACGCTAGGACACTGAGTTAATTGTTCTGGGTGGGACCCAGCTATACCTTTTTATTTTTTTTTAACACCCCAGGTGATTCTGACATGCAGTTTGGGTGAAGAAACACTCATTTAGAGGAAAGGTTTGAGCAGAAAACTTCAGATTGATTTTAGAACTTCTACTCGATAGCATTCTCCAGGCTTCTAGGGAAATTCAGGTTCCAGGAAACCCTTCAGTTTTCCTTACATGACTGGACTAAGGCCTCTTAGCCTCATCATTTACTATTACTGACCCACCCAGCCTAGAGTGACTTCTATCCTGCTTTCTTGATAATATCCTCAGAATCTGAATAAGCTTGATGATGAAAGTAGATAACATTCATAATGTCAATGGGAACAGGATACAAAACCATTGAAATCCTACTATACTTTGAAAACAAAAATCAAGTGTTTTCAAGCATATCAAAAATGATAACGTTCACTTATATTATAGTTAAAGCTCTCTAATCCCCATGACTACTATTGCTTTTTATATTTTGACTATCACAAGGTGATGATATGATTGCCTTTGCATAGATTATAATATTTAAAAAATACAGTTACTTTCTGTAAAATCTTACATCTTGTGTAATTAAAAATTACTTGACCCAAACAGATTGGTTTTTTTCTGATCCTCACAGTTTACACTTATAATCAATTAATGAGGGGAAAGCATACCTTGGGAGCTAGCAAGACCCAGTTTTTTGTTTTGTTTTGTTTTGTTTTTTTGCTTTGTTTTTGTTTTGTTCTATGTATGTGGCTTAACTAAACATGGCATTTTTTCTCCAATCCTAAGACTAATCTTTACACAGTAAAATAAAAACACTAAAAATCAAAGTCAAGTCAAATACTTGGGAAGAAATGTATTATTTGAAATCCCTTGAACAGGAGGCAAAGTAAACGAATTATTTATATAATATTTTGCTATTTACAGTACGGCCATTAAACTTGTAGCTTTGACATCACCTAGGAGCCGACAGAAATGCAGACACTTGACCTACTAAATTGGAGTCTGCATTTTAACAAGATAGCTCAGTGGATTTATGAGCTTATTAAAGTTTGAGAAGCACTAATATAATATACAGTAAGACTCACAATTTTTTTTTCTGCAATGTTTGTCCTTCCCTAAATCACATATAAGTAGTCCATTCTTCTTCCTTATCCAAACTCTTGATAAACTTTTCTCATACCTCCAAGCTTTGCGTTATTCTCCTCTAACTACTTCCATCTCTGGCCATCTCATTTTTCCAAGCAGCCTCGTCCATGCACAGAGGAGGACACTAAACAAATGCACTTTTTCAGAACTTTTTCTTTATTGCAGCTGAATAAGGAGAAAAGTAATGACATGTTCTCTCTACTTACTCTAAACTGTTAAACTCTCAAAGAATAAAATGGATAATGGTGCAATGTCCTCTCTTCATAAATCTGGTAATGAGAATATAGTCCATGAAAATATCAGTTCCCCAGTATTGTAAAACCACAGAAATATGTTGTTTATTTTCCCAAGATAGATGTAAAAGTGTACCGACTTCTCTAGAGATGAATGAGGTTGATAGAAATTACTCCTACTCATCTTAATTTTCAGTGAATAATCAATCATAAAAATCCAAGGCAATTATGCAAGTTAAAATGTATAAATCATTTTTCTGATTTCATTTCCCATAAGAATAATAAAGAAAAAAGTAATTATTGATGCTAGTAAGTGTTGGGTGTTTCACTATCAATATAAACCCTATACAATATTCTTCATAACTGCTTACACAGTAACTAATAATAAGATGCTAGTTTCTAAATGATTGAGAGATTTTGATTGAGAGTTTGAATATGTGAAGCATCTATGAAAAAAAACCCTCCATTGACATACTCTGGTTCAAAACTAAATTTTCACTTTTAATTGGAAAAGAAGAAACAAAATAACCTAAAATACCTAATGAATTGCCAGAGAAAATCTCTTTTTTCAACTTTTTCTTCCTTCCTTCCTTTTGAGGGCACACCATTACAACATATATGTCATTATGACATATATGTCATTGCTATTATTTTTCAGAACATTTAATACCATGTGTCATTTCCCCACATATAATATTACCCCTTAGAAGTCCATGAAATCAGCCACAAGCACCTTCATAACATAGATAGAAAACTGCCATTTGATTTCTGCTATCCAGTATGATGACTCAACTAAAGCAAAGTCAGATTTAATCAGCTATGAAATTGGACACATGAAAGTCAGCTTGTGTGTATATCATGGCCATGATAATTAACACCTTTATGAAATAGGAGAAGAAAAGAAAGAAACATCTGCTTCTTCTTACCAAATTTTTATATAACTTTAAATTACTTTTTGAAAAATACTTCTTTAAGACATTTCCCTGGGCAAATAGATTGGAAAACATTTGGATAATAGTGCCCCTCCTACACCCTCGTGGGCATGTACAGGACACTTTCTGATTCCCATTCTTGGCTCAGTTCAGAGGTAAAAGGGAAGGGTTAAGTCCATGGGGAAAAAATAGAGCCTACTTCAGAGCATGCTTGACTTTCAGTCCATTTAGTGTTAATGGTTTTACAGATTTCATAGGCAACATAAATCCTTTTGAATAACAGAAGGAAAAACACTCTGCGCAATATTTGAGAAGAAAAAAACCAACTTACCACAGTTGTTCAGTTAATTGACAGGCACCATCATCTGCAATAACAAAAATATATTTTGATGTTGCAATAAAAAAGCTACCAAAGACTCAAATTGTTTTCAAACACATATTGTGAATTTATCTACAAAAGTAAAATTAAATAAGTAATAAAGAATAAAGATACATAATTTGATCTCAATCATTTAGTTACTTCATATGAAAGTGTTTCATCCCCACCATTTTAGATCTAAATTAGATAGCTGGTTGTTTTTGAAAATCTTCTGTATATGCAAACTGGCAAACATATATTTTGTAACCATATTTTATTCTGATGTTCAAGTTTCAAAATACAGAGAATCTTATATAATATAGTTTTTGTCAGGGTATGAACATAATCATGAACTCTTAACCTAATATACAACCCTGATGATGACATATAAATCACCTTGCTGGGATTAAAAAACAAAAAAAAAGTTCACTCTATTGTTTGTACAAACAAAGCTGAGGTATTTAGCATAATGTTCAACAGCTTCAGTCAGCTGCTCCTGTTCTACCATTCTAGCTTTCAAGACCCTCTCTCATAATTATGTAGTGAGTCCTCATTCTACCTTTCAAGTTTATCTCCCACTATTTTTCCATGTCCTATACTCGTCATATCTTAACATTTTTTTTCTTTTTAAACAATACTTTGGTTCACCCCTTTTTCTTCATCTTCATATTTTTTTCTACCCATTCTTTAGGGCTACCTCACCTAACTTCTTCTCAGTGAAGCTTGATCTTGACACCAAGTGAAGGAATTACTCTTCTTTTTCTAGGATGTTCCCAACATATTTTGTACCTCTACTATAATACTCAACAGATTCATATATTTATATATATATATATATATATATATATGGACATTTATACATTTATGTCTTGACCCTGTTCATTTTGCCTACCCAGAAGACTTCCTGCTATGTCTTTGGCATGGGAGAACTCTAGAAGCTGATGCTTCAGTTAATGGGAACAATGTATTTAATACAGAGATAACACGTTGCATAGATTTTTCTTTTTTTTTTTTTAAGATTTTATTTATTTATTTGACACAGAGAGAGAGAGAGAGATCACAATTAGGCAGAGAGGCAGGCAGAGAGAGAAGGGGAAGCAGGCTCCCTGCTGAGCAGAGAGACTGATGTGGGGTCAGATCCCAGGACCCTGAGATCATGACTTGAGCCGAAGGCAGAGGCTTTAACCCACTGAGCCACCGAGGTGCCCCTAGATTTTTCTTATGTTCATCTGCTATCCTTTAAGAGAAAAGTGTTGTATTGCACCAGTTTTTGGTAATAATACTTGAATTTTAAAGGAATAGTAATATCCATTATTAATGAAACCTTTAGTTTCATGGAAAAATAAAGAATCAAAATAAAGAAAATTTCCTCTATTGATAAATGGCTATTTGGGTAAGCTCTTCAAGACATTTTTTGTATCATGTGGAAATACATTTATTTTATTTTAAAATATTTTAAAAACTTTAAAAAATCATTATTTTTCAAGCTTGAATTTTGTGCGGAAAGGTGATAATACTTTCTGGCCCTCTATTAGCATAGCGTATGTTTGAAATTAGTGTTTTAAGGAATACTGACAGATTTGCCTTGAGCTATTAACATGATCACCCCAGCAACAATCCTGAAATCAGTAGCATCATCTTAGAAAAGAGAGTCTATCATTTTATGGAGAATGAAATGATAACATTACCTTTTATAATTTTATAATTCTGGCCAAGTTAACAATGCCAGAGCAGACTCTACTTATATAAAGCATCCAAGTGCATTCCACACTTACAATGTCTTATTCTTCATTCTTCTTCTGGGCCCACAATTATTTTAAGCTTCAAAAAGTTAAACAATTTTGTGCAATTACTCATATCAATTTTTTTCTTAGATGACTATAAATTGGCTATCTCTTCATCCATTTTAAAAGACTATTTTCATGTAATATATTAAATATCAAGAAAAAGTATTCTAGAATAACAAACTTTTAAATAATACTTAAATATTAATATGAATATTTAAAATGGTAGCAACATTTCTTAATTTGGTGAGAGGGAGAACTTCATTAGAGTCTTTGTATCTAAACCTAGAATATGGTATTTCAACCTGTCTTCTTTAATTATGCCTTCTTCATTCTAATCTTCTATAATTTTTATAAAAAGAATATGGGTCTAGCACACAATAAAGAAAAATAAAACTCCTATGTGGCGGCGGTAGTGTAATACTTGGAAGTTCTTAAAGTAAAATAATACTACTAATTTAATATTTGTTGGCAGTGTGATTCTACAACCTAGTCACTGTTGGGCACTTTCCTTAACAAGGATTAAAATTCCCAAAATGTTTCAACAAGAGTAACCAATCAGTTATCATTATGAAAGCACCTGCATAAGTATTAATAGAAAAAATCATTGAGTTTTAGGTATAATTATTAAAACCTTAAAATCATCTATATTATTTTGAACTTCTACAAAATAGTTAAAGGCAACCGAAAGAAAATCCCATTAAAAAGAAATGTGAAGCAGAATTTTTTTTTTATTTGACGCAGAGAGAGAGATCACAAGTAGGCAGAGAGGCAGGCAGAGAGAGAGGGGGAAGCAGGCTCCCTGCTGAGCAGAGCCCAATGCGGGGCTTGATCCCAGGACCCTGAGATCATGACCTGAGCCAAAAAAAGAGGCTTTAACCCACTGAGCCACCCAGGCATCCCATAAAGCAGAATGTTTTAATCAATATCTGTTCTAGGGACATTTAGGTGGAGATTTTCTTCCACGTGCCTGGAATTTTAAAGAACAAGACAAATCAAAACCTCTAGTTGTAGTAACACAAAATATTTTAATGATCTAGAATTTCTAAAATGTTCATCTACTAATTCACTATATTTATTGATCCAAATTTTTTATTATTATTTTTCTTGCTGTCTACAAAATATGGAAATCCTTCCATATAAAACAGGTAACTTACTAACTGGATAACCATTTGATCGAGAAGCAAGAAAGAAGATCTTATCAAAAACTTTGGAATTTTTGTTTTGATTCCAGAGATACTGGCATGAGTATAGAAAAAGAGTCATCTCAAATAAAATGATTTATGGATAGCGCATGCACCCACAATTTTTTTCTTAAAAAAAGTTTTTGAGGTCTTTTCATATGCAAATTTATTCAAATAGCATTTACAATTAGCCATCTACTTCTCTATATTTTACCATATAATTCTCATAAAAATATCTATTTTCTATGAAAGAAGCAGGGTGTTTGAATGCAAGAACAGAATACTAAGTGGGATATCATTCCAATATTGTGATTATATGATTTGTTAGAAAATAAGAAGAATAAATTAAATATGTATTATTGCCTTCTCTGTATATCTGTTCTAAGCAGGTGGTAAGAGTAAGCAGCTATTTCTGCATTTACTTGTAGAATCAATTATAGAAATAATTATGAAAACAAATGCAAATAGGTACCGACTCGGCATAGAAAATTATTTTAGCAATGCAATTCTTGAGTTTCAACAATATCACTGAAATACATACAAACATACCATGTGTATCATTTATCTGACAAGCACACACACATGCATACAGATATAGATATACGTATAAGTGGTCATTCTTCTCTTTTCTAATTTTATCAAATTTCATTCTTTTGGCATTTTCTTTTCTTTATACAAACATTCCAGTCTTCATTTCTCATATCAGTCATGAGCGAGTCCACGACTTTATCTGAAGTGGCAAGAGATGAGTGGTAATGGGAAAGAAACCAAGAATGAAAGGGATTTGGTATGACTAAGCCTCATGACATATATTCCATAAATGGCCCCTGAGTCAAAATCTAGAATAGTCTTGTGAATGGGTGTGTGTGTAAATAAGAAAGGATAAACATTAGGTCAAACATTATTAGAATAAAAATTAGATAAATACAACTCAGAGAAATATATTAAGGAAATCTTCAGTGACCAAAATGAGGAAAAAAGTGGAAATGACTATTATGGAGTCACTGATATTTTGGTTCTCTAGGACATTTAGAATCTCCATCAAGAGCATTGATATTTTAAGAAGAGATTGAAAAGACTTACATGAAATTATCTTAACAGGTATGGGGCTTGAATTTAAACTTCTGATAAGAACAGAGAAATTTCACAGAAAGGATTTAACAACAAATTATTTCTGGGTTGGTAACTTGTGCATTCAGTTTCCAAAATTCTGAAGGGAACATTCTTAACAAAGGATTTAAGGATTATTGGGGCGCCTGGGTGGCTCAGTGGGTTAAAGTCTCTGCTTTTGGCTCAGGTCATGATCCCAGGTTCCTGGGATCAAGCCCCGCATGGGGCTCTCTGCTCAGCGGGGAACCTGTTTCTCCCTCTCTCTCTGCCTCCCTCTCGGGCTATTTGTGATCTCTCTCACTCTGTCAAATAAATAAATAAAATCTTTAAAAAAAAAGATTTAAGGAATATGAAAGTAAAGCCCTGTTAAGCAGGAGTTCAAATCCATAATTATTAAACAAATGAGTCAATCAAAACTAGAGGTTTTGATTAAGAGTCAACAAAAAATCAAAGAGCAATATTAGAAACACAAAATATTCACATAATGGGATTACTAAACATAAATTATAAAATTATGAAACAATTTTAAGATAATTATAAAATAATTACTTAAAATAATTATGATGTCATCATAATTTAAAATTTAAAATTTTAAAAATAAACATGATGTCATCAAAAGAACAAGACAAGATGACATCATGTTTATTTAAAAAATAAACATGATGTCATCAAAAGAACAAGACCATTTTCAATGAGTGCTGATTATAATTTTACAAGCAAAAATATAAGCAATAAAATTAGTAAACAGATCTATTAAAAATATCTAAATAATTAACAATAAATCAGAGCTGAAAAAGCTGTACATAACATGAGCAGAGAAACAAAGAGGGGAAAAAAGTGATAAATGCTTATGAGACTTTAAAATAAAAAAAAAATAGGTGAGTTGGTCCGACATTTGTCTAATAGGAGCCAGAATGACAATGAGCAGAAATACTCTTAAAAGGGTAATACATGAAAAAATATTCAAGAGTTGTGATAATAATATATATAAATTGTGATATGCATCTGTATATCTATATAAATCTGTTTATATCTATCTATCTATTTACCTATCTCTCTCTTCAGGCATCTAAATGGATTTCAAGATAAATTCAACTAAATCTGCCTCTCAAACATAAACACGAATTTAAAAGTAGCTAGAAAATAAAATAGATATTTAAACAGCAGATAAGGTTTATAGCAATTGTACGACATGTAAAATAGAAGAATCATATCTCAACAGTGCTAAATGAAAATAAATAGTACAGTACCTTTTACCTGTCTATACACTAATTTATTAACGAAGGTTAAATGTTTTCATACAAAGAAATCATTAGTTTCTAAACTGCATCCCTTACTGAGGGCAACCTAAAAGATATAATTTAGGAAGAAGTAAACTGGATTCAGAAAGGAAGAGATGTAAGAAAGAGTGGTAAGTAAAGACACTGGTTCACACAGGTAAATCTAAAAGAAATCACTGTATAAAATAATTTACTAATATTAATAACATAAAATATGATAATATAGTAGCATCAGTAATCCATTTTGGGGCAAATTAAACAGTGGCTGAAACATTAGACATCCATAATATTCAAAAAGTTCGTTGGAGGGGTTTGATTAAAGTGTTCTAAAACTCTTATATTATTTGGGAGAAGGATAAGAATAATTTACTAGCTTTATGCTTTGTTAAGTGAGGTATCAATATTAAAACTTAAAGGTAACCACCTAGGGGGAAAAAAAAGCAAAATGAGGATATAATATCCAATTGATTAAGAGGGGAAAAAGAAAAAAAGAAATTACTACAAAAAAGGAGAAATATCATGCATAGAAATATCTAAGTAAATTAAAAGTACACAACAAAATAAATAAATACAAACACACCAGTATGACCACAATAATTATGTTGGATCACAACCTCAGGAGTTCTCCAGATAAAATCTGAAACTGGCTACATACACACAGGGTAGGGAAAGACTGAAGGAAAAGGCAGACCACCCAGACTAGCAGGGGGCAGTTTTTCAAATTAGCAAGGGAAGTTACATATGAGGCTTGTTTTGGGTGGCTGCAGGAGGAGCAGATCCCTGTACCTGCCTGACAGAACTTAAGGTATAAATAGAGGTTTAACAGGGTTCAGCCACATGTATAGACCAGATGATCTCAACAATATATCACTCTGTCAAGGTTGTGTCCTTGAATCAACTCTGGCTATGGGAACAGTGGGCATAAAGTACATTCCAAGGACTGGAGAGGAGGTAAGGAGTCCCAACTGCTTGAATCCAGCTCATGGATCAACTGGTGGTCATGGTCTTCAATGATCTCCTCGAACAAAATGTTAGTGACTCAACTGCTAGTTAAGGATGAAGATTTTGATACTCCCCTTCCTCTTCTTCTTCTTTGATACTCCCTTCCTATTCACTTTCTCAAGTCACCACCACTCATGCTCAGCAGCATGTACTTGATTTCCTCCCAGTTCTATTGAAGAATAAGATAGTCTCATCCGTTCTCCTTTCATGTATGTTTTT
>CM053615.1:27327798-27380651 GCA_028646535.1 Procyon lotor
TGGTTCAGTTTTGGTAGTTTGTGGAGATATCTTATAGTTTTCTAAGGGCTTCTACTTTCCTATCTATAGGATAGGAAGTAGAAGTATAGTAAGTATATTCTATACTTAGTATAGAATATAGTAAGATAGTAAGTATATTCTATACTTACTTATAGAAGTAGGTAGGAAACAAATAGCAGGAAATATATTGAAAATGTAAATAGCAAAAGAAAAAAATCCTTTTTTTTTCAACAATGATGACAACTTGCCCTGGTTTTAAAACTGAAAGTCTCAAGCCTAAGGAATCTACCCCACACCCCCAACAGTCCCAGGGAATAAAATATTGTTGGTTTTCCTAATGTTTCAGCTAGCGTCTGCTATATTTTATGTCTCCAGAATATAAAGGGCTGTAGATTTTGACTTTTTTGTCCCTTCTTATCCATTTTGACACTTATATTTTGAGATCTGTGCCTGGTCACTCTACATAACTTCAAGTACTTCCATAAAAAACAAAATGAAACAAAATGAAACAAAACAAACTGTCCTGGTGTTCTTTGTTCTCTTATTTAAACATTTTACACTACAAAAAATATTTTAGCCACATGATAAATTTACTGAATCTACCACTTGTTCAATACCAATCAAATGACAAAACAGTGAGTTAAAATGAGTAGGGAACAATTTACACTTTATTTTTGTCTTTATTCTAGATTCAACAATTATTTAACATTTATTAAACGAGTATGTTTAGCATCAACATGCACACACTTTGTGTTGAGTGCTGTTCTCATTGGGGTTAGGGTGGCCATGTGGATTTGTTTCTGCTAACATTCTTGCAGCATGGAGGAGTTGGGGGGAGGGCATAAGCAAATAGACAAAAAAAAATGATTTTGAACAATTGATGAAGAAAATGAAATAAGTGATGTAACTCAGAGGCACAATATTTTGGACAGTCCGGCCTAATAACTCAGAATAAGACAGTTATGCAAGATAAGAGGATAAAATGTTTATGTAAAGAGACTGAGCACATATGGCCCTGTGTGAACTTATATTCAAGGAAGAAAGAAGGCCAATGTAACTGAAATCTAGTGAGCAGAAAAGAGTGGCAAAGGATACATTAGAAAGCTGGGGGTCTATGTCACACACTGTATGGTAGCCATTGCTAAGAAGTTAGATTACATTCTAAGGGCAATGGGAAGTCGCTGAAGACGTTTAAGCTGTAATGGCATTATCTGATTTTGTTTAAAATATGTCTATGGCTACTCTGGAAAATGGAAAGCAGAGGCAGGAGTAAAAACCGACAGATCAGTTCTGAAACTTCTCAGGAAAGAACTTGTGGTGATTTAGGCTAAAATATTTGGTGAGCTAAAAAATTAGATTGCTCTAGGTTGATCTAGGATACATTTCAGAAGTAATATCTACAGAATTTACTGATGTGGGTCATGAGTAAAAGAAAGAGATTAAGGATGACTGCTGTCTAGAATTTTAGCAACTGAGTGGATGTTGATATGTACTGTAAGGGACAAGACTGGTGGAGAATATAGGTTGAGTTAGATTTGTGTATCAGGTGTGATGATTCCATTTTAGCCATATTAGGCTGAAGTGTTTTTTAGCTATGTGACTACAAATGTTAAGTAAGGAGTTGGATGTAGTAATTGGTAGCTCAGAGGAGAAATTAAGTCTGGAGATACATATTGGGAATCACTATCATAGCGATAGTATCTAAAGGCATGGGGATTGGCAGGTGTGTCAGTAGCAAAATGCAAGGCTTAGGTGAGAATCTAAGGAATCTAATATTAAGAGTGAGAACTCTAGGCAAATTACAATCAAGTTCTGTGGGGCTTAGCTGGAAAGGGGTATTTAATTCAATCTTTACCAAGTACCTACTTAACAGCATATTCTGTAGGAGGTGCCTCAATAAACAAAATTGACTTATGCCTCATTCGGTTTATGGTTTAGATTCAACAAAATTATATTTTGTTTTCCAACATTTCTGAATTCACAGTAACATTCCAGTAGCACTTTGATGATTGGTCAATTTCAAATAGTTCTTTATTATTCCAGTACCAAACATTTCTTAAAACTACCATTCTCCTTCATTTCTTCCCAATTCCTTTCAAAATCTAAAACCCACAGATTAATTTAATAGGAAAAAAATGACATCATGCTATTGTTTTTTCTTGCATTACACATTTCAGGAAAAGGAGATAAAATAAATTCACAATGAAATAGCAATTTAATATTGTTCTATTTATTTGATTTTTTTTTTTCAGGTTATAACTGAGCAACATGGAAAATCACAATGGCTTCTTCAGGAAGAATGATTACAGTGATAGATTCAGATTGCTTAAGTGTTACCAACCACCACAGAAACTGCAGGCAAAGCAACAATGTGTATCTAACACCAGTAGAATAAACAATGTAAAAATAAAAATAAATCATTAGAATCTCTTTAATCCTAAAGGAAATATGTAGATAGAAAATGAAACAAATTTCACAGGCAGCTTCTTGCTTTAGGGCATGGTTTATAACATTAGCCTGAGTAAATCTGCTTCTGTTTCAATTAATAAAATTGTAAATTCAGTATCTATGTTGCAGAAAAGTTATACTTCGGGTTTGTGCAATGTTAAGCTATTCTTTCTCATGGCAAAATAAAGCTGTAAAGAAATATACTCCCTGAAAATTTGAAGATGGTTGGTTCAAAATTAAATTTTATCCTGTGACTCTAGGGAGACATTTGCTTAAAAATATGCATTTTTCTCCCATATTCACCACTGTCTCCATGTATTTTTTTCCAATCCTGAAATCATTTTTATGTAGCCTTCAAAAATTGTATTGATGTTTGTCCTTTGGATTTTCTCTTTCTTGAGATTATTTTTAATTTGCTAACACATTGTAAACACTACAGCTTTGCATATTTTCTGCAAATTTAATCTGTTTGTCATAAAAAAAAGTAGTGCATTTGCTATTCAATTTTGCTATGTTTTTCCTTGTGTATTAAAATGTATTCTTTGGGGGCGCCTGGATGACTCAGTGGGATAAAGCCTCTGCCTTCGGCTCAGGTCATGACCTCGGTGTCCTGGGATTGAGCCCCGCATCGGGTTCTCTGCTTGGCGGAGAGCCTGCTTCCCCCTCTCTGTCTGCCTCTCTGCCTACTTGTGATCTCTCTCTCTCTCTCTCTCTCTCTCTGTGTTAAATAAATAAATAAAATCTTTAAAAATACAAATAAAATGCATTCTTTCAGAAACTTATGTTTGGAACATGGAGTGCTAATGTAAAATCTACCATTGTATTCTATTTAAAGGAGTGAAATATATTGAGAAGATTGAATAGTTAAAACAGGATTTTTTTCAAAGATTTTATTTATTTAACAGAGAGAGGGATCACAAGTAGGCACAGAAGCAGGTAGAGAGAAGAGGGGGAAGGAAGCAGGCTCCCTGCTGATCAGAGAGCCCGATGTGGGGTTAGATCCGAGAACCCCACGATCATGACCTGAACTGAAGGCAGAGGCTTTAACCCACTGAGCCACTCAGGTGCTGCGAAAACAGGTCCTCTCAAAATTTAAAGAGAATTTTCACACACATAAGATGATACATGCTTTTGAAGCATATTACAATTATTCTCTAAAAATTGCCGTTACAAAAAAAGAACCAATCACTGCCCTTGCTTTGATTTGGTGGTAGGAGCAGCCAAATTCAGCCCTCTGACTTTCTCTTACTCTTAAGCGGAAGCCTTAGAACATTAAACTTGGAGTAGACACTAAGCTATGGGTTACATTTAATAAAATATATAAACTGTGAATAGAGGAGATGGGAGAAGAAAACTATTTGGTTAAAATATGAACATTAAGTAATATTAAGAAAATTATGATTCTACATAACAAGAAAATCTGTAACATACAAATTATTGGTTTTCAAATAAATACATTCCTAGTGTTTTGCATTCCTGACTTTGTCCATGGGTCTGTTTCTTCAGTTTCCCCATATTAGAGCTACAGAATCTAGCTGCTTGGTGTAAATTATGGAAACTTTACTAACATGTAAATATTCCAGCTGGAATCTGTTTACTCCTCTTATCTGCTTCCCTTGTATGTGGCCCATAGTTAATATGTACTTCCCCCTTACTGCAAGCTCAATCTTCTTTTACGAAATCTCTAATTTCCCTGATTTCTACTCAAGGGCAGATGTGTCAGTATGCAGGGTAATGCTTCCCATACAAACATCCCATAGAGTTGATGTGTTTTCTTGGCATATCCTCTGTTGTATTGTGAATAAACTCAACTGTTCTACAAAGTTCTACCTTTTCACTAAAATCAAAACTTCTACTTGCAATATTCACTCATTCCAATGGAGGTTTCCGCTATATACACACACCTTCTCCACAATTCCAAAATAGTGAGAGGAAAGGAAAAATTTGATATATTATCATTTTTATTACCACTTCCAGAAATAAGGAGATTAAAGCAAGTCTCTGAGACATTGAAGCCATTAGCAGAATTAAAAAAGAATGTTGTGCTATAAGAGAGACTGATAAATCTAGGTACTTAAAGAAGGAGTCCTTGGGATGGGAAAAGATTAAGATACAAGTTTCTGGGGGAGATAAGAGGGGAGAGGGTTGAGGAACAGTGACCTTTAAAAAATATCTGATATAAATTCTTTTCACTTTGAAATGTCCCCATTACCTTTCATTCATTCTTACAGAGAAAGTCAAGCCAATTTGATGACTAACAAATACATGATTGCAAATTTTCAATGAATGTGCCTTGATTTAGGATTTTTTAAATGATTAAATATATCATTTCCAGATAGCTATTTTCTTTATACCAAAGCAAAGGTATTTTTCTGCTTCTTTTCCACTGTGATGTGAAAAACTTGATCCCTGGAGCTAGAAATGTTAGATTTTAATTAAAATTGGCCACTAACTGCATAATCTTGAGAAAATTATTTAACTTCCTTGGACCTCAGTTCTGTCATCTGAAAATGGGAATAATGGCACTTTTTTCAGGAAACACTGCTTTTGCATGAATTAGATAAACTTAACATAGTGAGCTTTCCAATAAACTATGCACCTTCAGCCTTTCCTCCTTGTTCTTCTCTTCCTTCCTCCAGTTATCATCATGTCTAACATTTTCTAATATCCTTTGTTCCTTTTTTTTCTTCGTTCTTCCCCAAACGAGAAATAAGAGTTGTCCAAAATCTTGGATTCATCTGGCACCCATTTCTTTAGCATTTTTTATCTATTACAATGGCTTCAACTATTCACAAAGACAAGACATTTTATTACATACAGCTCTCACCAAAACTTCTTTCTTAAATCTTTATTTTAATCTTTCTGGGGGATTTCTCCATTCAGACATTCCACTGCCATCAGAGTCCACAAGTCATAAGTCAGTATTCTTACCCATTAAGCAGGCTTTCTCCTGATTTTTCTTACTTTTGTTACTTCTGTCACCTTCCAACTTAAAATTGCAAAGTCAACCTTCTCTTTCTCTTTTGGCACTCACATATAAGAAAGAATCGTTTCATGTTCTTGTTTAATTTTTCCTATCTCTTCTTTTCATTTTCACCACTATGATGTTTATGACATTATTACTTGACTTCAAATACCATAGATTGATATGCCTGTTTCTGAAACTTTCATACATGAGTCATAGACTGTCTGATTTGGTGTCTGGCTTTTTCTGCTCTAAGTTTGTGAGTATCAACCATGATGAGATATATATTTTTTTTTTTTCATTGCTGTGTAGGATTCTAGTATGTAAATATACAAAGGCTTATTCATCTATTCTATTGTTGGTATTTAGGTTGCTTCTACTTTAGAATGATTATGAATTTAGAATGATTTTGCTTTAGAATGGTTCTGAATAACAGTACTATAAACACATGTGTACATGTTTTGTGATGATACACAGATCTGTTGGAGATACACACACACACACACACACACACACACACACACACACACACGAAGAAGGAAGAAACATCAAATACACAGAAAAGACATCTTTATTGAAATATGGATGGTTACATCTGAGTGGTAGAATATAATATTATATATTTATAAAAATACTTTTTATTTCTTATAAGAATATAAGACAATTTTTGCCTAATCCTAAGTTTCTTACAGCAAAAACACATTTGAAAATTGGCATACCATAGTTATTTGGAATGTGACTTCAGGTGTCTAAAAGCCTGATTCAAATTCTAGTACCACTACTCCTTCCCTCTTATTTTATATACATTTACTAATTTAATTAATTATTATTATTTTAATTTTAAGTGACTTAACCTTGCTGAAGCTCTATTTCCTCATTTGTTCTTCTGTAAAATAGGGGAATCATAATATCTCCGTCATGGGACTGTTTCAAGAAATAAATTACCTATCACATGTAAACTCAGTCCAGTTCCTAGCAAAAACTACTCAGTAGGTTTTATTATATAGGTTTATTATTATAGGTTTTTATAATTGTATTATTATATTTATGGTTAAGAGAACACTGTTTCCCCTCTTATAATTTTTGTCTTGTAAAATTTGGGTTAGAAATATAGAATAATTAGAAAAAAGAAATATAGAATAATTTACAGTGTAATAATTTGACATAAAAAATACTGGAGCAATCAGAAGGATGTTTAATTTTTATTGACATAGCACAGAGTAGCAGACTACCTATATGTTAAGTTACAGATGGGAGGGTAAATCTTTGAACCAAAACCACTAGAGTAACAATGGCAGCAAAGAGAAGAAAAATGCAGAGAATTTGCTATATAAGTGTACTGATTGAATCATTACCAACGCTTCTTATGTTTCTGTTTCTGTTATTCAATATTCATAAGAATTTGATTATATGTGCAAATTGGGTGTCTCTTTCTTAAAATTTTGGATTAGCGGAGGACTACACTCAACTGAACCAGCCAAATCTAAAACAAATAATTTACTGTGTATAAGGAGGTGTTTAAGAAAATTGCCAAGTATGACAAACGATTTTTCAACCATAGAACTCATCTATGATTCCAAAAGCAAGGTGTAATATTTACAAATGTGTTCTTATTGAGATTCATACCTGCACTGCTTGTTTGCTCAAGAGTCTTAGAACATTATAATATTATAAAAACTTACATCATTTTTAATTGGGGGATTCATCTCAATTAAGAATAGAAAGCAAAATAGAGGTGCCTGGGTTGGCACAGTCAGTTAGCATCTAACTCTTGCTTTCATCTCAGGTTTGGAAGATCAAGCCCTACATCAGGCTATGAGCTCAGCAAGGAGTCTGCTTGAGATTCTCTCCCTCTCCTACTTGTGCGCTCTCTCTCTCTCTCGCTCTCTCTCTCAAATAAGTAAATAAATGTTTAAAAGAAAACAAAAGAACAATTTCCTTCCAGTTCTACTTTCTTCTTAGTAAATGCTATATTAAAATGTAAAAAAAAAAAAAAAAAATTAAAAAGATTATATTAAGGAAAGAACAGAGATTTCGGGTTTTAGAAGGAGTCTAGTTTGAAAATCAACACCACTGTTTACTAATCTTTACTTTGAGTTGGTTTTCTCATCTATAGAAAGATGATTGTAAGAATTAAAATATGAACATGAAACACCCTCACACTGCCTGACACAAAATTGGTCTTCAGTGATATATTTCTGTCCCTTGTCACTCTAATATTAAAGTGTTTCTTTCCAAGTAATATAAATTTCACAATTTTTTATTTGTTAGACTCAGTAGAAAATGTTTTCGTATTATCCAATATGTTTCAAAACTATTAAGGTTTTAAAAGGCCTTAATAGTTTGATACATATTGGATAATAGGAGGAGAAAGTAGGAGACTACAATTTGCTTGACTAAAACTCTGACACAGTTGTTACAACTTTTCTGAAATTCATCTTTACTCCATTACAATATTCTTACCTGACAAGAATAGATGTGCATTACTGTCATATTGCTTTCCAATTTTAATACAAAGGTGAATATGTGTGCACTGAACTCATCTCATTATATTATCCCAAAAGTATTTTTATAAAGTTAAAATTATTCCACCTGTAATAGTATTTTATGTATTGGTACATTTCTGCCATAGATATAGTAATTTATAATAATACCCAATAGAAGTTTTTAACTGATTTTCATCATTGAACTTATCATCCTGGACTTTAGGTTTTGTTTTGTTTTGTTTTATTTTAATGCATCTGAATGTTTTAATGTATTTTAAGCTTCATCAAACCTGAAACTATGTTCTTGGGCCACTTCCAGCCATATGGTCCACTAAGCTGATATGGAAATCCTTTTCCAGTTCAAATGTGCAGCAATGCTGAATTAAATAAAATTTTCTAGAAGCCAGAAAAATCATATTAGACTAATTCAAGACCAATAACATAGCTTGTGAGTTAGAAGCAAAGTCCTAAAATATCTGTAAGTAGACTGCTACAACTAGCTAATAATATATAAAACTTCCATGAAAAAGAACCTTTCACTGAAAATGAGATCACAATAAAAAAAACTATAAACCACAGGAGTAAAGGAACCTGCCATAAGAAAAAATCAGCAGAAGCCAGAAGTAGAAAAATCAACATTCCAAGAAGTCATAAAGAAAACCAAGGTATGATTATTATTTCAAAACCTAATAGAATCTTAGGGAAGAAGTTGATTTTCAAGTTTACTGTATGACTGACTCCAAAGATTTTATTCCATTACATAAATTCATATTAGGTAAAAATAAAAATAAAAACAAAACACAGAAAAACCACACAAATTCTATTTTCAAATATTTTATATTTGTTATACAAAATAATATAGTTGAAGTAAAGAGGAAAACCATTTGCCTAATACTTGTTCCAAATCAAACATTTTATGTAAATGTATGGAATGATTGAAACATAGTGTCTTAACCCCACTGACTACCATCTTTTGCTATCTGGAAGAGAAAAATATGAATATTAAAAAACTCATTAAAAATCTTTTGTCAGATGCATTTGTGAAGTAATATACCACAATGGAAATTACAGAAAGGTTCACTAAGCAGCCTTATGCAAAGTCAGTACTTGCTAGATTTCTTAAAGACAGCATTTATTGTTTAGATAAATGAAGTGGACTTCTAGAACAGAGGTTACTAGCACAAATCAATATGCTGAAATATTCATTCTGTCCATATGGTATTTCAGTAATTGGTGCTTGAAACCAGTATAAACCTTTGCTATAAACCCCAGGCAGAAGTTATATTAAAAGAAAGTTCTGTGATTTAAACTCAGAAATCAATGGAAATGTACACCAAAAATAAGATACTTTTAGAAATGTATGTCAAAAAAAAAGGATGTCATTGCCATTCATAATCCATTATTTTGTTTCTTATGTCCAATTTAAATTGGATTTTTTCAATGTCTCTCTTTCCCTGCACAGACAGCCTTTAAAGTACACAAGCATTCCATGCTGGGAAAAATCCATACATGTGATATTTATTAAAAACATAAAAACAAAAAATTCAGAATAGCCAGAATCTGAGTAAGAAAGCATTCAACTTGTTACAGAGTGCAGGGGAAGAAAATTATCCCTTTCTTCCCGTCTAGGTTCTTTGGTTGGTCTGATAATTAAATCGACAAAGGCAGATTAACAGGAAAAACAAATTTAATTTTCTAAGTATGAAGCCCCAAAGATATGAGCACCTAAGAAGTGACCAAAGCAAGCAGCAAGTAGATTTATACCTTTTATACAAAGAAACAGTTTGTGAAGAATTGACAAAATAAGGAAGTTTGGGCTTGCGGTAGCAAATTAATGAGAAATGTCAAGGTTTGTTCATATAGTCTTCTTGCCCCTGAATTCTCTCCCTCTAGCAATAAGGATGTCATCAGCCCTCCAGGTGCAGGGAGGGTACCCTTCACATCGGGAACTTATTTCCTGCTTTTGGGGAAACAGAGAAAGTTCAGAATGACATTCTTTCACTTACTGTTTCTTAGGTAAGTTTAAATGCAAAATAATCAGTATGTCAGAGTGGTATATTTTGGAAGGCCTTCCCTGAACCCCATCAAGAGGTATTTGGGGATGAGGAGGTATATATTCCAGGAAAAAAAAAAAAAAAGATACACAGTATGAATGGAAGCTTATGTGATGAGATCAAACATGCACATACATGCACACTCACTTACACAGAATGTTTACAACTGGATTTCAGATAAGAAACAGGTAATTCTGGGGGAGGTGATGCTGCGGAAAGTTTCCCGATACAGATGGGACTTTAGTAGAATCACGAAGGAAGGATAAAATTTTGAGAGATATCAAGAAATTTAGAATGGCACTTTATAGAGATTACTGTGGGTACAGGAATAATCTGAGGGAATAAAATGCATCCTTAAACTCATCTAGTTTGCAGAACAAACAAGGGGTAAAAATAGGGAAAAAAAATGTTTCCCCCTTCTGTCTTCTTTCCCTCCCTTCTTTCCTTCCTTCTACAAATTAATTATTAAGCTTCCATCATGTACAAGGCACTAAGCATGCAGCTACGAAAAAGGCCTTGCTTTTACCCTCAAAGAGCTCGTGGTCTGATGATACAAACAAATATGTAAGCCATTTATTACAGTAACACATGACAAACTCATTTCGCGCTGTGGCGTGGGGACCAGTCTGCCTGACCATAGGTGCAGAAACACATTAGGGAAGGAAGGATTGAGTTAGGATAATAGTGGGTAAGCAAGGACCAAATGGGCAAATAGAAGAGTTCAGAAGTTACATGGTAAGAGGAAAGCAGAGAGCTTTAAGAATTAGTAACTGGGAAAAGGTACCATAAAACAACTTCCTGTGGTTAACTCAAGTTGCATCTTAGTATATTGTATGCACATATACACATACACATACACTAGGATTGCATAATTACTATTTTACTGTTATTCATCAAAGCTATTATTGACACACAGAATGGACTCCCACGTGCATACCCGTCCATGCTTATACACGGAACAGACATACTCAGCAGAGTTTTGTAACCACAGTCATGCTACAAGCAGAAGCTGCTGTCATGAACTGACTGAATAATGTTCAGTGACCCAAATGGGGGCTTAGAATAAATGTAGGTGCGTGCATGCCTTAATCAAATAAAAAGTAGGCCAAATATATGTGTTTAGTTTTTTCATCAAAGCTGAGAAAACTTCTCCTGTGTGTGTGTGTGTGTGTGTGTGTGTGTGTGTGTGTGTGTCGCTATAAAAATAAATATACCATTACCCTGAAAAAGAAATGAACCATAAAGTGAGTTTCTATCAAAATAGAGATGAAATCGATTAAAAATTAAACTCCAGACTGGGACATATTTTGTGTTTCTTTTCAATTGCCGATAATGTAGTAGGATACACAGTAAAATCCCTGAGGATATGTGGCATTGCCCTTCCTTTTCATGATAATCAGGGCAGGGGTAAGAACAATTTTGTCTCAGAATTGTGCCTTCTAAGATTAACACTCATACACAAAATAATTCCTAAGCTATCAAACATATGTTATTTCCTTCAGAATTGTGAGCAGTTTCTGTGGGTTTGTATAGAAATAATTCCCATGAGTGTCATCATCAATATCTAGAACTATGTAAACGGAAGCTGCTAAATTACACTTTTTCTCTGAAGTATAGTAGGGCATTGTACAATGCCCCTCACTACACAGACATCACTGAGATCCTTGAACCAGAAGCAGAAATAGCCTTTTGCTAACGCTTCTAAAATAAGAACTAAATCATCCAAGTTGAAAGGGGGTATTTGCCTTCTGATGCCTGAGGAAAGGAGTTAGGCAGGAAACTTCCATTACCTCCGAGTGGCAAATGGTGAGAGTGTCTGCATGTGAGGCTGACAATGTTGCTTTTAACATTTTTTATAAGATTTAATTTATTTATTTGACAGACAGGAGAGAGAGATCACAAGTAGGCAGAGGCAGGCAGAGAAAGAGGGGAAAGCAGGCTCTCCCTGAGCAGAGAGCCCGATGCAGGGCTCGATCCTAGGACCCTGAGATCATGACCTGAGCCGAAGGTAGAGGTTTTAACCCACTGAGCCACCCAGGCGCCCCGCTTTTAATATTTTAAATTAAAGAGAGAATTTATAAGATACAGAATTTCAACACTATGCAGAAAACAAAACAAAAAAAAGATCCCTAGGGAATTAAATGCAAGATTTTGAAAAGATTCTCTAGGCCAGGAAGTAAAATATTAAATTTACAATAAGCTGATGGCCCCACAGGGAAAAGAGACCAGTGGAATCACTTAAAACACAACTGTCATTTTACAGGTGAAGAAACTGAGGCCCGAATAAGTGTGAACTCTAACAGAGCCACAAAGTGAATATAGTCTTCATGCTGCTATTCCTGGCTGTCTGACAAGCAACAAATACAGAGAAAGGGGATCACACAGCCAAACTTCAAATACAACTTAATTTTAGCCCCAAATCATGCAGATACTATCTTTTTTTTTTTTTGCTAGAATCACCTAGAATCAAATTCTGCTTTACAAATAAACATCTGACCCACTTTCATATCATAATACTTACATTATTTCGTACTATAACAATTTCATTTTTTCTAAATTGGTATTTGTGGCTTTGCAGCAAGGGACAATTATTATATTATACCAGCCAACACATCAAATAACCAAGCCTTTTGTAGTTATTGCTTTATTTGCTCTGTCTGTGGCTTCCTACCACGTTTTTTATTGTCAAGACCCAGCACCTATGGCCACTTTCCCAGCATCTAACACTTAGGGGGCTGAGCAAAGACACACACTCTTTTCCCCTTGATGCAATTATTATCATATACACCTAATCTTTTTTTCTGTCACCTCCCCTTCTGCATTCCCCACGCCATGGGCCCTGATCACCTGTCACAGCAGGAAGATGGTTTGGCACCTCTTGCTTCACCTGTCAAACATCTACCTCAAATTAATCTTCATCCACATCCATTATCATCCTTTTGAATATATTTTTGTATTATATTGCTGCTCTCAGACAACCTCACAGACTTCTCTATTCCTATGTGCCCTCTGCAAATAGTACCCATCTTTTGCCACACACTATTTTTTAAGATTTTTTAAAATATTTTATTTATTTATTTGACAGAAAGAGAGATCACAAGTAGGCAGAGAGGCAGGCAGATGGAGAAGGGGAAGCAGGCTCCCTGCTGAGCAGAGAGCCTGATGCAGGGCTGGATCCCAAGACTCTGAGATCATGACCTGAGCTGAAGGCAGAGGCTTTAACCCACTGAGCCACCCAGGTGCCCCTAGCTTTTATTTATTTATTTGAGAGAGAGAGAGAGAGAAAGAGAGAGAGAGAGATAGCAAGAGAGCACAAGTGGGGAAGAGAGGGAGAAGCAGGCTCCCTGGGAGCAGGGAACCTGACATGGGGCTTCATCCCAGGACGCTGGGATTATGACCTGAGCCGAAGGCAGATGCTTAACCAACTGAGCCACCCAGGAGCCCCACCACATACCTTTTTGACAATAAAATAATCTAATAAGTAGATAGGCTCTGATGGACAACAGTGTTAGCAATCTCTGAGTCCATTTTTGCACTCTTCCAAAGCTTTCTGGACACAGTACCTTCAAGCAGAGGAATCGATCAAATTAACTATCATTCAGAAGGACAATATCTTTCCAAAAGGGAAGGACCAGTTATGGGGTACAGTTTTGACAGTGGAGCTTAGTAATGCATCTCAAATGATACCAGAAGGCACTGGATACTCCATCTTGATATAGTAGTGATAACTCCAAGCAGCCAATTGTGATGAGAAAAGTCACTTTGAGCAAACAAATCATGAAATGTCTTGAAGCATTTAATCTTAACTCACATTTCCCTATTTAGTTGGGTACCAATTAAAAAAAATTACACAAATGAAATAGAACCTTATTATAATGGACTATGCTGTCAGAATTTTAGTTATGATAAGGCTATTCATGACTATCTGAAAATAAAAACAATAGGGAAAAAAAGGCAGAATTAGAAATTATCCCAGATATAAACTCTCTGTTTAGATATAAACCAGAATTGTCATATTTGCTTTTCAACTGAAATTTAGTTGCAAACTTGGCTATTTTTGTTCACTTTGTGACCTTTGTTGATGTTTTCAATTTCTTTAAACTTTGATTTCTTTATTAGTAAAATGGGGGAGAGAGGAGGTAGAGGGCATCTGCCTTTAGGATTTTCATGAGGGCTAAATTAGATAACATTTCTGAAGTAGTTAGGCACACTGTCTGGCACATGATGGCCATTTAATGAATGAGAGGTCTTATTACATTTTAGTTATGAGCTTGCCCTTTAAAAGTAATAATATCTGATTTTGGACTTCAAAAGATAAATCCACATTTATAAAACTGAAAGGGAAATTTTCCAGGGAAAGAATAGAAATTTCCCTTACAACACTCTTTCCCCTTTCTTTAGAAATGAGTATTACATAGCTCTATTGAGAATTCACCTTCTATTATTTAAAACAATGTTTGATTGGATTTAAACTATCATCCTACATCTTCTCAAAGGACAATCCAAACTCCTCAATTATATTTTTCACATACATCTCAAAAGGTATTTTGAGTACTTGAAAGGCCATAATTCTTTTTCCCTAAAGTTTTGAATTCCATCTGATGAAGTTATTATGCTTTGTGGAGCTGTAACTTGTCACAGAAACAATAGCTTACATTAACCTCTTGTTGTCTTCAGTCAGATTCTTTCTTTTCCTTCATAAAAGTTAATTTAAAGCTTTTGAAAGAAGCAAGATTGGCAAGGATAGAGAATTAAGGTCTACATCACAAAATAGGTACCGACAAGAGTAAGTCACAATATTCTTGAAATTGTTGGTGATTTCAGAATCTCGACTACATTTAGGAAGGACTGCCTCAAGGGAGTGTTGGTAATTGAGTCTCTCTGGTCCATTCAGCTCCTGGACTCATCCCAGGGATGATAATTAAAGCTATTCAGCCTGGTGAGTGTTCAATTAAAAAAAAAATCACTGTCATCCTCTCCAGGATACATTATGCCACTGAGATTGGAACCACCGTGTGATATTACATAGAGGAAAGCTTTTGTTCAGGACAGTCACCCACGAAAGTTTCGAAACATGGAACTCTAATCTAAAATCATTCTTTTATTCAAAAGAAGTATTTATTAAGTAACTACTATTTGCCATTTTTCCCCCCTCTGGGCACTGGGGATAAGACAGGGATAATCCTACTTTCCTAGAATTTAATGGAAAGGAGGAGAGATATAAAACATACATATGAACCCATGACTGGCCCCATGGCCATATGACCTGTGCAGGCCTCTTAAGGCTCTGTTTAAGTTGGTTTAAAGCTCAACTACTGCCTTCTTGAAATTCTGAACAATTTTTTTTAACAAGATACTGCATTTTCATTTTCATTCTTTGAACTCTGCTAATTATGTAGCCAGTCTTGTTCCTATAGTACTAAGTAGTATAAAGGAAATACAACAAAGTAATAAGACAGAGAGAGAGAGGTCATAATCATAAAACTACTTTAGATAGAGGTCAAAAAAGATCTTTCTGATAAGCAATTTATGAACCATGAATTACAGTATTTACTAAGTAGTAATTTACTAATTACCACTGACAGGAGACTATATTTATTTATCCAAATTCAACAAATACTGATTTTACACCTCTGCTGTTAATAGGACACAGTTCTTGTCCCCAATATACATGAAGTAGAAAAATAAAGTACACAAGTAGCTCTCCATATGCTTTTCAAGAAAGCCATTCAGAAACATGAGGATTCCAGAAGTGGAAGATTCCACAGAAGCTTTAGGACAATAGGAGAAGTCCTGGAGACAGGGGACGTAGTGTATCTCTCTGTCACAGTTTAGTAGTGTGGGGTAGGATAGGGGAACTTCTCCAAACAGAGGAAATGGCATAATGTAAGTCTCAGAAGACAAGCAGATTGCCAATGAGGGTAACAGTGAGTAATGTTTAAGTGTAGCTACTTTATAGCATGGATGTAGGAAAACATTAAAACAAAAACAAACAAACAAAAGCCCACGTGAGTGCATTCTTTTTTTCCCCCACTTTCTTCTCTTTTTCTTTTCTTTTCTTTTATTTATTTTATTTTATTAATATATAATGCATTATTTGCCCCAGGGGTACTGGTCTGTGAATCCTTAGGCTTACACATTTCACAGCACTGAGTGCATTCTTTTTTTTTTTTAAGATTTTATTTATTTGACAGAGAGAAACACAGCGAGAGAGGGAACACAAGCAGAGGGAATGGTAGCGGGAGAAGCAGGCTCCCCGCTGCACAGAGAGCCCATGCGGGGCTCGATCCCAGGACCCTGGGATCATGACCTGAGCCGAAGGCAGACACTTAATGACTGAGCCACCCAGGCGACCCAGCACTGAGTGCATTCTTATCTCCTTTTTTTTTTTTCTTTTCACTTTCACCTAATACATTGCTAAATCTTATAGATTCTGTCTTCTTAGATCTCAAGTGCACTACTTCTACCTTATCTGTGGCTGTGATCATCTCATTTCTAGTTACTGGTTCCTCTGTCTCCAATTAAGTCTTTTCTCTAGATCAGTTCTTTCTGCAATCAGAGGACTCTTTCTAAAATGAAAATCCGATGCCATTGTTGGAATTGAAATATTTCACTGTAATACTGTGAGTGGACAAGTCTTGATTCTGAAATCAAGCTTAATGGAATTTGCATCTTAGCTGTGCCACTTACCCACTGTGCTATGCTTTTTGTTTTGTAAGTAAGCTCTATGTCCAGTGTGGGGCTTGAACTCGTAATCCTGAGTTCAAGAGTAGTATGTTCTACCAACTGAGCCAGCCGACTGAGCTGTGCCATGTTAATGGCTTCCTAGCCTATCTGGTCCTCAGTTTCCTCGTAGGGTGGTTATGATAATTCAATAAAATAATATATACGAAGTGATAATACTGGTTAACATGAAGAGCACTCAGTAAATATAACTCTGTCAGGATAAAGTAAAATTCCTTGGTGTGGGATTAAGACTTGAAGTAGGCCTCTAGCTTTCTCACTAGTGTCATTCTCTGGCTGATTCTTCCAAAATATTCAGTTGCATGACATGCTGTCCCTCATCTCCAGGACAATAACATGCCATGTTTTCTCCCAGGAATGCTTCTCTTGCATTACCTATCTGCCTCATTCCTTCATCAATTGCTGTTATTCCCATTTGCTAAGCATGAAAACTCTGACCCTCATTGCTCCAATGACTTTGTCCAAGTCACACTGTAAGTAGCAGAACACAGTCCTTAAACCCATTTGTATTGGTTCAAATCCTGGGCTTATTCCCCTCTACTTCCTGTCTCACAAATGTCAGATTGTCTCTGGGGAAAAATCCATTTTTTATCTCAGTACAATTATTCTCAAAATACGTACTTTGTCTTCTGCCCTTACCATTCTGTCTTCTTCCTTTGATTGTGAATTAATATTGGTTGCTACTGACAGCTTATTTATGTCAACTAAAATCAGAAAGCAAACAAAAAATGCATGAACAAAAGCCTGACATACCCACTCTGCCAAAAAATAATCTTCAATCTTTGGCTTAGTGGTAGAAAAAATCACTTAGGTCCTCCCTCTCAGATTGTCACTTGAATTTTTTGCCTCACCTGGAATGTTATTTTTTTCTCCTCTTCACCAAAATTCTGTAAAAATTCATTTCATCCATGAAATGTTTCCTAAGATCTATAGCCTTTACTTATCTTTCTCATCTAAAAATCTTTACCTCAAATTTGTGCAAGAGAATTTTTGCAAGTTCATTCCATGAATATTAGTCTTGCTACTTGCATTCAGTTGGCAAGTCTTTTAGGACAGTATTACTCTCACATTGTGTCCAGGTGCCTGGCACTATTAAGAGCACAAAAGGCACACTCAATACTGAATTGCTGAATAGATTCATTCACTCCTTGGAAAGGGCTACTGGATATTCTATTTAGGAATCTTGATGGTTATTCACATGATATAGTTTATTTTGCCTACAATGAATCTAGCCTAGAATTAAGCATGGGGAGATTAACTGAAACTGGAGAAAATGGGCATATTTCACTGGTGGTATAATTGTTCAAGTTTCCCTGGCATTTTGCATTTTTAACAGCAAAAATATTTATCTGAAGATCAGTCTTCAATAGGAGACATTCATAAATATAGGAACCTTGGAATTAGACTGAACTAGGTTAATATGTCTGATGTTTTCTACTTATAAACCACGCAACTATTGAAAGTTATCTATCTTGCGGTTTGATTTTCTTCTTTATAAAATAAGGATCCTATTACAAATAGTGTGTGTACACTATTGGCCATAAGTGTTATCAATATCTGTATCAGAGGGTACTTCAACAACTCATTCATTTATTCACTTGCTAGGTACACAGAGATGGATTAAATATAGCCCTTACTTTTGAGGACTAAAGTGAGATGGGGCTATAATTTGATCAGCACTAATGAAGGCATGTTTCGCCGTACTGATGTAGGAGTATAGGGCAAGAAATGATTACTTTTCCATGACAGAAGGGTTATGACAAAAGAGATATGACAGAAGAACCATTTGACTTGGGGCTTACTTGATGAGCAAAATTGTTCTAGTAAGCAGAAAGCATGTGATGGTGAAGAAAAGAAGCTTCCAGATAAGGAATTGATAGGCACTAGGTCTTGGCTTTGCAGAACATTTTGCTTAAAAATATAATGATAACAAACAGATGAAGATGCTACAAGAGGACTCTATTATAAAATTGGGTAATCCTAGCTTTATGAATTCTAAAGATAGGGCCTTTGCTGCACATACATATTAAATATGTGCACATATTTTATTTTATTTATTATATATTTATAATGAACACATTATTATAAATATTATATATTTATATATAATATATATTATAATGCATATATAGTATGATATATATTATATATGGCTATATATAATTATATATATATAATTATAATTATAAGTATAATTATACTTATAAGTATATAATTATATACTTATTTATAAGTATATAATATACTTATAAATAAGTATATAATTATAATGCATATATAGTATGATATATATTAAATATATGGCTAAATATTGCCTTTATCATTTATCTAACATAATGGCATATACAATGAAAATGAAAACAGTCTCACTATAAAAACAGAGCAATATATTGAGATAATTAGAAACTATCATATTTAATCAAGCTACAATAGGAATAGTAGTTGATTTTAAATTAGCTGATGATCTAGTTGTCTACTCATATTTCACTGATATTTCATAAGGTATTAATTACTCTTCAATAGTTTTTTTCAATACCTAGATAAGTGAAAATAATGCTATCATCTGTTTCAGAAACAAAAATCAAAGTAAAATCAGTCCCATAAAACTTAGAAGGTTCACAAGAAATCTATAATTCTGCTTAGAAATGAATATATTTAGAAAAAGGCCAATATGCATATTGTTTAAAAAGTCTTACAAAAGCAATATATCAATCTTTCTCTGTTCATGGTTTTGGTGGTATTAACAAATATGAAGTCCTATTTATTAGCTACTGGGATTTTCTAATGATTTTCCATGGATAGACCTACACTAGCACAAACAGTAACTTGTCACCAATAAGTTCACTTATAGCAAATAACACTTTGTAAAGATGACCATAAAGAAAATAAGACAACTTTCAGAGGTGTTTATATTTGAAAGTTATAAAAATTATTAATAAAATTTACATTTAAGAAAAAAGTTTCCAGGGTGGAAATAGCATTTTGCTTCTATTTTTTTTAACAACAACATGAAGTTATAAACACCACTGAAGATGATATGTCATTAAAATAATCCTGGGGTGCCTCGGCGGATCAGTGGGTTAAAGCCTCTGCCTTTGGGTCATGATCTCAGGGTCCTGGGATCAAGCCCCGCATTGGGCTCTCTGCTCAGCAGGGAGCCTGCTTCCTCCTCTCTTTCTGCCTACCTCTCTGCCTACTTGTGATCTCTCTCTCTGTCAAATAAATAAATAAAATCTTTAAAAAAAATAATCCTGACAGTATGTGACTCAGCACAGATATAAGACTTCTTACATAACATATAAATGTTGATAGCAAGGAAAGGTAGTTACTTCTTTAAAAGAGACAATACAGAAAACAAAGATTTTTCTTATAGTAAATCTGACCACAACCAGGTTAAATATTTCTTTTAAAATATGCATAGGTTGGGATGCCTGTGTGGCTCAATCAGTTAAACATCTGCCTTCTGCCCAGGTCATGATCCCAGGACCCTAGGATGGAGTCTGCTTTGGGCTCCCTGTACAGCGGGGAGTCTGTTTGTCTCTCCCTCTTCCCCTCACCCAGTATGTGCTCTCTCATTCCTCTTTCTCTCAAATAAATAAATAAATAAATAAATAAAGGTGGTACTAGTTGAGAGGTAGTACTAGTTGTCCACAAAACTGAAATTTTTATTCCTCAGTTTCAACAATGAAGAAATATGGTTTATATTAGAAAATTTTATTAATTTTTTATTCATTAAGTAAAGCTAATAGTACTATAAATGAAAATAGTTCACATGTCATGTCTACTAAATATCAAGTGACATTTCATTATGTTTGTAACTAATAAAAATTGCAACTATTTTCTACAATGTTATTAGACATAATAGTGATTAAATTGCTTATATGTTTTGGCTCAAGTGGATGAGGAGAAATATGTTGCTTTTTGCATTTTACATATGCATTCATAATATGTATTACAAGGATTGTGGTCATTAATCTATGCACATCTTATTTATTTATTTATTTATTTATTGTTTTATTGTTTTATTGTTTTATTTATGTATTTATTTATTTAGTTATGATAGTCTCTATCACAGTTTTTTAAAGGTTTATTGATTGATTTAGAACAAGAGAGTGTGAAAGGACACTGTAGGGGGAGAGAGGGGAGGGGTAAAGAGGGGCAGAGAAGAACAAAGAGATTCTGAGATGAGTGTGGAGCCCAATGTGGCACTCAATCTCATGACCCCAAGATTAGGACCTGATCTGAAATCAGGAGTCTGACACTCAACCAACTGAGCCACCCAGGCACTCTGGTTCTATTGCATTTTTGTGATGGTTTTTAAAGCAGTACTTCTAGACAACTGTCATATCTTAAAGTACAGAATCTGATATTTGGCAACATATATTAAAAGTTTTACATTTGGGGGCGTCTGGGTGGCTCAGTGGGTTAAAGCCTCTGCCTTCAGCTCGGGTCATGATCTCAGGGTTCTGGGATCGAGCCCCACGTCGGGCTCTCTGCTCAGCGGGGAGCCTGCTTCCCCCCCCCCCCAGCCTGCCTCTCTGCCTACTTGTGATCTCTCTCTCTCTGTCAAATAAATAAATAAAATCTTTAAAAAAAAAAAGTTTTACATTTGCAAATAACTTTGATCTAACAATTATATTAGGGTATTACTATATAATGTAAATATATGCATACACTAACGTTCAGTGCGTGGTTATTTATATTACTGAAACTTGGAAAGAACCAAGTATGTACCAACAGGAGACTGAGCAAATAAAGTATGCAGCTCTGCATGCATATAACGACATGCAGCATAACCACTTAAATAATGATGCAGCTTGGTATTTATGATGTTGGGGGATGCCTATGACATATTAAGAAAAGAATCAGTATGTCAAATTGTAGTGATATTATGTATGTATTCACACATTTGTACATATGAAGTCCTCTTCCATATATGTACTTAGTTTGGTGAAATGAGCAATTAGTTGATGATATCACCTAGAAATATCCCATGTATAACCACCACAGTCATACACAGTGGTGTAGTCCTCATTATGCTTTTACAAAGTAATAGACATACTTTTCTATAACAAAAACCCTTTGATTCTAAAAAAGAATGTCCCAAAATAGTAATTGCTTTTTCCTTGTAAAAATTTTTACAATTTTATATAGAAGATAAAGAAATACTATGCATATGAATAATGTTGAAATAAAAATAATAAAGCATTAACTATATAATTCTCAATCTTTTCCCTCTTTCCTTCCCTTAGAAATAGAAGAAAGACTCCAAGACTGGGAAGCCACAAAATATATCTGAACATGAATAGCTAAAATTTGAATTGCTGAAAATGTCATTGTGTGCCTCACCTGTGATACTACCAATTTCAAATGACACAAAAATGTTTTTTCTTTCTTTGTTCTGGGCCAAAGATAATTGGAGCTCAAGAATACAACCCACACCTCTGGCTCAGCAGTACACCACTTGGGATTTAATGTTCTTTTTCATATGTTTTTGTCACATAATTTTATAGTGGAAATTCAACTGGTTAAAATGTAAAAATGATGCTAACATAAAGAAAACATTCATAAACACAATCAGTTATACTCTTATTAAATGGTTCACTTGATATTACAGCTAATATGATTTGACTCTGGCCACCCAGTCAGCCTGAACATTCCTGACACATGTCTGATCTAGGTCTATGGGAAAGATTGAAAAACCAAAAATAATTTCGAGAACACCAGCGTTGAAGCAGAAGATAAACAGTGGGAGTGTGAAAAAATAATGAAAGCTTTTGACAATTAAGAAGAAGCACTTAAATCACTTGTTTTGGAATAAGATATGCAAATATTTATTGAGCACGTACTAAGTGTTTGGCATGGTACTGATAACTTTCCATTCATTGTTTTGTTCAGTATTCAAAATGTGTGAGGTTAGTACACTTATTATCCTCATTTTCAAGGAAAGAAAACTGAGGCACAAAGGAGATAAATAGTTTATTCCAGGTCACATAGCTAAGTTCTCAGTTTTGCATGATTATAGGTTCTTGATTCTTAACCACAACACTACTGTGAATAAAGGAGGGAGAGATAGCAGTCAAAATATGAATTGAAATTTCTATTGCTACCCATGATAGAGCAGCTTACAATATAAATACTCTAGTTTTTAGAACTACTAGAATAATTACACAAAAAAATACACATATACAAGAAAGCATCTTCTTAAAAGTGCTGAAAAGCTCTGAGTTTGCTAGGATTTTAAGGGCCAATATCTTGGTGAGAAGAAAAGTTCATTGGAGGTAAGAAACACATACCGTATGGGGCACCTGGGTGGCTCAGTGGGTTAGAGCCTCGGCCTTGGGCTCAGGTCATGATCTCAGGGTCCTGGGATCAAGCCCTGCATGGGGCTTTCTGCTCAGCAGGGAGCCTACTTCCCCCTCCCTCTCTACCTGCTTCTCTGCCTACTTGTGATCTCTCTCTCTGTCAAATAAATAAAAAAAATCTTAAAAAAATAGTTAAAAAAGAAAAAAGAAACACATACCTTAGGACATTTGCTAATTTCTTAAGTAGCTACTGGTTGGAAATAGGTACTGCAAACAATAGAAAGTGGCAGAGCTCTCTACAGCGTCAAACAAGTAGGGAGACAAAATTTTAAGATTTATAATTCAGGAATCAAGATTTTAAAGTGAAGAAAGAAAAAGAGGAGTTAACCCTATAGTCTGAGACAGTTTTCCTTTTGAGGCCTTTTTTTAATTTTAAGTTTTTATTTAAATTCTAGTTAGTTAACTATATGGTAAAGTTGGGTCTCTGTGTAGAATTTCGTGATTCATCATTTACATATAACACCCAGTACTCATAACAAGTGCCCACAGTAATACTCATTATCCATTTAGCCCATTCCCAGCAACCTCCCTCCATCAAATCTCAGTTTGTTCTCTATAGCTAAGAGCCTTTTATGGTTTGCTTCCCTCTCTCTCACTTTTTCCCTCTTCTTTACGTTCATCTATTTGTTTTTTAAATTTCACATATGAGTGAAATCATATGGTATTTTTCTTTCTCTGACTGACTTAGTTCACTTAACATAATGTACTCTGAGGAAGCCTAGGTGGCTCAGTCTGTTGGGCATCTGCATTTGGCTTGGATTGTGATCCGAAGGTCCGGGGATTGGGTCCCACATCAGGCTCCCTGCTCAGAAAGGGGTCTGCTTCTCCCTCTCCCTCTGCCCCTGCTCTCTCTCTCGTGCACCCTCTCTCTCTAATAAATAAATAAAATCTTAAGAAAAAAATCATAATACACTCTGGCTCCATCCACATCATTGCAAATGGCATGATTTCATTCTTTTTGATGGCTGAGTAATATTACATCATGTATATGTGTTAGACACACACACACACACACACATACACATCTCTTCTTTATCCATTCATCAGTCAATGGACACTTTCTTACACCATCCACAAACACAAATTCAAAATGGTTGGAAGACCTAAATGTGAGTCAGGGATCCATCAAAATCCTAGAAAACACAGGCAGCAACCTCTTTGAGATGCTATCTCAGCCATAGCAACTTCTTATTAAACTATCTCTGGAACAAGGGAAACAAAAGCATAAATGAACTATTGGGACTTCATGAAGATAAAAAGCTTTTGCACAGCAAAGGTAACGATCAACAAAACTAAAAGACATTGTATGGAAGGTGAGAAGATATTTGCAAATGATAAAGGATTAGTGCCTTAAAATCTATAAAGAACTTATAGCACTCAAGAAACAAATAATCCAGTTAAGAAATAGGCAGAAGACATGAACAGCCAGTTTTCCGAAGAAGACATACATATGGCCAATAAACATATGAAAAATGCTCAATATCACTTGGCATCAGGGAACTACAAATCAAAACAATGATGAAATACCACTTCACACTGGTCATGGCTAAAATGCTGAAATTAACAATACAGGAAACAACAGATGTTGGCAAGGGTGTGGAGAAAGGGGAACCCTCTTACACTGTTGGTGGGAATGCAAACTGATGCAGCCACCTTGGAAAACAGTGTGGAGTCCCTCAAAAAAGTTAAAAATAGAATCACCCTATGATTCAGCAATTGCCTACTAGGTATTTACCTAAAGGATAGAAAAATAGTGATTCAAAGAGGCACATGCATCCCAATATTTATAGCAGAATTATCAACAATAGCCAAATTATAGAAAGAGACCATTTCAATTCTTAACCTTTACAAGGCAAGAGCCTAAGCCAAACAAATAAGTATCTGCGAAGTTCAATGGAATTATCGGAAGTTTTACATTATTAAAGGGATAAAAACTAGATTTGATATGCCATTAAGATAAGTATCCTAGGTTTTAGTCGTGGTCCTCTTAGGGGACACTTCAAAGTAAAGAAAAATCAGAGACAAGTTGAAACATAAAATCTGAACCCCGTCCTCTAGTCTGTGCAGTCTTGTTTCTACTCTAATGGCCTACTAGAAAGAAGAGAATATCCTCTCTTCAGCTTCCATAACTTTTTACACAATGGCCAGTTTCATGGACTGAATGTTTGTGTCCCCCACCCCAAATCCATATGTTTTAGCCCTAAAGCTCAATGTAATGAGTGGAGGTGGAGCCTTCAGGAGATAGTTCGGTTTGGATGAGGTTATAAGGGTAGAGGTCTCAGGATGAGATTAGTGTCCTTATAAGAAGAGGAAGAGAGACCAGAGCTCCTTCTCTTCACCTTATGAGGACATGGCAAAAAGGAAGCCTCTAAGGAAGAGATCCCTCACCAAGGAATTGAATTATCTGACACCTTGATCTTAGACTTCCCAACCTCCAGAATTGTGAAAATAATTCTTGTTGTTTAAGCCACTCCTTCTATGATATTTTCTTAGGGCTGTCTAAGGTGATTTAATACATGCTGTCTTAAATCAAATATCATTGTGTATGTCAAGAGAAAAAAGCACAAAGATAGAATAGAAGGAGACTCGTAAGTCATCTAGATACTGGAATTTTAAGACATATATTTAAAATAAATGTGATTAAAATATTCAAGATTATCATAAAGAGAATTGCATCATGGAAATGGAAACTATGAAAATAATCAATAAAATTCTAAAATATAAAAATGCAATAACTAAAATTAAAAATTTAACATATAAGTTGAATGACTGGACAGGATAGAAGGGATAGGTGACTTCAAAGGTAAGTCAGTATAAAAATCCTGATTTATGTACAGAGGAAAAAAATACAGAGGAGAATAAAAGAGATACATAAAACACAATTAATAAGTCTAACACACTTGTAATTGGAATCTAGGGTAGTGTCTATTGCATGCATAACTCAGTTCTCCTCCTCAATCCTAATGCAGTCATCCTCCCAGGTGCTAGAAGTGTTGGCAACTCAAATCTCTCAGCTAAATCTTGCTCCAGAAATTTCCTTCAGCTAAAGAGACACATCCTGCCCAGAGTCACACCTGGTCTCAGAAGGCTGCCTACATCTAATGGCTGGCTGATGAAAGGAATAAATGTCATCAGGCATGAAAGAACACTCAGGTTCTAGAACTCCCCATAGAATCAGATGGGGCCTTCATGCCACTTATCACAGATCTACTCCTCTCTCTGCCATTCTTAACTTCCTTGGTGCCACAGATGCTGGTTTTGAAGGCACTCCCCAAATCCTCATCTTAAGAAGCTGTTTCCTGAGGAATTTGTTCTAAGACAGTTGAAACAAAGAATGTCCCAGAAAGCAGGCGCCAGAACAATATCTGGCAGTTGAATCACCTACCAACTGGCTGCAAATTGAAATCCATCACTGGTAGAAGGTAAAATATAGAATAGCCTGTGGCAAGCTGTAGCAGAGGAATTGTGCACTGGTGTACTGGGATGGGATACTTATACAGTAGCTCAGGATGTTGAGAATTTATCAGAAGTATTAATTATAAAGACAGTAAGATCAGACAATTCCTAAGTAAAGTAACACAATGTAGAAAAATTTAAAAAATGACTGAGGATGATTAATCACCAATTACTCAAAGATGAAAGTCAAAGATCTTTATGTGATTATCTATCTAAAAGACCTACTGGTATTATAATTAAATAGTAAGTTTATCAAGGTTTCTAGATACAAAGTCAATATAAAAATTTGTATTTCTACATACTTCCAAAAAGAAAATACTCAAGAAACAAAATATATGTATATTTTATTATAGATATAATGACATATACGGTATATATTTAATGGAAGATCACCTGCAAAGATGGTCACCAACAATTAGCACCCATCCTATAAAAAATTAGACTCTCTTTCCCCTCCACTTCAATTTGAGCTGGATCTGTAACTTGCTTGGACCAACAGAATGCAGCAGAAAGTGTCATTATAAGACTTCCAATTTAAGCTTTACAATGTGTAAACTATTGTTTTTATTCTTGGATGTAATCTACCAAGTATAGAAGCTTGTCCTTTTAAAAAAAAAAAAGATTTTATTTATTTGTCAGAGAGAGAGACAGATCACAAGTAGGCAGAGAGACAGGCAGAGAGAGGAGGAAGCAGGCTACCTGCTAAGCTGAGAGCCCAATTCGAGGCTCGATGCCAGGACCCTGAGATCAAGACCTGAGCCAAAGGCAGAGGCTTAACCCACTGAGCCACCCAGGCGGCTTGTTCTAAACTGCCTCATGATGATAGATTACATGGAAAGAGTAAGAGGCCATATGGAGGGGAATCAGTATATCTCATAGGACAGCCAGCAACTAGACCCCAGGGAGGTCATCCTCATCCCAGAAGAACCACAGCAGCTGGCATCAGGAGGAGAGAGAAAATCAAATTCTGTAAGCCGGCTGAAATTCCTGACCTACAGAATCCTGGGCAACCAAATGGCTGTTTTATAAGTCAGCACATTTGTGTGAGTGTGTGCGTGTTTTATATGCGTATAGTGGAACATAATGGAGTTCAGAAACTAACCCTTAACAACGTAAAAGTGAGTATAGGTAAGAATCAACTATAGCATAAATTTAAGGGGTGCCTGGGTGGCTCAGTAGGTTAAAGCCTCTGCCTTTGGCTCAGGTCATGATTTCAGGGTCCTGGGATCAGGCTCTGCATAGGGCTCTCTGCTTAGCAGGGAGCCTGCTTCCCCCCCTCTCTCTGTCTGCCTCTTTGCCTACTTGTGATCTCTCTCTGTCAAACAAATAAATAAAATCTTTAAAAAAAAACAAAACAAAAAAACTTTATATAGCATAAATTTAAATTACTAAATTTTGTATTTGGAATTATATTTAAAATTAATGCAGATAATTTTTTTAATAAAGAGAGATTCCTGAAGTATTTTCCACATAAATTCAATTTGGTTAGAAAGATCATTATCTTGAACCAATAGTAAAACTGGAATTTCTTCACCACTAATTTAAAAGCAGATACAAAAATGTTACTGAGTTATTTTTATGTAATACTATTGGAAAGCAAAACACACACACACACACACACACACACACACACACACACTCACACACACACACCCCCCTCAAAGAAACCTAAAACAGAGAGATTGAAAGAAAGGAGCAAATGGTATATATCATGTGTTGTCTGAACTACTTTAATCATGAAACAGTGTTTATTGAATTAATTTTTAATCAAAAGTAGAGAGTGAATGGGATTGGAAATGTAGCAATCTAGCATTAGAGAGAAGAAAGCTTTCAGAGACAGACATTGACTTACCATTTCTGAGGCAGGTCAATTTCTAATGTATACAGTCAACTGACCATGAGCCTGCCACTTTTCCTTTAAGGTTAAAATGTATACCTCACTTTCATAGTTAACATGGTGAGGCAAAAGAGCGAAAAGACAAACTTACGATGTTTTAAAAAAATGATTCCTTAAACACTTGGGTAAATGTATTAGTATTTGTAGCCCAATACCTCAGTTTGAAAAAGGGAAATATCGATCTACAAGAAAAGGCACAATTTTGTGATTTACCAAAGAGCTTTTTTATTTACTTTGAAGCTCTCCCAGAGGATCTTTTGTTCTTTTGAATAATGTTGAAAAATGAACCCAATGGTGCAGACCCATGCCTCTGCCTGAAGGGGAAATGCTTTGTTCAAATAAAAATTAGCTATCATATTTAGGATTTCACAATGCAGGTAATATGTATGGAATTTTGAAAGTATCCTTGAATGAATCATGAAGCCCTTTTAATACCTAAGAAAAGAATAAGCCTTCAAACATTTCAAAGAATCAGTTTAATTTGATTTCTTATATTTCCCGTGGCATAACAAAGCAAGGATTACAGCTAACATTGAAGAGAGAAAGTAGAGTTTCAGCAGGACCAGGAAATCACTATAATTCCACAGTTTTAGACAATTTTTTGCCTTTAGATAGTCACTAAGGGCATCCCTCAAATTCACAGGTGATTGATACAGTCACCTGAGTAGAATCAGAGGAGCATAATATGTTTTTGTGTGCAAACAAAGATGTGTGTGAGCATGCCTGTGTGTATGTGTTGGGTAGTACACTCGAAAGATAGGAAAAGGTGGAAGAGAGGCATGGGGTAAAAGAAAAAAATGAAGAAAGACCATGAGGACACACAAAATAAACATACTTTATCCTTAGAGATACACTGCATTGCCAGACATCTTACTGACATATTTTTTGAAGGACTAAAGATGCCTATATGCTTAAAGCAAGTTTGAATCTCAGCAAGCACAAGCTTATTGAAGCTTATTGAATTGTTGATCCTGGATCAGCAGGAAATCAGTTTTCTTTTCAGAACTGAACTGACACAAGTGAAGTTGGATCAGAATTATGTTGAAGATTTTCAAGGGGTAAAGCAGAACCACTTTTCAAAAACCTGGTTTAGTTTAGGGTGGCTTTACTAAAAAGACTTTCACACATAGGTTGCTCAAAGAAATTCACGAGAGGCCCTTAAAATATTTGCTTATATTGTTTGGTTTTCCTTTTTTAAAAAAAATCCCCAAAATGTAGGAGATTTACATATTATAAGCAAAAATATGTTTTTTTATTTGGAATTTTCCCCAATCCAGGAAAAATTAACAGTGACAAAGTGACAAAGTTTGTTTCTTTCTTTCTCTTTCTTTCTTTCTTTCTTTCTTTCTTTCTTTCTTTCTTTCTTTCTTTCTTTCTTTCTTTCTTCTTTCTTTCTTTTTCTTTTAATCAAACACTGCACCTGTGATATGTTGCCTATATTATCCATTAATGCTGAAGGAGAGTTAGTGAGAATTGACTGCATCATTTGTGTTATTCTCTGAGATAAGATTCACAATGATATTACATAAAAAAACCTTCAAAATCATACAAAACTTTATTCTTGATTACTACTGAACATTTATAAGCAGCAAAAGAATAGTATGCCTTTTTAATTTTAGTACTAAAATCTACACTGCATTTGAGGCCACAATATCAAGTCCCAAAATGAAAAATTCTTCCTAGAAATTTTAATGTCAAATCTGAATCTGGTGGAGGCCAATTTCCAACATTCTCAACAATCTCACTTGGCAAAATATTTGATTACTTGTATCTAATTAGCTCAAAAAATCAGTTCACATTCTTTTTTCACATGGGTCAGCTAAAGAGAAATCACTAGAATTATTTGCCTAGACAAAGGAAATTATAATTGCAAAAGCCCTAGGATATTGCTTTACAGAGGGCCTTTTGTCAGTGTCTGGTTCTGCATTTACTAAAAATATAGTCTCCAGACTATACAGTCAACAGTTGGCTTTGTGTATTGAAATATGGGTCCAGAAGTAAGAATCCAATCAACAAGAACAGGGATTAGGCATTCTAAATTAATTTTTAAATACATACTGCCTAGACTTCTGTGAACTTCTTCACTAATAAAGAAAAAAATAATCTTGGAGCCCCTGCTTTTAAAAGGTTTATTTAAAAATCATGTTAATTATTGGGGTGCCTGGGTAGCTCAGTGTGTTAAAGCCTCTGCCTTCAGCTCAGGTCATGATCTCAGATTCCTGGGATTGAGCCCCGCATTGGGCTCTCTGCTCAGGGGGAGCCTGCTTCCTCCTCTCCCTCTGCCTGCTTCTCTGCCTACTTGAGATCTCTCTCTGTCCATCAAATAAATACATAAAGAAATCTTTAAAAAAATGATGTTAATTATTAACAATTTATTTGGGTTACTCAGTTAGCTTTGATCTAGTAACTGTCATTGTTGTAAACCAAAGGCAGATTGTATATTCTTACCAGACAGCTCTGATTGAAGCTAGTCCCTGTTTTCATTAGAATTTAAAATAATATGTTTCTTCACAGAGTTTCTTGTCACTGAAGAAAGGGAACGTTAAAAAAGGAACAAACTAAATATTTAGTTTATGTTATGGAGTAGTTCAAACTCATAATTAGACCCAGAGGACTTTAACTTTCTTAGTCTATTTCCTGGAAATCTGTCAAATTTTGGAGTTTTTTTTACAGGACTGCTTTATTAATTGATTGATATATTAATTTAGTTAATTAGAAGACTCAAAGGGTGAAAAATTTGGTTCAATACACTTCATCACTTTTGGTCAATGTATAGACTACTTTTACTAAACTTTTCAAGCATCTTTTACAATTATTTTCAAGTAAGCACATGCAAGAAGAAAATGTACAAAATAAATCATGATTTTTCTTTGAATTATTGGAGAAAATATGTCGATAATTGAATAATTAAAAGTTTAATATTAATATTCAGATTTTTTTAAACTTGAGATCAGTGATTAGCAACGTATGTGTAGTTACCAGCCTGAAAATAATTTCTTCTTTTTAGACTTATTTTTAATATTGTGAAATTTCACATAAAATTCAGATTTGAGACTTTCCTATCAGGATGTGACAATAAAAGGCCATTGTCCTTACCTAGTAAAGATGGACTAGAGATGAGAAGCACCAATCTTTGGACAGCGCCTATGGGCTTTGATTTGCCACAGTTGTCACTGAGCCCTATTGTCTTAGTTCTCTGCTCATATCATTGATATAACCCATCTAAGCCTAGAAAGGTTTTAGGCATGAGAAAAATGATGCAAAAATCATGTTTTCAGAGTCTCGTAACACTTCATTTCATTTCTACACAATCCATTTCCTAAAGGTTTATACCTTGACAGCATCTTGCTCAGTCATACTTCTGCCAGTAACTTCTTTTTTGCCAGTGACTTCTTAATCCTCCTAGCGATTAACCATGTATAATCTAAGACTGCAAGGGAATCAAGAGCCCATGAGGATGGTCTTGGGTTTCTGGGGGGATAGTACTTGGTAAATAAAAGCTCCCTTTCTTATCCTTTGAATGAACAATTTTGAGGTATTTTCAACTTTAAATGATCTCACTGTGGTAAGGCTCTGTTGTCCTAAGTGTTGACAACCTGGTTAATTCACCCTTCAATGGGTTTTCATTCCTTCCTGGTTTCATGCCTTCCAATACCACATTTTCTCTTCTATGTGACCATATCCCAACATAAACTAACTACCTGCACTTAAGCCTGTTGTTAGGCTCTGTTTTTTCAAGACTGAAGTCCTGGATATATCGAACCTTTAATTAAAGTTTTTAGCAGACACTGGTTAGATACAGATTCATTGATAAGAATGAAACCCTCCCCAATTTCATCCCTGATTTTTGGATGGAGTTCAAAGAATTCAAAAAGAATTTCATTTAGGGGCTCCTGGGTGGCTCAGTGGGTTAAAGCCTCTGCCTTCAGCTCAGGTCATGATCTGAGAGTCCTGGGATCGACACCCGCATGGGGCTCTCTGCTCGGCAGGGAGTCTGCTTCCTCCTCTGTCTCTCTCTGCCTGCCTCTTCCTATTTGTGATCTCTCTTTCTCTGTCAAATAAACTTAAAAAAATCATTTAATTCTCTTGGTAAGATGAGACTATGTTAATCAATTTTATACTTATAAAAATATGTTAACAAAGAGAACTTTTACAAAAAGCATAAAAACATATATTTATGTTGTCCTCTTGCTCAAAATAAAAGGTTTCAGGATATTTTTTTTAAGAACTCTATGTGAAAGAAGCAGACATTGGACTACTTTGTTAACATTTAAATATTTAGTAGAGTCATTAATTTTACACAGTACATATGCATATATTTTCAGTCATGCAGATCTATTCAGCAGGTTTTTCCATGCTGGTTCCTATAAATTTGGGGCTAATGAATCTGCCTCTTGCTGACTGTTGACTCAACAAGGCACTAAGACAGGAAAAGCCTATCTGTGGCACCTAAATCATGACAATAACATAGACAGAGGAAAAATGCCAGCAAAGCTGCTATCTGCTCTTTTTCTTCAACCTTCTTCTTTTCTTTATACTATACATAGTATGATGTAGATTTTTTTTTTCTTTCATTGGAAAAGAATGTCTCACTTTCTTAAAACAATATAATAAACATTAATATTTTTAGAGCAGCCAGAGTCATTGGAGCTCTGCATCCTTGTGCACATTCTACTTTTATCTGGCAGAAAACTGTAAGAGAAATGTTAAGAGTGGAAGACAAACCTAAAAGTATCAGGGAAAGAGCTCTTCCATAAAGCAGAGTTAGTCATATAACTAAAGATGACTCTTTGAAATTCTAGGTTTTTATTCTTTTTTTAAATTTTTTTTTTTAATTTGACAGAGAGAAACACAGTGAGAGAGGGAACACAAGCAGAGGGAATGGTAGTGGGAGAAGCAGGCTTCCCACAGAGCAGGGAGCCTGATGCGGGGCTCGATTCCAGGACTCCGGGATCATGACCTGAGCCGAAGGCAGCCGCTTAACGACTGAGCCACCCAGGCGCCCCCTAGGTTTTTATTTTATCTACTCTTCTTGGAAATCTTTCCAAAATGTATTATTTCTTATTTTACTGATGTCTCTCACAAAATAAGCTGAATATAATTTGTAATTTTTGATGGTAATGTCACTAGAAATTATTGACTGGGCGATTGTAATCACAATGATGTCCTCAGCAACTAATGAAGTATGTCAGATTTGTATCCCTATGTCAAAGAGTCCCAGACTGCTGGGTTTTGCAATAGTTATATTTCAATTTTTCTCAATTCTTTTATTACTAGGCAGATTTTTATGTTTAAGGAGTCCTGCTTGAATTTTCTTCTATTTAGGAACTTAGAGTGTTATACTTTTGGAATCTGTTGAACTTCTTTTAAAATATAAGTCCTTCACCTATTTATGGCTCATATTTTTAATAAAAGTAAATTGTGATAGTTCCTGCAACCCATGATTCATGGTGATATGATGTGACTGAGGGCTGACACTTGCTGCCTTAGGTTCAAACTTCTTAGCTGACCTGAGGTAAGGCAGGTAAGGGAGGTAAGTAAGGCCAGACCTCTGTTGGCCTTCCAACTTGCAAATATCTTTTGGTCAACAAAGATTTGATGACTGATTTACCTATTTCAAGCATTGATGCTTCCTCTTACAATGTTGTATTAGTTTGCTAAAGTTACCATAACAAGGTACTACAATGGAGGGTCCTACACAAGAGAAATTCATTGCCCAACGGTCCCATAAACTAGAAGTCCAGAATTAAGGTGTCAACAGGTGTATTCTTCATGCAGGCTATGAGAGAAGGATCTGTTCCAGGCCTTGCTCTGGTGACTTGCAGATGGTTGTCCTCATTTGTACATGAGATTCATGCTGTATGTGTGTCTCTATGTCTAAATTTTATCTTCCTATAAGACCATCAGTCATATTGGAGTAGCACCCACTTTAAAGAACTAATTTTAACTTGATTTCTTCTGTAGAGACCTTATCTCCAACTAAAGTCACAATCTAAAGATCTAAGAGTTAGGACATTAACATATGAGTTTTTGAGGCACACAATACAACCTTTCACAAGTACCCATCCCAAATGCAAACGCTTATTTAATAGATACTTTTAAAAATAATTTATCTTGGCATCACGCGGAATCAGGGACATATAGTGAGAAACTTATGTTCTGTGTCACTAAGGAACAAAAAACTTCATTTAATCATAGAACATTTATGGAAATAAAATTCATTTGGCTTTCTTTCTAAATTTGCACTATGTAATGGTCATGATAGCCTTTGTGGACCTTTCTTATGATGAGAATAATTAATATATATACAGATAATTCAAAGAATACTAAAAACAGTGTTAACAAATTATATTAATCAATTTGTGGAGTACTTATTTAGCCAAAACATCTCTTCTCTGAGCCTCTGGAAATGTGATGTGTGGTTTCACCAAAATGAACTTTCATGTCCGCTATAGTCAATATTGGGCATTTTAAATTAGTACTTAAAAATTAAACTTCATCCTTATAGGTCTTTTAAATTGCTATTTAAGGACAAAGTTATATATACTGATGTTAACATCAAAATTCTTGTACTATTAGGGGTGCCTGGGTGGCTCAGTGGGTTAAAGCCTCTTCCTTCGACTCAGGTCATTATCTCAAGGTCTTGGGATCGAGCCCCACATCGGGCTCTCTGTTCAGCAGGGATCCTGCTTCCTCCTCTCTCTCTGCCTGCCTCTCAGCTTACTTGTGATCTCTCTCTTTCTGTCAAATGAATAAAATCTTTAAAAGATTATTGTGCTATTAAATAATGAACATATATTTGTAATAATTCCTTTCAAATTGTAAATGAAGCATTTTACATTATGAGTAAAGTATATTAGGTATCACATATTTATAAATTTAAAGTTTGCTATGTGTCAGATATAAAAAGGATGTGCTCAAGAACAGCATTTAAATATCAGCTCCACGATTATTGGTCTTCAGTTTTGAACATGGAACTAAGTTAACATTTTATAGAAAATGATATACTCAGGGGCACCTGGGTGGTTCAGTGGGTTAAAGCTTTTGCCTTCAGCTCACGTCATGGTTTCGGGGTCCTGGGATGGAGCCCCACTTTGGGCTCTCTGCTCAGCGGGGAGCCTGCTTCCACCTCTTTCTCTGCCTGCCTATCTGCCTACTTAGGATCTCTCTCCCTCTGTCAAATAAATAAGTAAAATATTAAAGAAAGAAAATTATATATTCAAATAACATATAAATAATATTTCTTTGAAATATTCCATGATCATTTCTCTTTTTTAAAATATTTATTTATTTATTTATTTATTTATGAGAAAGAGAGAGAGACAGTGTGCACACGAGTAGGGGGAGGGGCAGGGAAAGAGGAACAGAGAGAATGTCAAGCAGACTGCCTGCTCGTGAGGGAACCTGATGCAGGGCCAATCCTATGACCCTGAAATCATGATCTGAGCTGAAGTCAAGAGTCAGTCACCTAATTAACTGAGCCACCCAGGAACCCCACGATCATTTCATAAAACACATTTCATTCTCTTCTTTCCTCCAAAGAGAATTCACTAAGGAATATAAATTAGCACTAAGATATATATATATATATATATATATATACACTATATATATATAAAATATATATGATATAGATATAGATATAAATATCTATAGATATAGATATATGTGACACATATATATATGTGAAAATATATATTTTCACAACAGAAAATAATGATTAGTCTAAAAATAAGACCTGCAAGGACATCAGAATTTCAAAATCAGTTAAAAAAAAAAAAACTGAAGCATAAGAAATATATTAATGAGTACCACCCCTCAAATACAATTTTTCAAGGCACCCATCTTACTGGAAAGTTCTAGCAAGGAGCAGTGTGCTCTGATGAAGCAACTTTGAGGCAGGGGGCAAACAGCCAAAGAACGAACTCTGGGAGGCTTGCTTGCCTTCACTCACTAATAGCTTATCAGGTAGCACTACTGAAATTGTGGAACAATAAAATAAACTCCTTCGTATCAGTTGCTGTTTTGCTTTCAATCTGGGACAACTTATTGAAAAGGAGATTGATGAAAAAAGACCATTTTTAAAAAGCTTACAACAGCATGTTGAGTAAATACTATAGGAAATATATTAATCAACCCTTTTAGCTTCTCAAACTGAGAACTCTTTAATTCCATTAAAAAGCCTTAAAAGCTAAATGCACTCAGATCCTCTGCTTCAGTGTCTAAGATCAGCTTTTGTATAAGACTACTTTAAAACATGAAAGGTACTTACTTCCACTACTCAGAAGCTATAAATATGAAAATTAAGACCATTAATACTGCTACTTTGTAATCTCATTTTACCAACCAAAAATTTAGGAAGTTGATATAATTATTAGTCAATTTTATAGATAAGGAAACTAAGTTCAAGTGTGGCTAACTAATATGCCCAAAGTCATGTAGCAAATCAATGGCAGAGAAGAATCCAAACAACGTAGTAATATGCCAAAACTCAACTTGTTGACCACCAGGCTCAAGACAGTAATGTCTCTACAAGTCCACACCTCCAAAATCCACAAGTAAAAAGTTATCTTATCATGCAATCTAGGAATCATATAATCACTTCAACTTAATCTCATTGAATTATGTATTTTAATTTGCTCAAGGACTAGATCATTATATGTAAATATTAAATCAAAATCATCAGTTTGAGCTAATGCAAAGTAGAAGCAATGTTATTGCTCTAGTTCCTAACGTGTTACTAACTTCAGCTTAATTTATAAAGATGTAGCTTGGAATCCTTATCCAATTTGTGTACACACAAATATTTTATTTTATTTTATTATTTTATTTTATTTTATTTTATTTTTATTTAGTTTGTTCACTTATTTTGCTTAGTTTGATTCTTTCTCTATAATTCAGGTCTATTGACACAGTAAATTGATGCATAGGGAAGTAGAAAGGTAGAAAGGGACAATTAATTTGCATGATAAGGAAAAAGAGTCAATGACTCAGGTTCAAAGAAGATGTGGAAGAGAGGCAATGGAATTTGCAATAAAGCAAGGTCAATATTTTATATTTATTTCTTAGGTGGTGAATATGGTGCAGAACAGCAATTGCCACTGATAAGATAATTTCAGATAGATTTTTAAAAAGTCACCAGGGAATGATGGTGACTTTTTATCACCGTTATCGGCGTTAGAAAATTGTTCTTCTTTAAATCAGTCTTATCTCAAAAATCTGTTCTTTAAGCGATTCATTTCTACATTAATCCTCCTAAGAATCAATTTGACGCTTATTGAGCATTTATTATGTGCCTATTTTCTTGAAGTTTATCTTCTTGTGGGAACTAGAGACAAACAGAATCACAATATTGTGTTTTAATTGCAATAATATGGCAACAGCAAGGTAAAATAATGAGTAAACATATTTTAGCATGTTGGTTTCTGTGAGTCAGGTTGTAAGTGCAGAATATATATCAGAGAGTGCCCTGGTGATCAATAGCTGGGGAAAGGAGAAAAAAGTAACAGATTTAGGCAGAAGGTGATGTCAAGCTTTTTTGTGGGTATGACATCAGTTTCAGCCAATGCAGGGAGCTCTCAAGGTAAAATAGCCTATCAAAGTTGTCCTCATTGGAAGAAAAGTCCTGGGCCTCTACACCTGCACTTCAGTTTGTTATTACATATGGGTATGGGTCACCTCACCTTGGAAAGACTGTGACTTTGAGTGAGGTTATTCTCTGGAACTAATGTGATACTGAAGATGTCAGCTGAAGGCTGCCTGCTGACAGTGCTCCAAGCATCTGGGCACCATGCCCTTCCTTGAAGGGAGTCTGGTTGATACATCATTCCATCACACCAGAGAGCTATGTGTAGGAGATGATGAAAGAATAAAGCCTTCTTAAATAAAAATTAAGCCTAAACTAGAAAGATGAACAGCAAGGAGTCAAGTAAAAAAGGTGGAAATAAACTTCCTGAAAAAAAGGAATAAAAAGTAAGCTTCAAATTCTCTGCAGGAAAGATGACGCTCTACATTAAAGGAACAGAAAGTATTTGAGTTTAGCTAGAGCAGAGAATGCAAGGAGGTGATGTCAGAGAGAGAAACCAAGGTGACAAAGTGAATGACGCATTCCTTGCTGTCCATAAATGAGATACTAGTTTCAGAATTACTAAGCTGCTTTTTCCATAACAACATATAAGGAAAAGGGCATTAACATTTTATTTTGAAATCTAAATCTCGTGACTCTAGAATGAATTAGACTTAAAATGGGGTGAGAATGGGGATCCTCTTTTCCAAAATGGATGAATTTGTCAATACCACTTTTTAATATCTTTGTGCAAAAAATGTTGTTACATAAGTACTATTAAGTATCACTCAACCTTCTGAGAATGTTGTATTAAGGAGTACGTTGTAAAGTGATTAAATTGCTTCTACTGAAACAATCACCTCTAAGTCATGGTACTTTAGCGATGATAGGGGTGTTTTTCTATGTTTGGGAATCTCTATCTGTTATCCAAAATAAGTAGAGGAGCACATTTCAAAATATATTTTACTGGAAATGTGCTCACTTCCAGAGCTTCAACACAGAAGTCATATATTCTCTCAGAGTTAAGATTCTGTAATGCTACTGGTGTCTCTTAATTTTATTATAGCCACAGTTCCTTTTGCTTCAGCTCATTACAGAGACAAATATCCGTTAGTGACAGGTAACTTTTCATTCTAATGTGCCTGTACTACTGATGTCTGGGTCTCTGTGATATTCTATTTTGCAACTGAAATTAGTTTCTGTGTTACAGCTCTGAATGTGTGATAAGAAAAAAGATACAGTAATTTAGATAAACTCCACTAAATGGCTTGACTGAAATAAAGCCAAAATGAAGGTATAAATGGCTGAAGTGATTAAGACTGTCAAGTTCTCTGGGGTACTGGTAGAAAATAAAATAGCTGATGGATTATTATTTATCCATGAATGTGAGTTTGGGGGATTTAATTAAAGATGTTCTATTATATTTTTCAAAGCCTATTTGAAGCTATAAATCAAAAGCTGCAAAAACAGAGAATGTTGCCACTGATCAAAAAACTGGATCTCTAACTGCATTGGGAAAGCCCTCTTCTGCGGGGCCTTTAATGTTTCTATTTGGTGTTTTGTCCTATATATAAATATGAAGAAATAAAATATTATTGGTATAACTATTTCTTTAAAGATTTTTATCCACTGTACAGTTTATCTCTGTGTGTATTTATTTATATCCTACATATACATATTTGTGTTTATGTATATATAGCCATGCACCCCACATATATAAATGTATTTTTTTGCTTCATGATAAGTATTCTTTCTTAAAGTGACTTTAAAAATAAACCCTCCAAAATGTGCTACCAATAAAATTATGATACAAAATCTGCATCATAGGAGAAAACTGAACTTGATATAAAGTGGATTTTCATAACAAGACCATTTTGTATACTATAATATTCATCTCTTTTTAAGAAAACTTGACCAGTTATTAAAACATGATGAAAATGTCACATGGGTTAGCAAAAACTGAACCAAACATATGACATAAGTGAACAAATGACAGGGATGGACAAGATCAAAGGGTCAATGACTTTTTTTTTAAGATTTAATTTATTTATTTGACAGAGAGAGAGAGACCACAAGTAGGCAAAGAGGAAGGCAGAGAGAGAGGGGAATCAGGCTCTCTGCTGAGGATCTCTCCTCTCTGCTGAGGAGACAGCCTGATGTGGGGCTCAATCCCAGGACCCTGAGATCATGACCTGAGCTGTAGGTAGAGGTTTTAACACACTGAGCCACCCAGCGCCCCTCAATGACTTTTATCTATACTCCATTCCCTACTACTAATTAGGATCACTAAATTACACTGCTTTTAAATCATTTCAAATACTACACATGAGTTGCTATTTTGTAGAGGAGTAAACATAGTCACAATTATTTGATAATCCTCACAGTGAAAGCTTGGGTCTATTTTCCTTTTCCTTGAATCCAGGCTGTTCTGTGATGGCTTTGATTAATAGAATGTAGCATAACTGTTGCTTTGCCAGATCAAGGCATAGTCTTTCAGAGGACTAGTAGCTTCTGCTTTGGTCTCTTGAAGCCCTGGGCTGCCATGTAAGAAGTCTGACCACCATGTTGGAAAGACTGTATAGAGACATCATGAGAAACCATAAAAAGGGAGAGGGATCCAGGAGAGCTTCACCTTCCCACTGACATCATTAAGATGCCAAACATGTCAATGAATTCTTTCTGGATCTTCTAGACCAGCTTGGTTCCTAACTAATTGTAGATGGTGCCCATGGTGTAAAAGGGCCAACCTGAGCCTCGAGGTTCTGGCCTTCATCATCAGGAAAAAGCTACTAAGCATTAGAGAATTTTGTTACACAGTAGTAGATAACTGGAACAATTTTGGAAGTAAGACAGAACATGTATATATATTGATTTGTGTTTCTGAATTTATAGTAACTTGTTTGGTCTACTGTACATTGTGCCAGTTTCTTTAATTATACTGATAAAATAATATCATGTAGATTTCATTTTCACTATGGTTTGAATCAAGGAAATAAATGATTTGACTACTTTTTGACTAAGTAAGCCTGTTCTATCAAAAATAGATAATAAAATTGATACTATTTAATTATTATACATATTATTATATTAAATTTATATTATACATAAAATATGTTTAATATTATCTCTATATTTATTTTAATTCATGGTAATTGCATGTAAGCAAGAATTTGATCTACACAAATGTCAGGTTGGTCATTTAAGGAATAGTTTCTTGTTGGAGATTAAATGTAAATGTTTCTTGTTTTATGAACTTATTTTCTCTGTTTTCTACATATTATTTGATAAAACAAGTTTAACTTAATTTTCTTGTTTTATTACATGTATCTCTAAATACCTTTTTAAAAGTATTTCTGAATAAAAGTAAATAATGAATGAGAAAAAAACAAACACAAATAAATGAATTGACTTTTGGCATGACAATTTGGGAAGTTTTTGCACTGGTTAATATTTTACGAGTTTAGTTGATTAATTTTAATTGGTATCAGCTTTTCAGTTAGAGACTGGATGATAAATGAGTAAGTCAAACTGTAGCCCATTCATCTCTGTCTCTATGACAATCCTAGAACCATGTACTTATGCCTCTGATCATACTTAGCTTGTCTATCTCATTTATCAATATGAACAATACCAATTAATGCAGTTTGTTAGGTACATCATTGAGAAATCTGTTTCCTTTTCACATTTTTTCGTCATAGATGGTTAACCCATGGAGGCAGAATTCTCAGCTTCATATAGTTTCTTGAGGTCTTAGGGAGCAGAGAGGTATAGTGAAATAATATTACTTTTAGTGTCAGGAAATTAGATGCTTACAAAATTCAATTTAGTGAAAAATTATTCCTTAATATAAGAGTACATACCACTGTTTGGACATGAGGAAATGAGAAAAATATGCTTAATTTAGCAAACTTTTCCATAAACTCAATTCTACTGAATTTTAAAAACTACCCCTTAGCTACTACAAGAAATGTAAACAACAAACCAATATCTCTGATGAATATAGATGCAAAAACTTCTCAACATTAGCAAACCAAATTTAACACTACATTAAAAGGATCATATACTATGATCAAGCATGATTAACCTTGAGATGCAAACATGGTTCAACATATGCAAACCGACAAATGTTGCATATTACATTAACAAAATGAAAGATAAAAATCATACGATTATTTCAATAGATGCAGAAAAAAACATTTGACAAAATAAAACATCATTTTATGATTAAAGACTTTGCGTTGGGGCGCCTGGGTGTCTCAGTGGGTTAAAGCTTCTGCCTTCCGCTCCGGTCATGATCTCAGGGTCCTGGGATTGAGCCCCACATCAGGCTCTCTGCTCAGCGGAGAGCCTGCTCCACCTCTCTCTCTGCCTGCCTCTCTGCCTACTTATGATCTCTCTCTCTCTCTATCAAATAAATAAATAAAATCTTAAAAAAAAATAAAGACTTTGCGTTGAGTACATAAAGAAGATATCTCAACACAATAAAGGCCATATACAAGCCTACAGACAACATCATACTCAATTATAAAACATAATAAACTTTTCTTCTAAGATCAGGAGCAAGACAAGGGTCCCCACTCCCACTACTCCTATACAGCATAGTACTAGAAGTCCTAGCCAGAACAATCAGGCAAGCAAAAAGAAATAAAAAGCAACCAAGATCAGGAAGGAAAAAATAAAATTGTCTTTATTTCCGAATGATATGATCTTACATATAAAAAATCCTAAGGACTTCACCAAAAAAACTGTTGGAACTGATCAAAAAATTCAGTAAAGTCAATAAAGTCGCAGGATACAAAATCAAAATACAAAAAAAAAAAAATTTCTATACACTAACACCAAACTCTTAAAAATAAATAAAATAATTTCTTTTTTTAAAATTGTATTCATTCATTCGAGAGAGACACAGAGAGAAAGAATGAGGTGGGAGAGAGGGAGAGGAAGAAGGAGACTCTTTGCTGAGCAGGGATCCTGATGGGGGCTTAATCTTAAGGCCCTGAGATCATGACCAGAGCTGAAGGCAGCTGCTTAACTGAACCATCCAGAAGCCCCAGAAATAAAATAATTTCATTCACAATAGCATCGAAAATAATAAAATACTTAGTAATAAATGTAACTAAGCAGGTGAAATCTCTGTACCTCTAAAACTAAAAGATTTTAATGGAAGACATTGAGGAAGACGTAAACAATAGATATTTTGTGTTCATGAAACACACTAATGTTGTTTAAATGTCCATATGACCTTAAGCTATCCATTAGATTGAATGCAGTCCTTATCAAATCCGTAGAATTCATCACAGAAGTAGGAAAAAGTCCTAAAATTTGTATGGAATGAATAGCCAACACAATCTTGAGAAAGAACAAAGCTGGAGGCATAACACTTCCTGATTTCAAATTGTACTACAAAAGTATAGTAATCAGAACAGTGTGGTGCTGGCATAAACACAGACACAAAGACCAATGGAGCACAACTGAGAGCCCAGAAATAAACTTTTGCATAAATAGCCATCAAATATTTGACAAGGGAGACAAGAATACTTTATAGGAAAAGGATAATCTTTTCAATTAATTTTGTTGGGTAAACTGGATAATCACATGCAGAAAAATAAAATTGGACACCTACTTTTTCTACTCACAAAACTGAAACCTAAATGGATTAGAGACTTAAATGTAGGACCTGAAATGATAAAACTTCTAGAAGAAAACATAAGGAAAAATCTCCTTGTCACTGACCCGACTAATGATTTTTTACATATGATACCAAAAGCATAAGCAACAAAAGCAAAAAAATGTGAGACTGCAATAAATTAAAAAAAAAAATACTGCATAGCAAATAAATAATTAAGAAAAAAGAGAAAGCAACCTACAGGATGGGAGAAAATATTTGCAAATCATGTATCTTACACGAAATTAATATCCAAAATATATAAGGAACACAAACAATATAACAGCAAAAAGCCAAACAATCCAACTAAAAAATGGGCAGAGGAACTAAAGAGATATTTTTCCAAAGACAACATAAAAATAGCCAACAGGTACATGAAAATGTGCTCAAAGTCAGTTATTATTAGAGGAATGCCAGTCAAGACCACCTCACATGTGTTAGAATGACTACCACAAAACAAAACAAAATAAAACAAACAAAACAAAACAAAACAAACCCAGAAGGCAAAAAGTACTGTGTGTATAAGTAATGTGTATAAAGAATGTAGACAAAAGGAACCCATGTGTAGCACTTTTGGTAGAATATAAGTTGGTACACTATGGAAAACAATATGGACATTGCTCAAAAAATACACATATATGTATACACATGTATATTCTTTTGTGTATATGTCCAAAGGAAATGAAAATTGGATCTGAAATAAATACCTGCATTTTCCTTTTCCTTATAGCATTATTCACAGTAGCCAGTATATGTAAAGAATCTAAGTGTCCATCAATGGATGGATAAAGAAGTTATGGTATATACATATAATGGGATACTATTCAGCCATGACAAAGAATAAAATCCTGTCATTTGCGGGGCACCTGGGTGGCTCAGCGGGTTAAAGCCTCTGCATTCTGCTCAGGTCATGATCTCAGGGTCCTGGGATCGAGCCCTACATAGGGCTCTCTGCTCGGCGGGGAGCCTGCTTCCCCCTCTCTCTCTGCTTACTTGTGATCTCTCTCTGTCTGTCAAATAAATAAATAAAATATTTAAAAAAAAAATCCTGTCATTTGCAATAATATGGATGAAACTTGAGGGTGTTATGTTAAATGAAACAAGCCAGAAAGAGAAAGACACATACTATATTACCTATAGGTAGAATTTAAAAAAAACCAAACTCATAAAAACGGAAGCAAAGAGGTAGCTACCAGGGGCTGGAGGATGCTGGGGATGGGGAGAAATAGGGAGACAGAGAGATGTTGGTCAAGGCTACAAACTTCCAATTATAAGATGAATAACTTATAGAGCATGGACCAATATAGAACATCGTCATTATAATTAACAATACAAATATTATACACTCAACATTTGCTAAGAGAATAGATCATACATGTTCTAACCACAAGAAACAAATGATAACTATGTGACATGATAGTGGTATTAGCTAATGCAATGGTGGTAATCATTTTACAATATAGTAGTCTGTCAAATCAACACATTTACACCTTAAACTTATATACTGTTATATGTACATTATAGGTCACAAAGCTGGAAGAAAGGTATACCTCAGAAATAAATAAATAAAAGAATTATTCTTTAGATACTATTTTTTCTAATTTTATGTATGTATGTATGTATTTATGACTTTTGAAACATATTTTTATGAAAGCAAGTTTGTAAAGAATGGTAGAGAGTTTTTGTTTGTTTGTTTGTCTGATATTTGTATGATACCTCTCAGATATTTCCCCAAACAAAACTAAACAGAATACTATGTCAAGAAAGGCAAAGTCTGGGAAAGATTGCACTTAAAATTCTCTTAGAGTAATGATAATGTTAAGTTTTTATTCACATATCTAAAAAAATCATAAAAATCTGCTTTCTTTGGTTCTAATAGTGTCCTTAAGCTAGTATTTCTTAGGGGCGCCTGGGTGGCTCAGTGGGTTAAAACCTCTGCCTTCGGCTCAGGTCATGATCTCAGGTCATGATCTCAGGGTCCTGGGATCAAGCCCCCCATGAGGCTCTCTGCTCAGCAGGGAGCTTACTTCCCCCTCTCTCTCTGCCTGCCTCTCTGCCTACTTGTGATTTCTCTCTCTCTCTCAATCTCTCTCTCTCTCTCTCTCTGTCAAATAAATAAATAAATAAATAATCTTTAAAAAAAAAAAAAAGATAGTATCTCTTCCCAGCTAAAATAGAGAAGAGAGTACTTTATCCTCCCATTGCTTCTCATCCTTGTGACAAACTTACTTAAAATATCCATGAAGAAAGAAATCTTCCTTTCAAGATGTTAAGTTGATCTTGTGTCTAACTTACTTCATCCTGTGGGACTTTCATGAGGTTTTAACATTGACAATCAATGTGCTCTTTGGCAAATTGCTCGACCTACCTGGGCTTCTATTTTTTCATTCATCTATTCCCCTAATCTCTTTATTGAAAGCCTATTATTGAGCATCCAGCTAATCCTATTTTCAATGGTGGCATAGAGAGAACAAAATAGGTAAAAATCTCTGTCCTTGTGGGACTTCTACTGGAAAGGAACAGGTCTAAACAGGTCAAGAAATAAAACTTGTCATTTGGTGGCAAGTGCCATAGAGTGCTGAGATAGGGTAAAGAATTCACACTTAAATATGTTTGTCAAGGAAGGTCTCAGTGAAAAGTTAACTGGAGATCTAAACATTGTGAGACAGCTAGGAATCTGGGGGGTGGTAGGTGTTCTAGAGAATGGAGAAAATGGATCTAAATAAAGGGCTGAGTTAAAAATGTTCCTTCCTTGTTCAAGAAACAGGTGGGGGGTCATTACCCATAAAGCAGATTAAAGAAAGGGTTTAGTGGTAGGAAGTAAGGTCAGAGAGATGCTCAGGGGCCAGGAACCATATGCACTGGCAGGTTGCATTAACTTTTATTTTCATGAAGGGGGCTGCCATTAAGGGGTTTTGAGCAGAAAGAGTAACAGGAGCTGACCGGTGTTTTAAAAATATTACTCTGTTGTGATAGTAACAGGCTAGGGAGACGAAAAGGTGAAGTTCAGAGGCCACATGGGAGCATTTTGTACCTAAATCCAAATAGTAGCAGTGGAGGCAGTAACAAGTGGTAAAATTCTAAAAAAAAAATTAAAAGGTTGAACCACATTTATTCATTTAGTCAAAAAGAATTTAATAAATACTCATTAGATGCCAGGCAAAGAAAGCAGCCCTTACGTCAGTCTGATATCTAATGAAGTCCTTTAAGATGTAAGCCAGTTCTAACATTCTTGATATAGTTCAGAGACATTCAGAAAATTTACCCTTTTCGATAGGGGAAATAAAAAGAAACAAACACATAGTGACATAGGTTGTGATTGAAAAAACAGAGTGGCAAGGAGATGATGTTGCTAATAATTGCCTCATCTCCTGTCAGCATTTCAATAAGGAGCCAGTGAAAAAGGAGGATGGAGTATCTACAAAATGTTAATCATTTGCACAGATGTCTGCTCTTTCTGAGGAATTCCTATCCCCACTTTCAGCTTCGCAAAGCATGTCTCTTTATGGACCATGTTATTAATGAAATGGAAAAGAATGTGCAAGAAAGCCTGCTGTTGTCTGAAATTATCTTTACTTCTAGACTGCCACTGGCAATAACTGTCTCTTCTCCAGAATTCCGGAACAGTGAATTCTTTCTTCACCAGATTAAAAGCAAAAACAATAAAAGCAAAACAGAACAACAACCAAGAGAAAAAAATATCTTACCATTATGGAATTATACTTTTGTTGTTCGATGTGAGTTGGGCTGTTTTGTGCAACTCCTCAGCAACTCAATTTGTTTTTAATAATCTGAGATTATTTTTGGAGATTACTAACAGAGTATCTGATCATTAAAATAATCCCCTCTATTGCTTATTACCCCAAACTGAATATGTCAATAAGAACTTTGAAAAGCTATAATTTTCTAAGTTATCAGTACTGAATTCTAGCTGCCATATGGATCTCCCCTGGTAAATAGCTAGTCGTCATGGTTTGGAAAACAGAGAGGTTATAAGGGGCTGTAGCTTTTGTAAGAGTAGTCATCAAAGTTTCTATGAGGTCTTCTGATACTCTCTTGGTCAAGAACCAGAGCCCTCACAACCATGTGGGGTAGAATTAGAGGGATTTCACCTTTCTCAATTATAATGGTTTAGAAACTTAAGGCTAACATGCTTTGAGGGTGTGTGTGTGTGTGTGTGTGTGTGTGTGTACACATACATACATACTTACATTAATATATATATATATATATATATATATATATATATATATATCTTTCCTTTTCCTTTTATCTATATTCAGGCATAGCTTCAAGTATATCTTATATCAATTTCTCTTAATCAAAAGTACATGTCACAAGTCAGAATTACTTTTGGGGTTTGGTATAAAAAAGACGTATGTCAATTCTTATCCTAGACACGAATATTCTGAGTAGATATGGCATGAAACTTAAGCATTTATATTACAAAAATGTCCTCCAGAGTTTCGTTGCTCACAGTATGTTACACTTCATAACTTGAATGATCCTTGTAATGGAAGCCATTTATAAAACTGGATGAAAACATATGTAATTAAATACATGTTAAATATATGTATATGTAATTATGTATGTGTGTGTGTGTAGACATAAACACATATACATACATACATATATATTTTAAATACATCACTGAGCTTGTAAGAAATAAAGATTCAGCAGATGTAAAAACTCAAGTGAAAGCAGAAATCCTGGAAGGTTAGCAAATGCCAAAGTCAGCTTTTGAGTTCTCTGTATTTCCAAATTTTGATAACTTTGAGCTTCTGTTTTGACAAAGTGCAGTAGATAGGAGATAAAGCCCAAGTTTTACCTATACAGGAAGGATATTAAAAAATCTTAAATAAAGCTTAGACTCTAAAGAATAGTGACTCAGTATAATGTTTAATGAGAAATAAACAGAATTCCCCCAGAAGAAATTTGCTTGTCTTGACATTGGCAATAAATAGAAAGATTGAAAAAGCCAAAACTAAAATAAGAGAAATGTAATAGAAATTTCATAATTACAAATTGGTGTGCATGCAATTTTTCAGTTTGTGTTCTAGGTTTTATGCTACCTGTTTGAGCATATAACATCATGAGAAAAATTTAAAGTAGATACCAGTTTGGTGGAGTTCACTGGTAACTATGACAGCATTGCCAATTTTTTGTCGAAGAAATACAATTTCAATAAGGCCTCAAATGATTTGCTTAGAAAATGTTTCCCAGGAAAATGAGCCTGCAGTGAAGATTCACAAAATAAACAAAGAAACAAGGCAGCATGAAAGAAAACAAATAGAAATAAAAGATAAAAGAATCAAACTTACAAAGACTTCTGATATCAAAATTAACAAACCACATGGATTCTATTTCAAGAAAAACTTGAAATAATTAGCAAGAAAATAAAGATCATTGAATCAATAAAGTATGCTTAAAAATAACCAAATAGATACTTGAGAAATAAAAATAAGTGATTTCAGAAATTCAGTAGAATAGATTTAATTTCAGTGTAGCTACAACTTTTCCTTAGGACATTGCTTATAGGGCGCCTGGGTGGCTCTGCGGGTTGGGTTAAAGACTCTGCCTTAGGCTCAGGTCATGATCTCAGGGTCCTGGAATGTAGCCCCACATCAGGCTCTCTGCTCTGCAGGGGTTCTGCTTCCCCCTTTTACTGCCTGCCTCTCTGCCTACTTGTGATCTCTCTCCTCTCTGTCAAATAAATAAATAAAAATCTTAAAAAAAAACAGACATCGCCTTATAAAGTTAAGTAATACTTTGAGTACACACTTGTTGATGTGAACAACTCCTCAAATATCTTTACAAGCCATTTATTTCACATTTATTTCTCATTTTATAATCATTACATTGGGTTGTATATTCAGAGAGTATTACATTTTCATTTATAAGTAAATATTTTTAATAAGTAAATATTAAAACAGGATTCTTTAGACTGCCAAATGATTTAGGAAGTCCAAAGGGCGATATGTTATAATATTATTTTATTGTATTTTGTAATAATATTTTACAAAGATGATTGAAACCATAGCATTGGAGTCTTTTCTATGCATTTATAAAATAGGGACACGTAAAAAGAGATAAAATATGATCTGAAAAGATTAAAAATATACAATAAGAGTGTATTTTCTCCATTCTACTTTTTCATTCTCCTCCTGTCCCCCCCACCTTTAATTTGAATGAAAGCAAATCTATGCTTAGGGAGCTATTCATGTAGAGTAATCGTTTCAAAGAAATATTCTGTAGGTGCCAGCCTTCCTTATTAGATTACAGTCTAAGGGGACTCCTATTACCAAAGACAACTATTGCTAGTTACCAACATGGAAAAAAAAAAGAAAACTGCAGTTAATATCTAAATCAAGCAAAGGATGTGACTGGTATATGATTGTTTATTTTCCCTTCATTTAGCTTAAGTAGACTAATATACATTAAAAAGTGAGTTTCTTTGTATTAATCTGAAACCTGAATGCAAAGGAGGAGGTTTCAAACATTTATTTTACACATGTTTTTTAGTGATTTTTCTAAGGCGATATAAAAGCTTAAATGGGTTTTTAAAAGAAAGTGAGAAGAGTACGTTTGTGAATGCCACATGAGTCTGCAGTCCATCATCGCTCCATTTGTCATGTATTATTCTACATGAGACTCACTACTAAAATTGTCTACACGCTACGTCATTCCTCTGTGTCTTTTATTCCATGTCACCTCTCTTTTCCTTGAAATTTCAATCAATGATTTTTACATTTTTGTTACTTATGTTTTCTGGAAGAAATATACAACAGGGATATTAAGATGACAAATATATATGGTAATGTTTATTATGTGAAAGATTAAAAATGAAAATATCAAGTTTTAAAAGCATAGCCAAATTAAGTATTTTTGGATTATTAGGCATTTCCATGTGAAGTGGCAAATGTTTGATAGTTGACCTGATTGGGGGGGAGCCCTAATTTGGAACATTTGCCCATTTCCATGAGGAAATATTGTCAATGTGACTATTTTCAGACTCCATACAGAACATGGAATTGAGAAGAGATGCTAGCTCCAGTACACACTAGCTCCACACACCGCTGCAGTATTTTGTCATAAAATAACTACGGTTCTGATGACTCCCCAGGCACTATAGTTATACAAAAAAGATTGAGTTATTATGTCTTGAATAAAACTTCATAATTAAACTCTTGTTTAATTTACAATTGTACTGACTTCCTCACTGCTAATTAGAAATTCAAGTGAACTAAATGGGAAAACCATTTAGTTCAGTAAGAATGCTCAAAATAAGGCTTTTAGGATTGCAAGGTCATTTAAATGGCCAACTACAATGTTCCATACACCAAAAACAAACAAATACAATATATTTATACAATTCTAGTATGTCGATTACATATATATTTTAACTGTGTATACCTGTGTAGCTATTCTGCATCATAAATGCTTGTGAAATTCAAAAGCCCTCAAACATTTAACACCTACTATATGTTCCAGTGCAGGATGTTTGGAAAGAACAGCTGAAACAAATATAAATAATGTTACACGTATTTATACACAAATATATAGATACAGATATAGATATAGATACAGATATAGATATATAGATATATATGTGTCTTACACATGCACCCACACATTTTGCATGCTAACTATTTACAGTTAAATGCTTGCAGTGCAAATCTTTCATTGTTTAAATAGAATATGTATAATCATTGCTTAACTGAAAAACTTGCAGAGACCCTAGGAAACAAATGTATTCCAACAAAAAGATCATATATTGCATTTTTCATCTTTTTCTCCATTTGTTAATGAGAGTTTTAATGGGCAATGCTAAAAAATAAGGGTATTAAGTATCTATGGTTCTCAAAAGCTTCACATTCATAAATGCAATAACATCTGGCAATAGTGTAAGCAGTTAATTTAGAGTCGATATTATGAGCATCCTTTTTTCTGTTTACTAGTTACATTGAGTGACTTCACATATATAGATGGGCAAGTGACATAATTAGATCTTTTGTTAGAATTCATATAAGAAATGTCTCATTATTATTTAAAAAATAATATACAGCATATATAAGAGGTATGCAATGAATAAAAATTGTGCACATACATATGATAATAATTATAAGTTCCTATAATTTCATGTTTACTTTTATGTTTAGTATTATGCATATGTAACAATATCAATAGTGATGAACATTAACAATACTTGCAAAACATTAGGCTGAATAACAGATGGGTGACCTTTTCTTCCTAGGATTACTTCAAAAATCTGGAGTTTATATTCCCCATGCCCCCCAAGAGGCTTATCAAGATCAACACTCTCACTACCCAGCTGTGTTTTTTGGTCTTAGATCCTGAAAGAATAAGTGAAGATCCCAATAACTGAATCAGGAATTTGTAGTTTTCTCATAGGAGAAAAAGAGAGAATCCTGAAGTTTCTAGGTTTTTTTAGTATAAAATATTAAAAGAACATGGCATGTGTACAGAAAAAAATAAAAATTTTATTTTAAACTTCAGTATACTAAATGTTATAAAAATGATAAGTAGTGTGAAAAAAATGTTTCCATAATGTTCAAACAGAATAAATTAGCATTAAGTGGATGCTACTGGAGGGAAAAAGAGGAATAGCATAAATGAATTGAGCCATGCAGGGTTTAAACGGCAGGTCTTCCTAAGGGTGCTCTTTGGCTGATTGATGAAGGCCAATCTTGAATGATTCATTTAACTTTTTGTCACCACTTCTTATATTTATCAGGTTGCCAAAGTTAAGTATACACAAACAAATATTAAAGAAAATAATAAAGTCTAAAATCTCAGACATTTCACCTGTTAAAATGGAATATATTTCCAAATCAAGCACATAAGATATAATGGAAACTTAACTATGGCAAATAGTGCACATGTAGCCACACTTTAAGACCAAAACTCAGTTTTAATCATGTCCTTATTTCAAACAATAAAGAAATAATAAATTAAAGGACTTGGAATGGAGTGACCTGATAATAATCTACAAAAACCACTATTAAAAAAATTCAAGCCTAGATCCCAAGAAATTCATTGTTTTTTTTTTACTCAGGTATAATTAATATACAGTGTTCTATTAACTTTCCTATTTATAATATAATGATTCAACAATTCTATACACTCAGTACTTATAAAGATAATTGTACTCTTCTCCTCCTCCTCCCCTTCTTCTTCTTCTTCTTCT
>CM053615.1:27381151-27406452 GCA_028646535.1 Procyon lotor
AGTCAGAGAAAGACAATTATCACATGATCTCTCTGTTATGAAGAATTTGAGAGGCAGGGCGGGGGTTTGTGGGGGTGTGGGGGACAGAAAGGAAACAGGAAGGGATGGAGAGGGAGACAAACCCTAAGAGACTCCTAGACTCACAAAACGAGCTAAGGGTGGCTGGGAGGTGGGGGGGGTAGGGATAGGGTGGCTGGGTGGTGGGCACTGGGGAAGGTATGTGCTATGGTAAGTGTTGTGAAATGTGTAAGCCTGATGATTCACAGACATGTACCCTGGGGCAAATAATACATTATATGTTAATAAAAAAAAGAAAAAAAAAAAAACAAAGAAAACAAACCCATTTAAAAGTTCAGAAAAAGCGGGGCACCTGGGTGGTTCAGTGGGTTAAAGCCTCTGCCTTCGGCTCAGGTCATGATCTCAGGATCCTGGGATGGAGCCCTGCATCAGGCTCTCTGCTCAGCAGGGAGCCTGCTTCCCTCTCTCTCTCTGCCTGCCTCTCTGCCTACTTGCGATCTCTCTCTCTGTGTGTTAAATAAATAAATAAATAAAATCTTTAAAAAAACATAAAAAAATAAAAGTTCAGAAAAAGCAATAAAATGTCTAGGAATAAACTTATCCAAAGAGGTGAAAAACCTATGCTCTGAAAACTGTTAAACACTGATGAATTTCAAAATATCAAAGAAAAGGAAAGCCATTTTATATTCATGGGTTGGAAGAACAAATAATATTAAAATGTATGTACTAACCAAAGCAATCCCTATCAAAACATCAGTAGCACTTTTCACAGAGCAACACACACACACACACACACACACACACACACACACACACACACAAAATCCTATAATTTGTGTTACCTCCTAAAATTTAAAAATTTATTTGTAAAAATGTAATTTAAAAATTACATCCTAAAAATCCTAAAATTTATATTACAAAGCAGTAGTAATTAAAACAGCTTGAAACTGGCATAAAAATAATTACATAGATCAATGGAATATAATAGAAAATCCAGAAATAAACACATGTTTATATGGTCAATTAATCTTTGACAAAAGAGAAATGAATATATAGTGGGAAAAAGATAGTCTCTTCAACAGAAGAATGAAACTGGACCACTTTCTTTCACCATACACAAAAGCAAATTCAAATGGATTAACAACCTAAATGTGATACCCAAAGCCATAAAAATCCTAGAAGAAAGCACAGATAGTAATTTCTCTGACAGCGGCTGTAGCAACATTTTTTAGGTATGTCTTGAGGCAAAGGAACAAAAAGGAAAAAAAAAACTGCTGGGGCTACATCAAAATAAAAAGCTCCTGCACAGCAAAGGAAACAATCAACAAAACTAAAAGGCAACCTACTAAATGGAGAAGAGATTTGTAAATGACAGAACCAATAAAGGGTTACTATCCAAAATATATAAAGAACTGCTACAACTCAACACCCCAAAACCAAATATTCCAATTTAAAAATGGGCAGAGGATGTAAAGAGACATTTTTCCAAAGACATAAAGAAAACCAACAGACACATGAAAAGATACTCAACATCACTCATGATCAGGGAAATGAAAATCACAAGTACAATGAGATACCCACCTCATACCTGTCAGAATAATTAAAATCAAAGACACAGAAACAACAGTGTTGGTGAAGATGTGGAGTAAAAGGAAGCCTCCTGTTCTGTTGGTGGGAATGCAAACTGTTGCAGCCCTTTTGGAAAACAGTATGGAGGTTCCACAAAAATTTAAAAATAGAACTACCCTAGGATCCAATAGTGTGATTACCCAAAATACAAAAACACTATTTCAAAGGGATATATGCACCTTTATGTTTATTGCCAAACTATAGAGGTAGCCCGAGTCCATCATTAGATGAATGAATAAAGAAGATGCAGTATATATACATACTAGAATATTATTCAGCCATAAAAAGAAAAAAATCTTGCCATTTACAACAACATGGGTAGAGATAGAGATAAAATAAAGCTAAGTGAAATAAGTCAGAGAAATGCAAACACCATAGAATTTCACTCGTGTGGAGTTTAAAAAACAAAATAAATGAACAACAAGAAAACGGAGAGAGAGAAATTGAGAAACAGATTTTTAACTATAGAGAACAAACTGATGGTTACTGGAGGAGAGATGGGTAGGAGGATGGGTGAAATAGGTATTGGGAATTGAAGAGTACACTTACGGTGAAAAAATTAACTTAAAAAAGAAAAAAGACATTGCCAGTCACATATCAACTGTGTAAAGTCAATGAAACATTTTCTAGGATCTGTAACTAGTCTAATCAAATAAGAGCTACAATAAGGTCATGAATTCTTTTTTTAAGGTAGGGTATGCAAATATGGATTAATGTGTAAGTTTAATGGAAGTTTTTTTTAATAATGTGATAAATTTAAAATTGTATACCACATGTAAGCTTCTACCTCAAAAGAGACCATACAAGTCTGTCTCTCTAAATTCAGTTCTAAGATTCAGAAAATATATTATCCAAGTGTTTATTTGACACGTTATAATTTTTGACTTTGTATTAGATTTGACCTAAAAATTTAATATTAACTAAAAAAATACAACTTTGTAAAACAAATACAACTTTATTTTATATGTATCAGTCTTTGTGCTTCAAGGATGGAAAATTAAACATCCTGAACATCAGAACAACCAAAAAATCTACATACACTTTTCAAACATAGTCTACTTCTTGCTCTGTGGTAAATTTTGTGGGGTTCCATTTTTGTTTCTGTTTTATTTTTATTTTTGGGAAAGATTCCACTATGATGTGAATTTTAGAGATTTGTTTCTATACAAACTGTCTTTTGTACAATATATGTATACCAAACTCTATTTAGTAACCATTTCAGCTTTCCTACATATCTACTTTTTTCCAAGTATATAGTTTTAACTGCTTTCACTCAAATATGGGTTGAGGGGGGAGCTGCAATGAAGACAAATTGAGTCATTACTGAGATTAAAATTCAAACATTCCTCTCCATTCTATCCTAGGGAAATTTTTTCCCAAGGAAAACAGAATAGGCCCCTGTTATTGTAAATTATATCCTTACTACTATTATTGGTAGTGTTTCCTGAATAATATATATTTAAAACTCATTGTAAATATGAATTTTGAAGACTGTTTCATAGACAAATAAGCAACGAATCATAATATGATTACAAATACTGCTTATAAAATGTGGGAGGAAATCATGCTTTCAAAGAATTTGATGGATTTAGCCAGAATTCATTTAAAATTTTGAAAAACATACATTAGCGAACACTTAATCCTTACAAGGTCTTTGGAATATGTTAGTTCTTTTAAGTTACCATCTACCTATGATTCATTGTAAAAAAAGTATGCAATAATATGAGCCTTTAGTAAATGATGAATAAAAGAATATATATAAAATTGGAAAAGTTATTTTTCCTATATTCATTTTAATAAAGAAAATAAGTGTTCCTCTAGTTTAAGGATTAAACTGTCAACTATCAATCTAGTCTAGTGCCACATAAATGTTTGCTCAAAAAATGTAAATGATTTTGATGTAAGATTTTATTTTTAGACTAAGTTTTCACATCAAATGCACATGGGTTTATTTCACACTGTATGAGAAATTGGAAAATATTATGTGGCAGGAGGGAAAATTATAAAATTTTCAAATAAAATCCTAAAATATTCTAGATGTAAAGGAGTTGCTTGTATTCTTTATTGCCAAAATATGACTTTTAAATTACTGTAGCAAAATCAACCCCTCTCAAATCAAGTAGTCTATGGAGAAGAATTAATACAAGGTAAAAACAGAAGGCGAAGGGAGCTGGTACGAAAAGTACTCTTAACTGTTTAACAGAATTTGAATCATCTGAGAACATGATGAGAGCCAGAGCTCTGGTCTACGAAAATACCCATACACCACATATATCCAAAAGTTCTGCAAGCTGCAAATCAGTATGTTATTTCTAGAGTCCTACAGCTTCATAAAAAGTAACCCTATCCTCTAGGTCAGGAATTTTTGGCCCATATCAAAGATCCAGATCTATGGTGAGGTTTGGATGTCAAAACTAAAGAATGATAAACTATAAAATATGAGTGCACAAATATGATCCTTTTAAAATAGAGAGCCCAAGGGGACTTCTTACCAAACTGCTCCTACCAAATCACAATTACACCGATTTTATTGATTCCATGGATGGGCCCAGTAACAGGTGAAGCTAAAACCACCAACTTTGTCTTATCATTCAGGTTATAAACACTAGTTAATTTAACCAAATTCATGAAAAATTTTTTGGAGATTAAAATTATAGCTCCAGGATCTAATGTTGGAATTGTGTGGATCTCAGAGAGAAGAGGCTAAATGTCTAATGGATGTTAGTCATATTAGGAAATGAAATTGACAAAGGAATCCTAGAATTCAGAGATCAGTATCAAGGTGATGCAGGCCAAGCCTCTTCCCCACCCGTGGCAAAGAGATAAAGGACGAATTTCTCCAAAGCAGTACCTTTGGTCAATATACAGATTGCTTACCCCTAAGGAAGTCCCCTGTAATACAGTCAAATGCAAATATTCTCCTTCGTTGTGGCTATTGCTCTTATTACATACAGCCTGGATAATAGGGTGGCTAGTAGACCTCTCAGGCCTAACCAGAAGCACTGCAACAAAATTAGCCAGATGTGCAATTTCGCCATAGGATGACTGAGTGTCAGTGCCAGAAGGCCCTGTCAGAAGGGCTTCAGCCAGCATGCTTCTGGGCATGGATCTGACCCAGAACTCATATCCCTCTACATTTAATGATGCCAGTAGAAGCCATTCTTAAAATGAGTTCCTTTCTCTTAAATTGTGCTTCAAATTATATCCCAGGCAGAATGGCTCTCCTTGTGTAACCAAATCAGGCTCATCTGGATGGGAGCTTTGTGTTATAATGATCCTACCACAGTCTTAATGGTATCAACTCCAGTTTGTAAAGCTACCATCCACAAAATGTCCCTACAATTAGGCCATCACTGTGCTCAGAATCTAGATGCATTATGGAGGGAGTCCTCATAAAGCTCACAGATATCTTGGACTCCTTTGCAAGGTGCATCTCTGATAATTTGATGTAACTTATATTTGTTCTATTAAGAGTAGAACCAATACTTATAATTCAGTTCTGAGCCAGGCCTTTACCATACATGCTTATAATCTAACATCAGCAAGCCACTCCTACCCTTCATGGATCTCTACTTGGGAAGACCATCCTACCTCTGATTGGCCTTCATTACCCTTAAATACATCTCCTCAAACAAAGAGTGTCTAGCCCAAGAGCTCGCCATTAGAGATGACTGCATCTCAGAGGTGAGGCCACACCAAAGGAAATAAGGAAAACATTGGGATTCTGCCCCCCACCTCCCACTGCTTCTGAACCAGGAGGAGAATGGCTGTGATGACTGTCATTTTGGAGGCCAGGAGGCAAAAATTCTTGCTTCTGCACCTAGCCTTTATCAGAACACTTGCAAAACCTTGAGTAAGGTCCCAGATGACAGCCTGGCAGCACTAGACACCATTTCACTCTTATGAAAAGCTAAGCCATGTATTCTAAACCTCACTAGCCACAATAAAGCACTTCCTCACAATACCCCTAGTTGACCTACTTAGATTCATGGTTTACAGACCTCTTGCTGCTATGGCAGCCTCTTAATGGACTAGATTACAGTTTTTGCTTTCCACGTGATGCAGCTTCTACTCTCCTCATCCCCACCACCTCCACATGGACCTTTTCCATACCCCAAATTGCCACCTCCTCTCCACACAAGATCCTCCCTGTTGTACACACTGATGCTTCTCCATACTATAACCAAGTGGGCCAAATTTAACAAATCCAACACATTCCTATAAATAAAAATCTGAGTGAGAGGCCCAGACTTTATATATAAAATGATGTTGGATTTTTCCCCACAGAGGGCCTGACCTCTGTTACATTTCTGTCTATCCTGAAGCTCTTCCTAGTGATTGGCCTCTTGTGCTAATGCTCTCTAAAACACCATGATCCTTACTGAATTTCACCAAACCTTCTCTCCTTTCAGTCCAAATTGACCAATCTGGCCTTAGCTCCAGAATGCCAAAACACTCCCCACCAGGGACTCTCTAAAAGCATGTGGCCCAGGTCCCTCCTCTCTCTTTGCCTACATTCTGCCTTGATTTCCCAGTGTGGCCCTTCAAGGTGTGCAATATACCACCTCCAGGATCTGTTAGTAATAAACTCTATGTCACTTTGCATTATGATCTTTGGTTGAACGTTGAATCGCATCCTATAAGCCCATGCTCTACTTAACAAATGTTACTCTAACAAAGTTACAGCAAGGAGCCTGGGGCTTTTCTACATGTTGGTCTCCTGGTTTTTCTGATTGACTTCTTATCCTTCAAGTCTTAGTCTAAATATTATTTCCTCAGCCTGTTTGACAATCATAGATAAATTAGAATCCTCACCTCATTCCTCTTTCCAGAAATAGTTGTTTTTTTAAGATTTTATTTATTTATTTGACAGAGAGAGAGAGAGATCACAAGTAGGCAGAGAGGCAGGCAGGAAGGGGGGAAGCAGGCTCCCTGCTGAGCAGAGCCCTATGCAGGGCTTGATCCCAGAACCCTGAGATCATGACCTGAGCTCAAGGCAGAGGTTTTAACCCACTGAGCCACCCAGGCGCCCCTTTACAGAAATAGTTTTAAATAAAATTATCTTATTAGCCCATCACTGTATTTATCACAATTTATCAAGTAATAAAACACGCTAATGCATGTTATTTTTTACTTTAATGCAAGTAAGTTTTTACTTCTCTATAGTATGTCTTCTTGAACTATACCATCCGCATCTTGTTTATTATCTAATATGTGGCACAGTGATCTGGAAACAGTAGACTCACAATAATTAACTGTTGGGCTGAAAAGAATGAGTGGGTAGACCCCCAATATCAGAACTATACAGGATTTCTAAATACCTTCTGTAATTCCACCTTTAGATATCTTTTAGGATTTGGAAGAGAAAAAAAAAAAAGAGCTTAGAATTAGAGCTCTAGAATTTTAGTAATTTCTGCCAGTGAATTTTGTTGCTAAGGAAGAAACATATGAAATGTGAAATAATAGTCCTCATTTGTCATAGTCTCGGGTATTTATATTTATGTATTTGTAACTAAAAGATTTTGCAGAAAGGTAATAAATAGTTCACCAGTAGTCATGGTGAACCACCAACTAGTGAACCACTAGTTCACTAGTATCTATTTAAAATTACTTTAGATTGAATAATACAGATAAATTAAGTCAGGATGTTTTCCCCCCCAAAGTTGTTAATTTAATCAAAAGTAGATACAAAATAACCCAACAATGAAACTATGCACATCACTCTTTCAGGGCACTTGTGTGCTAGTTAACTATATTCTATAGATCCATCCCTCTTATGCTTAGGCCATTTCTTGTCCTCTTTCCTCTCCATCTCCCTAAATGAAGTTGTTTTGTTTTGTTTTATTTTGTTTTAATCTCAAGAATAAATAGGTTTGTGAATCTAAAAGACTAATAGGAATGACATCCCACACATATTAGAAGTCTAGCAAATGATACAGAAGATGACAAACACAGATGGAAATTTAGCTGCTTTTCTGTAACCTGTGAATTTTAAACACTTAGAGACATCTTCTCCTTTCTCCACCCCCTCTTCCGGTCAGCCCAGCAAAGAGAAAAGACTAATGTTTATATTAATTTTCCTTGTTATCCCCTGTACTGTTTAAGCGGTTTAAATGTGATTTTCAGATACTATGCTTTAAGGAACTGATTACTAAAAAATAAGTAAGATTATTTCTGGCATCTAGTTTTCAAGATATTAAATGGGAATGGAAGCCTCTGTGGCCCCTTCAGATTAAACCACGGGTACTGATATTAATTCAGCTTCCTGCCTTGGGTATTCCAACTGTGAGGTGATTAGGCTGAAGGATTACAGCAACATTTCTTTGGAAATTTTCTTTGAGAAGCAGGTAGCTGCTTCTTTGAAATCTTTGAAATGTAAAATTAGAAAAGCAACAGTGATGACCACAACAAAAGAGCAAATAGGCTACATTTATAAAGTCCAGACTTTCCTCTGTGATATCTTTTTCCTCTTTCCCCTAGAAAAAGAGTGTGTTTGTGTGTGTGAGAGAGAGTGACTGTGCGCGCATGCATGTGCATGTGCACATACTTGTGTTGGAGGTGGGGCGGTGGGCAAAAGAGACCAAAAAGCATCTAAAACAACCGAATATGCACCAATGAGGTTTGGAGTCTTTCCTGTCATCGACTTCCTTTAATTTCTCAGAGAAGATTGAAAATTTATAATCAAAAGAAAATATAGGAAAAAGGAAAAATTGTGAAAAAATATTATAATTAAGCCTCCAAATACTTATTTTTACCTATTACGTTTACTTTCTTTTCAATTTTAAGCTGTTGAAGTATAGAAACAAAGTTAAGTCTTGCCTAATATTCAGTTTCTTGTGAATACATATGTATTTCTCAGTGTTTAAAATTGTCTTTTGCATGAGTTACCTGAAGCCTATGTTAGAGCAAAAGACACATGCATTAGCATGTTTTAGTACTTGAATTCATGAAAGTTCCCATGTCGTTCCTGGTTTTTTCCAGCTCTTAAGTCTAATCACCTTAACTTTGGAGATTCTATCAAATTCCATCTGTTAGTTGATTCTCATCCTGGGAATCACATTAACCAGCCAAATATAAAACACATCTGTAGCTAACAGAGGTTTCTAGCAGCCACTATCTTCCACCATGATTATTCTTCCAGTGTTCTATATGTTCTTTCTTATCCAGTTCATAAAGATGCAGCAAAAGGTGACCTATGTTCCTGACTTCCTTGGCCTTGCCTTATGGGATGCTAATTGAGCAGGCCCATTGAAGCATCTAGAGCAGTTTTTACTTCAAACATCATGTACTTATTTTACATATTTTAAGGCAAGGACATAAAGTACAGATTATTTTGCATTTTCTGGTGCGATGATTATATCTTGGTTAGTTTTAATGGTGTTTTCTGTAATGTTTTTTTTCTGTAATGTTTACAAACATCACTGGCTACAGATAGATCTGTCCCCAAATGACTAAGCTCTGGCTCTTCTCCATTCATGCCTTTCTGCAGTTTGCTCTAGACTCTATATGATTGACTAATCGATTGATTTGAGAGAGAGTAAATGGGAGAGAGAGAGAGAGAGAGCACAGGAGCAGGGGCAGTGGGAGAGGCAAAAGCAGACTCCCCACTGAGCACAGAGCTCAATGTTGAGCTAGATCCTAGGACCCTGAGATCAAGACCTGAGTAGAAGGCAGACATTTAACCAACTGAGCCACCCAGGCGCCCCCTCTCTGTATGATTTAGATGCTAACAGATAACTATATAGTTTAACAAGCTGCAGTATTGTACCAAGTGATTATCAGGATGTCAACTGAAAGTTTATTTTTTGTTTAAATACATGATCCCCCTTTCAATAAAAAAAAAACAGCTAAATAACTTACAAAAAGTACAACTCTTAGAATCTCCAAATTTCAAAATAAGAAAAACATCATATACTTTATTTTTAAGATGTGTGTGAAAAATGTACAGTGAAATTGCTTGAACATAAAATAAACCCTTCTTGGACATAAGCAACATGAAGGTTCATAAGGATAACAGCCAAAAATGAAAATGGCACACTGATTGAGAGGTGAGACCATTAGTCATGTACAGGAATATAACCATGCTTATCAGTAACATGTTAATTGTAAGATCAGTAAAATTAAATTATCACACACACAAATTAAATGATGCATACTGGATTCCAACCACATAAAAGACAAAGAAGATGCCTATTCCCTATAAGAGTTTTGAAAAAATTTCCAGAGTCCTAATTTATCAGTATTCTCTCATCCTCTAATCTTTGCCCTCATCTACACCCAAGCCCCAGTGGATTCTGGTTCTAAAAAAGAGACTAAACATTTGGTTCTGTGAGATTTTGCTTGATGAAAGCCTTTACAAGCTGTCATTTCTTAATAATAACTATAGTGTAGCATCCCAGAGGGAATTTCCTTCTATCGGAATCAAGGCACAATGTTATTAGTTAGGGAGTGATGTATTGGCTGAACACTGGATTTTGGTGACTTTCTTCCAGAGCTCCCATTAGACTGCAACCTTTGCAATAAAAACCAGCCACAGTGACTACAAAATCACACTGTTTTCCAAAGACTTCATTACATTATTAAATCCAACACCATACATATAGGTTACACTAAGACATAGAATCTAACATCTCTTCTTCCCAAGTCAGTGTTCCAAATAAAATTACTGATATTGATTATATCTCACACATTCAGTAACATTCATCTGCACTGGAAGTGCAGAGTACAAATTACTATAAAGAACAAACTTTGGGGTGAATTAGAAAATTCATATAATTTAATTGAATCAAAGGCTATAATGGATGAGTTATTTTCATGTCATTAAGAAAATGTACTCAAAACAGAAACCTCAGTTTCACACTTATTTTTGACACCAGAGATGAAGACTTGTCCATTTTCTTCTTTAGGAAATGTATATAGTAAGGAGCAGGAATCTCCTCTATCAGTCGATATACAATTTATTCAAGTTTACCATTTCTCCTCCTTGTTTAGAATACTATTTTTGTTTAAATTAGTTCCCAAGTCTTTATTTCTGTTTTTTCCTCTATCAATCTATTTGTCAAACACCCCACTGATTTTAATTGTAAAAGCTTATGATTGATTTTCTCCAGTTCCCCGTTCATTTTTATCTTCAAAATGGTCTTTGCTAATATATGGTTTTCTTCTTGTATGTAAAGTTTAGGACTTTTTAGCACTGTCAAGCATAAAAAAAAAATCAAAAGGAATTGCATAGGATTTGTTGATTAGCTTGATGAAAGAATTAAATTCATATTTTCCTGAGTCTTCTCATCTATACATCTGATGTATCTTTTCATATCACTGAACTCAGTAGCTTAGGAAAACTTTTATATCATTCCATAACATTTTGATTTTTTTTAAAGATCTTATTTATTTGACAGAGAGAAACACAGCGAGAGAGGGAACACAAGCAGAGGGAATGGTAGCAGGAGAGCCTGATGCGGGGCTCAATCCCAGGACTCTGGGATCATGACCTGAGGCAGAAGGCAGACGCTTAACGACTGAGCCACCCAGGTGTCCCCATTTTGATTTTTTTCATAATAGTGCCACAAAGCTTTGTTAAATATACTTCTTGGTTATCTTTTACTCATTATATTTTCAACTGGTTGTTGTTGATATAAAATAATGCTACTGAATATTTTATGTTGATCTTTTTTTTTAATTTATTTGACAGAGGGAGAGAGAGAGATCACAAGTAGGCAGAGAGGCACGTAGAGGTTGGGAGGAAGCAGGCTCCCCGCTGAGCAGAGAGCCAGATGAGGGGCTCCATCCCAGGACCCTGAGATCATGACCTGAGCAGAAGGCAGAGGCTTTAACCCACTGAGCCACACAGGTACCCCTATATGTTGATCTTGTGTCCACCATTCTTCCTTGGATTTGTATGTGGGTAATCACTTCAAAACAGACAAGTTTTGTTTTGTTATATTTTATTTGCAAAACCTACTACTTCATAGTTCTTTTGTCTTTTTGCTTTGGCTTTTACCATAGATGTTGAACAGAATTTACAATAATATTTAAATTTCACAAACAAGTATAATGTTTCTTATGGATTCTAGTAGATGATTTTTTATTTCATTAAATAATCTCTCTTTTATTTTAAATTTCTAATAAAATTTTTAAAAATCTTCAATACATATTGACTTTTCTGCATTTAGAAAACAATGGACTATTTTTTCATTATTTTGTGTGGTTAGTTACACTAATAGATTTTATAAGATTGAACTGTTTAACTTTCTGCAAAATCATTTGGTTAACTATTCATCATAAAATGCATTGATAATATTTGGTAAGGCTATTTTTATTTTTATTTATTTATATTCAAAGATTTTATTTATTTATTTGACAGAGAGAGAGTGCACATGCAAGTACACCAAACCAGGGGCAGTGGGAGGCAGAGTGAGAGGGAGAAGTAGGCTCAGAAATCATTGAGAAAAATGTGAAGTTGGTGCTAACTTTTTGGGTTTGCTTAAGATTTTTCCATGGCTAACTCTCAGTCTAAGCAGCTGAAAAGAAGAATATCTATTCTTGTTATGCTTCATTTTATGTAAGTTGACTTGGTTAGGCGTTTTGGATATAATGAAAAATCAAATTTAGTGGTGGCATATGTCTACTTAGGTTCACAGCACAAAACTTGAGTCCCTTAAAAATATTAAATATAATTTAAAGCATTTATTAACTACAGATGCTAAACTACAATTTATTTCAGTCAAATGAAAGAGTTGAAAGGGAAGTTTTTCAAACAATATTCATGTAATGGAAAAGAAGCTACTTATTTTGATTGAAGAAAGCTGTCCTCTATTCCAAAGATTTGGCTCCATGTTGATTAAAATGAAACTATATTTACCCCAATTTTCAATTTAAATAGAAGAAGAATGGGATATGGTTACATTCTCCATGGCCCTAATAATTCGCCATATAGATTGTGTTGGTATTCAGGAGATAGGAATTGGAAATAGATGCAACAAAAGTCTCATTCATCATTAGCGTCATGGGACTAGAATCAATGCGAAGGTGCCATGCTGTCTCAAATAGCTAAATAGTTCATGAGGGGAAGTTTACAATTAGGCAAGATCAGACTGTGTAGATTTAATGTGAAAAGGTTATTCTTCTGTCATAAATGATTGGTGAGATAGGAGTTTAGACTACAGAATCTGGAACATTTTTGTGTGACCGGAATTCAGATTGGTGCAGTCATCTATTACCATGCAAAATATGGTAATATGTAATATTGGAGTTTTGGAGCCTAACAGGAGGATTGATAAATATATATCATTTAAAGCATTAAGTCCTTTGTGCTTCAGTGTCTATATTTTTTATCCTTCCTTGCTTACATAGTTGAAAAGTAACACATTATTGCCATGGACATGTTTTAATTCACAAAATGAATTACACATACATATATATAGGGATACCTATGATATTTATATTATAAAGGCTAAATGGGACAATTGGATCTCTCCTTTACCTTAGCTATTCATAGACTAATAGTGACAATGGCAAAAGGAGAACTTATGGAGCACTCCACAAACCAATCATATTTCAATGATGACAACCAGAATCATAAAACTTCAATTTTTAATAATAAATCAAATTGTTGACATTTACCTAAATCAATACTCTTCTCATTTCAAAGAAAAACATGACGACTCCCTTAAATGAATATTAAATAATATATTGCTTAAATAGAAAGGACACAACAAAAAAGAAATGTCAGAATTGCTCTATTTCACAATTGCCCTTATTATGTCCTTATATTTCTGACCAAGTTTTCTAATCCCATTAGATTCTGATTTTCAAATTTCACTGTAAGAAATGTATTATTTCCATGTACCTATTTTGAAAAATTCATTTCATTTAAACCACTATATTTTTTCTTCAGCAAACTTTTAGTCTAATTGGAGAACACTTTAGACACATGAAATTTAGACACATGAAATTGTATTTCATGGAAAAATGAGATTCAGTCAGACAGCATTATGGTAGTCACATTTTTAGTGGTAAGCATTTAAATTGTCATGTTTTATGTTTTAAAGGGACAAGTATGTCTTAAGATTTATACTTTAACAATATTTTTATCACAGTGTTACATCTAAAATCATCTTTCTTATAAATGATAAGCATATTACAATTACCAGAAAATTTCATTCATAAACTGTAAATCACTGGCATATTTATGTATCAAATATTTTATGTACTTATCTGATATACTGTCAGATATAGGATGGTACCTAGATTTTAACTTAAATTTTCTATCCTACTTCAATATTTTAATTAGAAAAGTACATGATTCTTTGCAAGTTAAATAATATTTAGTTATTTTTAAAAAGTGATATTCTATCTATCTTCAACCTCTAGCCACTTTCAATCTCACACTTGTGAAATAACCAATATTCATCACTCAGTGAGCAGCTTTTCACAAGGTTTCACAGACTTTTGTAGAAAAAAAACATATTTGGTACATTTCATGTTAATTACAATAATAATTCATAAAGTTGAATAATGCTTGCTGTGACCAATTATCACTGTAAAGCAGGTGCTAAACATTTTACACACTCCTGCAAAACAACTCCATCTTATTCTATTAGAATTTTGTTTTTTAAGTTCAAAAGCTCCTAATAAGCTTAGAATCTTGGAAATCTTAAGCTGAAAGGGGCTTTTTCAGCTCATTTGTCCATCCTCTCACTTTTAAGAAAACACTTAGACCAGCCGATACAGATTAAATATGAAGGTCTTTGTTTTCAAGAATCTAAAATATTTCAGAGGTGATTCCATCAACACAAGTCAAACACTGATTTTTTTTAACACACTTCCCAAATGTTACCATTACATAATAAAATATATTTATTAATTTGCTTTCTCAATAGCCAGAGAAGTTAGCAATAGCTATAATAATATAAAACTTGCAATTAATTAGGATTAACACTCAAAATATTTTTAAAAAACTTAAATATTTAATGTAAGATGGACAGTGATCATCCAAAACAAATATCAGAAGGTCAGTGATCAATATGACAGATTGATCATAAATAATCTGTATAAACTTGCTCTTTTTGCAAATCTCTCTATGGGAAGAGCAGCTTCTGTGAAAGTAGATGACCAAAAGGCTGTATTAGCAGAGACATTTGCAATTGGCAATCAGAACAAGCAAATGTAGATCTTTGTTGACTTATAACTCTCAGAATAGTGCTAGTTTCACACATGACTGGATTAAGGGATCAGATAATGTTATCAGGATTCAATCTTTACCTCTCCCTCTCCCAGTCTTGCCCACCTCTGTGTTAGATTTATACTCAATGTCACAAAATGGTGGATATGTTACCTCCATTTCTCTATAGATACCCTTGACTTCTTAGGGTCTGGACAAATAATGCCCAAATGTTAGTTTTCATTAGAATATTTATTAGAATAATATCATTATAATATTGCATTGTTTAAAATTATTATTCTAAGGTTCTATGGAGACTTGAGGTCACTATGTCTTGGGTAAGACTTGGGAATCTGAAATCTCAGCACACATTCCAGACTCCTCTGGCAAAAATAAAGGAAGACATATTGCCCTAGAAACAGACTTTGTCCTACACTGCACATGTGGTGCTACTCTACACAGTGGTAGTTTCATATGTGTTAAAGCAGAGCAATTTCTCGAAGTGAAATGTTTGTGAAATTCCAGTATATTAGAGGGAAGCAGAGTGCATTGATGGTTTATTATACCTACCAATAGATTATTTTTATAAGATTTTATTTATTTATATGAGAGAGAGAGAACAAATGAGAGAGCAAAAGCAAGGGGAGTGACAGAGGGGGAGGGAGAAGCAGGATCCTCATTGAGCAGGGAGCCTGATGATGTGAAGCTGGATCCCAGGACCCTGATATCATGACCTGAGCTGAAGGCAGCTCATTATTATAACTACTGATTTTTTATCATTACTTATAACATTATTTCTAAGCAGTACAATGGTAATGCAAGAAAGATACTGTTTACCTGTAATTTTTATGTGAGTGATTGGGTGAATGTTTCAAGAATATAGATTATTGGAAGACATAGTATTTGAACCCAGAACTCAAGTTTTCATTTTATCCACTAAACCAAATTATTCCTTTTTTTTTTTTTAAGATTTTATTTATTTGACAGAGAGAAACACAGTGAGAGAGGGAACACAAGCAGAGGGAATGGTAGCGGGAGAAGCAGGCTCCCAGAAGAGCAGGGAGCCCGATGCGGGGCTCGATCCCAGGACCCTGGGATCATGACCTGAGCTGAAGGCAGCCGCTTAACGACTGAGCCACCCAGGCACCCCTCCAAATTATTCCTTAGTAAAGTGTTAATCAAATGTAAATAGCCACCACCACTACCTTTGGTTATGATATGCACTTGCCTCTAACCATGGAGTAGGGACAGATCTATTAGAATATACTACGTTGAGATTTAAAGTGATTGTCTGAGGATTCCCATGAGCCTCGTAGGCAGAATCAATATATAATTTATCTTACACACTAGCACCTTTTGAAGGTAAAAGTGGGAGTTATACTTATGCTGTGACAATAAGGATAAACAGGCTATCTCAGGCAAAACAGTAAGTATGGTTATCCCACTCAGAGGGAAAGCAACAGGGGGTTAACTTTTTAAATCTCCAGATGTTCATTCTTATGGACCATTCCCTTTACTATTTTATCAGTGATGTAAGGCAGGTGTCTTTGTTTTCATTTCAAAGTTGTGTGGACTGAGGCCCAAAACAAGTAGGACAATGATTAGTAAGTGAAAGCACTGACATTGTGGAATGATCTATCAGAAGCTGAAACATATCTTTATTTTTCAGTACCAGAATAATAACAACAACAAACTTATTTTGGTCACATACTATGTAGAGCAAAGAATATGATGAAGCTAATGAAGACTGGGGAAGGGATGCTACTAGAACTGCACATTTTCATTACAAATGTGTTTCAAAAATTGCACCAGAAATAAACCTTAGAAGAAGTGGACTGATGTTGCTCAGTCTTCAGTGATTATCAAGTTGGATTTTATAACTTCTTCTATAATAGTTGTAGAAAAATTATGGTGAGGACTGATTTGTGTAATTTCTAAGTTTGATGATTGTTAGTCGAAAAAATTATTAACACAGTAATGGAAACATAACATTTACCTTAGTACCACATTTGTATCATGTGAAAAACTTACATCCTAAAAAAAAATTAGTTTTGTGTTTGTTTCAATTGTTTCAGAAATTTTTGGATTTCATTCTTGGGTTATGTATAAATATTCTTTGGACCTGTGGTGGCTTTAGCAATGAGTAAACTACTTAACTTGGACAGTCAAGACCTTTGTTTCCAGGCCTTTCTAATATTAATGAGATTTACTCTATAGATTAACTGCATGTGTAGCAAAGAGGGCACCAATGATTAATCAAGGTTAAATGACTCCAGGCAATAAGGAAGGAGTAAAAGAACAACATCTTAGTTCTGGAAATGCCTTTAAGATCTTGGATTCTGACATTCTGAGAGGTTAACAGCTTAATAACAACAAGAGTAAAAACCAAAACAATACCATTTATCATTTATTAAGTCCATGCTATATATCAGGCATAGTGCTAAGTAATTTGCATGAATTATCTCTAATTCTTATAACAAACTTCCATTTTGAAAATGAGAAACTGAGACAGACTGACTCTGTACATTTTACAAGGTCATACAGCTAGTGAACAATGGATCTTGCCTTAAATTCAAGTCTAACAGTTAATTTCCTACCCCATCATCATTCTCTCCACCCCAAATAGTTAACCATTTCTTAAGGGTTAATGACAACACATGTTGTCATGGTTAGTGACTAATATTTCTTTTCTTTTTTTTAAATGCTATGCTATGCTCTGAAATATTAAAAAAAAGATTTAAAAAAAAACCAAAATAGCTCACATGTATTTTGTTGTTGTTATTTTTGTTGTGAAATAAAGATAATGCTTGAGTGTAAACCTTAGGATTTTGTCTCTACTAGAAGTAAACCAAAAGTGCAGGTAAATTCTATCTGATATTTGCTTAAGCAGTTCATTTTTGATCCACTTTTCCATATGGTGAGAAGGATTATTTTTTAACTCTTGGTCTGTCATAGTAAATACAACCTAAAATTTGAAAGATAATTATGTTATGATATATAAAGACTCAGACTAGTTTGATGTGCCTTTTTGGAGTCAGGGAAAATATTCACACAATGTTGCCTAGGTCTATATTTTTCCTTATGCTTCTTTCTGTGGGAATGTGTAGTACGCTCACTATCTTTAAAACATTTCTCCCCTTGAGAGGACAAGTCATTTTTTTTATCATCCTAAAATAGTTCTTAAAGAAGAGGATAAACAAGTAACACACACACACACACACATCCCTTTCACATTTAGTATCATGAAACATTTCTAGCACATTTCATCTCTATTTTCAGAAGAGCTAATAAAAACATTTCATTCCTTTAATAAAACGTGATAACTGATTTAAAAAATTCTCGTGTTTTTAGTAGATTTTATGAAAACTAACTCAGAATCATTTCCAAATAATAGTTACCAGTTACTGAGCACTTGACTCTACAAACATTACATTATTTAATTCTCTGTCACCATCAAGAGGTAGGCAGTGTTGCTATGCCAGATTTATAAATAGTAAAACTGCTCCAGTGAATTTAGTTAATTCACTTTGTCTATGTACAATTCAAACATTAACCAACACTATTATACATAGGTCTTCCAAAAAATAGAAATTATTTGGTAACAAAAGATGGCAATCACTCTTGTTTTATGGGTTGAAAGCCTTAAGTAATTGAATGAGTGGCAAAGTTGAAAATAAAACTCCTGAATTCCCTCATTTGTTCTCTTTAGAAAGATAACAAATTATTTGGAAAACACCATAGTTTTTTTTTTTTTTTTTAAGATTTTTTATTTATTTGACAGAGAGAAACACAGCGAGAGAGGGAATACAAGCAGAGGGAATGGTAGTGGGAGAAGCAGGCTTCCCACAGAGCAGGGAGCCTGATGCGGGGCTCGATCCCAGGACTCTGGGATCATGACCCCAGCCGAAGGCAGCCGCTAAACTACTGAGCCACCCAGGTGCCCCGAAAACACCATAGTTTTAAACACAAGTAAATATAGTGTAAATCTTTTAATAAAGATTTGAATTGAAGAATTCAACAAATTGATAAAACTGAATAGATATTTGGTATAGATCTATCTAAGCAATGATAGTAAATCTGACAGGATCCTCAAAAAAATCTGTCATACCATGGATTGCTACTCACATTATTTCTCCCTTCATGAACAAAATTAATGATAAAGTTTGATGGCTAAAGAATCTGGGATCAATTGTCCTACCACAGAATTTTGCTATCAAAAATGCCATGAAGATATTGCCCACAGAATTTATTCCTGGGCACACTGAGAGAGTAAGGACATGTATATGCTTCAGAGATTAAATCCATCAGTCCAAGGGTGCATGAATAAAATGTGAACCATTCTGTTGATAGTGAAAGAGAGGGTGATTGGTGGTATTCACACTTTTCTTAAATCTTATGCTGACAATACAATAAGTGTATTTTCTCTTTTAAGTTTTTCTGCTTGAGATGTTGCTCATGAGGGAGAAAAGCTAGAATTGTACTCTCAAAAGAAAACATACACTCCATTAAAACTGAAAGTATATTTGAAATATAAGTTCCTTTTCAAATGTAAAAGAATTTTCTTTCAGCTCTCAGGACATAATAAAAGATCCATTGCATATTAGAAATATGCCAGGCCATGATATTTGCAGTGCTTCCTTTTACTTTTCATAATTCCCTGCCATCACTCCAGCTGTAGTGACATATTTTATTCAGGGAAGACATTCTATATAATACATGGAAATATATGCCATGTGTTTGTAGTATATATACTGCTATGGCATAGAGGATCAACCTGTCTTCAAGATGTTAGTAGTCTCATTCAGGAGACAAGATTTACATTCATCAATAAATAGAAAAAAACAAAAAGCATATGCCAAAATTCTAAAACATGTGGTAAAAGACTGTATGTGATATAACACTTGTGAAGAGCCAACACTGTTATGTGTTAGAATAGAAGATTATTCACGATATCTTCAGGCTTCCTTCATATGTCATTCTTTGAGTCTACTACTTGCTCTCTGAGTCAACTTGGGCAAGTTTTTATATTTCTCTGAGCCTTACTGTCTTACCTCTCGAAGATGTATAATAATGTCTACCTGACAGATTTTATTTTAAAGAGTAAATAAGTTGGTATAAATTGAATACGTACTCAGTATACATTTCCATGATAATGAAGACAATGACAGTAGGATTCATTTAAATAGTGAAGAATGAAATGTAGATAGGCCAGTGGGAAAAATGGTCAGTAGACAGTAATAAAGATAATAAAATATTTTAAGTATTTACTATCAAGAAAAAAATTTTGAACCTGGCATAGAAAGTATCATAGTTCAACACAGGTAGATTTAACTCTTAACTCATTACATGTGTTTTCAAGCAATTTAATTAATGTAGCTGAGCCACAGTGTTCTCATCATGGAATGGATGGAAACACTTCCATCCTGGGGGATATTTTGAAGATCATGTGATAAAACTACATGTTGTGTTCAGCCAGCTTAATTTACAGGTTAGGTGCAGTAGTTAGGCTCATTTTAGTAGCATAGTGCTTAGGGCCCACAATACATTTAGGAGCCCACAAAGTGTTCCAAATTTATTTCTTCTTAAATCAGAAGAAACATTGAACATAATAATAAATATATAATAATGAACCAGCTTGACATTCATTTTTATACAAATTCAGTTGTAATATAATTTTTAATGTACATAGAGAAGAGTCTCTACAGGGCAAAATGACTACGCCCACAGAAGTCATAATGGGGCCTGTGTTCAGTCCTATTCTTACCCCACTTTAGACCTAGTCAACAGAAGAGGATGGGAATCACAGAAACACGGACTTTGAGCTCTGATGCAACCACACCTGAAACACGACAGACCCTGTCCATACAGTCATATATAAACATACTTTTCATTGTTTGATCCAATTTTCATTGTGTTTTCTGCAACCCAATGATCCTAATAGATACAACTAATAGTCATCAATAAAGTTTGCTTCAATCATCACTATAATTCAACATCTCACTTTCATCCTAACAGAAATGTCTCAGTCAATATTTTCATACAATTAAATATTTTTATATTCATTATTCATTTAATTCATACAATTAAAATATCTTTAAAATATTTAAAGAATAATAATAAAAAATAAGTATAGCTGTGTTTGATCAAAACAATGCTTAGAAAATCATGACCCCAGAAGCCCAGATTGGAAGAGGTTTCATATTTAAAGTTGCTCAGTTTAAATAGTCATTTTAAACTTCATTCAGTTTTTCCTCAACTATATAAGTGTGTCCAGGTACATGACACACAAGAAATCTTATTAAAATTCCATAACTATTGTCATTTGATAACACCTCAATTCTCCCAAGAGGCTCTCACTCTTGCCAGCCTTTATTGCTTCTTCATGCCTTCTCTTGGTGCCACAGTAGCCACCACGCAGCACATGCACATGGCTCTAGCACTCCCCTGGGAGTCCTCTTTTGGAGAATTTGCAGCGTGTCCTTTTCCTTCATTAACCAAATGCTTGAGTAGAGGGAATGTTGGTCTAGTGAAGGGGAAAACTTAAGAAGCACAAGTAAAAAAGCTTTAGTTTGGTATGGAAACACAAATAGGAAAAATGTTCAAGTATTTACCGCTCATTCTTTTCTTCTGAGGGCATTAGTAACAATTAATAAATGGCAATAACTCTAAGCAGGGCATATGCTGTCTATCTGTTTATTCCTAAATAGAAAACTCAGATATCTATATAAAATCATTAAGACTGTGAAGATGAAATAAGTACTTCTCCTTAGGATAGCATGTGTCTTTCCTCTATATTTTCTTGGATGGATTTAACTAACAATGCCATTCTTACTCTGAAAAAAAAAATTCTACCCTGCAAGGAAGTTCAACTGTCAAATGCCACTGAAATTTGGATCCCACTCTCTTTTTAATCATTTCTGAAGTCAGTAGAATAACTGACAAACTGCATATTTACAAGTTGAATTTCTCTCCACTTAAAAAATGATTTTACAGCCTGTATTTCTCTGATAAGGAAAAAAATACGCATTCACTCAGTATGACTAAATGCTTCCTAATATATCAATATCAAGTAAGAACCATCCTCTAAAAGCACTGTAGCACAACGAATGCTTCTTTGTCTTAGAATTCATGCATAGAACATGACAGCAGAGAGAGTCATCAGAGACAGACCACTTTAATTTTTATTGATAATATGATCACAGGTGCATTTTTAATTATCTCACCACATTGCTTTCCCCATCAACTGTCACTAGTAATTTCATAGAGCAAACATGTTGCCCTTATGACATTACAGAACACAATTTAGAGTCATTTAGGATGCTTGTAGATTGACAAGTGGCTTCACTTTTGCAGAGACTGCAAGTAAGGGAGCCAATGGACTTAGAAAATTAGATGCTCATCATCTTTGTAACCTAGAGGTAAAGAGCAGCATGAACAAGGTAATTCAGAATATTGAAGTTTTTGGCTTCAGTTTAGTGGCTACTGCTAAAATCACTGTAGTCTAAAGAAAAAAAATAGGTAAAAAAAAAAAGCATCTTGCGGTGATGACATTTTCCTCTTTCTCAGTTACAGGTGTTTTAGAATCCTCAATAGCTGGTATTTGCAATGATGATACCCAAGAATATTGGAAGTTCTGAGCTCAAGGAATCAGTGTTTCATTCCCTGGGTTTGTGGAATTACAGATAAAGAAGAGAGCAATGTTTATTCTTTTAATCATACTATAATACAGTCTGTAAATATTTGTTTTTTGTTTGCTTTGTATAAGGACCACCCACAATTTTGAGGTTCAAAAACAAGCAAATATTTCAAAAATTCTTTCATATTTTCTTCTGTTTCTGTTGTATTACTTTAGGCTGTTATATTTTCTAAAAACCCTACTTATAGGTCTTCTATGTCAAAAGAACAAACAGAATTTATGATCCTTATAATTTTCCCTAAGTGATTTTTCTACACCTTTTTAAAATAATGACCAGTTATGTTTTACATTAGAGAGAAGAAAATTATTTAAGCATTGGAAGTAATGGGTTAAGAAAAGTCTAATTTGCATAACCTACATGTCATTGGTAGACAATTGAATTTTTAAAATGTTGGTATAACCATATAATAGAATACTACGCAACAAAAAGAAGAAAAAAAGAAGAAAGCAATCTTACTAGTAAGTAAATTAACCTGATGAATCTTAAAAACTTAAAAACTTCATGTTGAATTAAAGAAGACAGTCACAAGTCAAAGATGATCTAGTTATATCAAATTTAAGAACAGCAAAAATTAAATTGTGGTGATAGGATCAGCATATTAGTTATCTCAAGAAAGCAGGGGAGGGGCAAAAGAAGACAAAGGGACTCTTTTGCATTTGCTTAATATAATAGATATAATAGAGAATATAATAGATCTTCATGTGAGTGTTGGTTACATGCATGTGTACATAGTAAAATCTGCCAAGGTGTACACTTTAAGATTCGTGTATCTTCCTGAACCCAAATTATATCTCAATTAATAAAAAAACAAAACAAACAAATAAACAACAACAACAACAAAAACCAGAAGAAATAATTTCCCGCTTGGTTAAGAGTCATTCAGCCCTTGCATACATTATTTTCTATAATCCTCACAATGATTATATGAGAAATACACAGGCAGTCCAATTTTTAGATGAGAAAGGAGGGATAAGAAAGATATAAAACTTGCCAGGGTTGCATAGCTAGTGCATCGAGGACTTAGGATCAGAATTCAAACTCTGGTTTCAGAGTCTACAGTTTGACCACCAAGCTATCTTGTTTTTTCCTATCAGGTTCCAATTTGCAGAGGAGCTTCATGTAACAGAAGACAGCAAAAGGGTTGTGTAGAGAAAAAGAGTCATTAAAAGAATCAAAGTAATGGCAATTGAAAGCAAAAACTATCAGTGGGGTTCTGGGCTTTAAATAATTTTCAGTTTATGAATTATACATATGAATGTATAATGCTTTTAACTGTAAATATTACATTGTTCCCCAAAGTGCATTCAAGATAAGCTATTTGTTGCAGTTTTTGAAAGATGAATGGATGTTAAAATGTCAAACAGCTGTTGTTTCAGGACTTCTCTCCCTACTTTTGAAATAATCTATACTACATTATCAGAACACTTTTACTTTTTCATGTCCTGAAAAAATATATTATGGGGGGGAATCTGAAGCATAATCCATTATTCTAGACTTAATCTATCAGCATAATTTACAAAGTAATAAAATAGGGCATTATAAGCCCTAAATACAAATCGATTTTAGGGGCAATCGGGTGGCTCTGTTGGCTGAACATCTGACTTGTTTTCAGCTCAAGGCATGATCTTCCATTTGTGGGATCAAGGACAGTGAAGGTCTTCCCGCTTAATGTGGAGCCTGTTAGGATTAAGATTCTCTCTCTCCCTCTTCCCCTACCCCCTCTCCATCCTGTGCACTCATGCACAGTGCTCTTTCTCTCACAATCCCTCACTCTAAGATATATATATATATATATATATATATATATATATATATATATATATGAGAGAGAGAAAGAGTGTGTGTGTGTGTCATATTTTAGGGTATCAGGCTAAAGTCAGAAGAGCTGTTCTAGAATGAAAAGTAATATACAAAAGTGCAGCTAGTTAAATAATAGCATTCATTCTATTTTCTCCAAGTTCCAATTTTCTTGGTTATTTGACAGATAATGTGATTTTTTATTTAACAATAAAATTAAAATAAGAATTTGTTTAACCTTCTGCCATTAATCCACAAAATTCCCTATTTCCCTCCTCGCACCCGACCCAACATTTTCTTTTTTCTTTCTCTGAAGTAGTGTCATTCAGGTACAAGATTTACTTATCCAACCTTACTGCAGACCTATCTAATCCTGCCTGTCCCTGTCACTCAATGGGTTGCTCATAATTTAGTATTCCAGATATCCCTTTTTGTACTGCTTCCCTTTTCTACTGCTCTTTCCAACCATCATTGCACCTTCCCAAATCTCTACCACGGTAAAACTGTTTCTTGGAAAACAAAAAACAAAAAACATTGTTTCTTGGATTCAATTGCTTTGTGATCTCCCCATTGCCATTTTGCTTTCCTTTTTTAGAAAACCTTCTTTTTCGGTTGGAGGGCAAGATGGCGGAGGTGTAGGAGGCACAGAGAGCCCTGGGAATCAGAAGTCCAGCTAAAGAGGAGGAAATCATTCTAAAAGCCGGCAAACGCAACAGCAGAGAGAAGAGAATAAGAACAGCAATTCTAGGAGCAGAAAATCGACCACTTTCAGGAGGTAGGACGTCTGGAAAAGGTGAATTTAAAGCGACGGGAAGAAAGACCCTGGGGGGAGGGGCCGGCTCCCAGCAGCCCCAGAGCCGCTGAGCACAAAATCCGGAACTTCTAGTCCGCTCCGCTGAGGGACATCGCTCCGGAGACTAACCGGGGGTTAAGCCCTCGCGGGAACAGTGTGGTTTCGGGACCCGTGGGGTCACCGAGGGACCAGGGGAGCCCGAGTG
>CM053615.1:27406952-27435516 GCA_028646535.1 Procyon lotor
AAAAGAAAGGAAGGAAAAATAAGACAAAGAGAGAGGGAGACAAACCATAAGAGACTCCTATCTATGTATAGGAAACAAACTGAGGGTTGCTGGAGAGGAGGTGGGTGGGGGATGTATTAACTGGGTGATGGGCATTAAAGAGGGCACTGGATGGAATGAGCATTGGCTGTTATATGCAGCTGATGAATCACTAAATTCTACTTCTGAAACTAATAATACACTATATGTTAATTAAATTGAATTTAAATGAAAAAAACAGGCTTGAATAGATTTTTGATATAATATTTAACCCACAGAGATTTTTTTTTAAGATTTTATTAATTTATTTGACGGAGAAAGAGATCACAAGTAAGCAGAGAGGCAAGCAGAGAGAGAGGGGAAATTACATCCTTGCTGAGCAGAGAGCCTGACGTGGGGTTCAATCCCAGGACCCTGAGATCATGACCCAAGCCGAAGGCAGAGGCTTTAACCCACTGAGCCACCCAGGCACCCCTAATCCACAGAGATTTTAAAAAATCACATGATAACCTATATAACTGCCTCTATGTTTATAATAAATTATTTTTATGTGATATGTTTCCAAATGTTTCCATTCATACTGAAAACAAAAGAGAAAGTTGTAGAAGAAATTAGGAAATTTTTATCTTAAAGGTACAATTTTAGGGAGGAAGAGTTTATTACATAGTTTAGAAAGACTTTCTTAAGAACTGGGATATCTTATTCCTTGAAGATTAGTTCCAGTGATATGGATCCTATTAATACTTTGAGTCCTGCCTGTATATCCTCCCAGCTATGTGAGTCTAAGATTATGCCTCTTCTATAGGTCTCTCGATGAGGAAGAAATGGGAAAGTTTTTATTTAGATAACATCTAGAAGATAACAGAAATGGCCTGGAGATAAATGTATCAGATTGTCTCCAGATACCCTTTCTCAGCATATTCCTTTTTTTTTTCCTTTAATTGCCCTTGGAATGCAAAATTTGAAATGGCTTAGACTAACCTAGATAGAAGCTGACGAAATACATATATTTTAGCAGTAAGACACTTTAAGAAGTTATCAGGAGCAATGAAAGTTATATCTCTCTGGCTGTGACCTCATCTACCAGTGTTGTTTGGAAGCATTTCCAAGTTGGATCCTGAGAAATAATAGGCCAGAAGAGTCACAGGACCCTGATGAACTGAAATGAAGACATTAAAAGACTAAGAGTTAGAAAATAAATAATAAAGTTTTAATATCATAGTAAGCTGAATAATCAGTAATTCTACTTTTAGAAATTAATTTAAAGGGTGTATGCAAAGATCATGCAAAAGGATATTTTTCTTAGTGAATCATATAACAACCCCAAAATATGTAAATAATACATATGCCCTAACAGAGAGATGACTGAACAAATTTTGCTCCATATAGATGACTGAATTTTAGGAAATTATTAAAAACGAAGCTTTAAAGAATTATAGTGGCATTAAGAAAATGATCATAATGTAATATTAACTGGTCAAAAGTAAATTTAAGTATTATAATCTAAATTAAGAAAAACAAAGATACACAAGGTATACTAATTTTTCCATCAATACACACAAAAATATACAGTCATACAAATACAGAAGATCACATTAAATTTGCTATAAATTTATGGGCTAATTGGGTAATAAGACTAAACATTTATTATCTTCTGTATACTTTCTTGGATTTTCTGAATTGTACACAGTAGAAATGTAAAACTCCATCAGAAGAAAACATAATGGTAATAAGAAAAATGCTACTCAGCTAAAAATTGTTTGGAAAATAAATCAAGATAAGACAAGTTCTTATTTGTTTGTGTGTTTGTTTGTTTTTAAGTAGGCTCCATGCCCAAGGCCAAACTCAGGATTCTAAGATCAAGACCTCAACTGAGATCAAGAGTCAGATGCTTAACCAACTGAGCCACCCACCAGCCATGTAGAAAAGGCAAATTCTACAAGGATTCCACATCCTTGTGGAAAGAGGGATACAGAAAACACTAGGATGATGAATAAAGAAGAAAAATAATGAATCCCTTATATTTCACAGTAACTCATTGCAAACAGTCTTATAATTCTACAGAGTTGTTAAAAAATAATCCATCATTAGTAAAGGCAATTGGGTTATTTCTGCTGTAACAGTGAATGATATAACCCTATAAAATAAATCTTAGTGAATACCATTCTGATCCAGATGTGTATCAAAAACTGTTTATAGAAATGTATTTTAGATATAGATTCATTGTTCTGGTTGCTATGGGAAATATAATCCCAATTGTGCCTTCCTAAACTGAAGTCTATTTGATTTTGTCATTCTTGTCTAGGAAAGTTCCAAACTGAAAAAAATTAAATCTCATTTGAGGAGAGGGACTAGCTCTTTAAATCTAGATATTTCATAATTATACCTATTGCCCATATTTCTACATTATTATACAAGCAAAGCCTCAATATGTATTTGATTATACACTAATGTATTTTAATTTATACGGTGTTTTTTCTAAGAAATTTTTGCAAACTCATACTTCAGTATTTGTACTGGTGCCACTGATCTCTAGTTCTTTTTTTTAATTTTTTTTATTATTTTTATTTTTTTATTTTATTTTATTTTATTTTTTTGATCTCTAGTTCTTGATCTCTCTCTTTCTCTCCCTCGCCCCACATCCCCTGCCCATCACATACATCCTGCATACCTACATACATATTTGCAAACTTGCCAATGGTTGTGTTTGTCAAAATAATTTTTATGTTTGTGGTTTGGAACTCCTCTTATACTTTCCTTCTATTCCCTTCTATTTTCCTATATAAGCAGTGCCCCATTGGTTGCTGGTATTGATTACCAATTGGTAGGCAGAGAGAAAGAGCTAGGAGTTAACATATTTCTTCCCCGAGTACCATTTCTTATACTCCCTGCTCACACTAAATGATCTCTAATTAACAAAAATTAAGGTTGTTTTTAGTTAGACTAAAAAAAATGCATTTAAATGCATGTATATTTGAGAGAGAGGAAAAAATGAGACCCAACAAGTCAGAATGGATTTTCCTCCAATATATACCCTTCATATTCTATTTGCCAAATTTGCCTGTATTTAAATCTAATCATATCGTTCCTCTTAAATTTTTGATGACTCACCACTGCTTTCCAAATAAAGCCTACATTTTATAAACTATCTCATGATTCTTTCAATCTTACCATTTTAAATCTTCTCTGAACTCCAAAAAGTACTTTCTTATATTTTTTTCTAGTCATTTTACTTGTGGATCCTTCTTCCTGGAACAACTTTTATCCACACCAAGTTCCTTGCTCATACCTCCCTCATTTTGCTTGTCTCCTATTCTTCAGGCCTCAATAAGAGTGAAACCTACCACGAATTATATCCATCATTGACAAGGCATCAGTAGGTGGTCTTCCTATCTACTCTCAAAAAGTCTGAGTATTGGGGCACCTGGGTGGCTCTGCGGGATAAAGCCTCTGCCTTCGGCTCAGATCATGATCTCAGGGTACTGGGATGGAGTTCCACATCAGGCTCTCTGCTCAGCAGGGAGCCCACTTCCCCCTCTCTCTCTGCCTGCCTCTCTGCCTACTTGTGTTCTCTCTCTCTCTGTATCAAATAAATAAAAATCTTTAAAAAAAAGTCTGAGTATTATCTTTTGTTGCATTTATTTCAGTTTATTGAAATTAACTCTTTTACATATTTTCCTCTTCTACCCAACAATTTCCAAATCATTTGTCTGTTTGCTTTAGATCTATTCTCTGGCCTCATTCTCTCTGGTCTGTATCACAGGAACTGCATTTTTTAGGTTCCCTTACCAACAACTTCCAGAGAGTCACTGATAAGAAATTAAAAAGAAAAAAGAGGGGCTTGTGTGTGAGTCAGTTGGTTGTGTCTGACTCTTGATTTCTGCTCAGGTCATGATTTCAGGGTTGTGAGACTGAGCTCTATGATGAGTCCAATGGTGAGCTGGCATGGAGCCCCACATATGGCTCTGCAGTGGGCATGGAGTTTGCCTGGGATTCTCTCTTCCTCTCCTTCTGTCCCTCCCCACAGCTCCCATAAACATGCAATCTCTTTCCCTCTCTGCCTCTCTCTCTCTCTCTCTTAAATAAATAAATTAATTAATTAATTAAGGAAAGCAAAAACAAAACAAAACAAAACAAACAAACAAAAAAAACGAAAAGAAAGAGATTAAAGCCCGGGAAATTTTCTGTCTCTTCTTCAAGTGACCAGGCAATTGTTTCATCTCCTTTGTGCTCCCATCTCCCTTGAAATCACCTCTACTTCCTGCTGGAAATATCTTTATATTGGTCCCCTAGGGGTGGAGTAGCTTCCTATTTTCACTAATCCAGTTGCTTCATCAACCCTTGTTTGGCTTCCCAGCTCTTTCTTTTTATGCCATGTTCCTATATTAAAGTCTTTTTGTTGGAAATTCCTTGGATAGTATCATTTTTAATGACCAGATCCTGAAAGATATAATTAAAACTTTTTGAAAGCAGATGTCTTATTCTTTCAGTCTTTTCAGCAATGAACACAATTATTGGTATATATCAGGCAAACATTAAATGTGTGTTGAATAAAGCTGCGCTTTATAAAACAAAAGCATAAACTTCTAAATAAGAATATAAATATTTAGGAGGGATATATAGTTACTTTAATTTTAAAATTATAATAATATCTGTCAAGGTATTTCATTGTCATTTGTAAATATTCAGTCTCAGAATGTCTTGATATAATAAGCATTTGGTCCTTAATTTTTTAATATTTTACTATTTATTAAAAAATACGAAGTTACTTTCTTTTCTTTTTCTCGAAAGAATAATTCCTATTTGTTTTCCCCATCTCTTCAGGTGCATCTAGGCATCCTTGAAGTAAGCAATAAGATAAAATGGGGCAAACTTATTTCTTCTTTTTATATCTGTAAAACGAACTAAATGGCCTAAATTTTTTACACATTTTGCTTAATTGACAAAAATGTCCCAGAGCAAGGAAAAAAAGTTTAATAACTTTTCAGTTTTAATTTTTGCCATTTTGTTTTTCTAGTTAAAGATGGAGGATGAAAGCTGTAAAACCCCTGGAAGACACTACAAATAGCCACATTTCTACCAAAATTAATGAAATGGAGCAAGACACCAACACAAACAAGCCTTTTGTATATAATAGAATAAAAGAGATGGAATTATTGTCCAAACACTTCCATTCTCTGTGGTATAGACAGCCATGTTGACCACTCCATAAGCCGTAACAAATTGGTAACATGAAATGCAAAGCTTTTAATATGAAAAGGAATCTGATAGAACTGCAATACAGCTATTGCCAGGAAGCACATAGCTGATGCTAGGTCAAATAATACAGGTCAAATTTTCAGTTATCAAGTGGCAAAATGATCTATTATCTGTATAATGAAGGTCCAAGTTGATGTAAATTTTTAATACATATTGTTTGCCCTAACAACAACAACAACAAAATAAAAATCAAGTTTGGTATAACTCTTTGTGATCAAGTAAAAACAGAGTTTTTTTATGAAAATTTATAGGTATAAAATTTTAAATAAATGAATAAATTACAGCAATAGCAACAATGAATTCCTTGCTTTACTTTCTTTAATTTAGAATGAGTTGAATCATCATAAAGAAAGGAATTATGTTGTCACATATTAAAAATTTTCCCATATGTTTACTAAATCTTTAAGTATATATCAATACGTTTAAATTTGCCATGCTCTATAACTGAGATAGTTACATTTAATACTAACACTCATTTCATTATTTCAGATTTAATAATCTCCACATTATTTCTGTAATATGGACAAAATACGCAAAGACACTTGGCATAAAGCCAAAGTTAGACTATTTCTAAACAACTTGATGTTTTCCCCCAATGGTCAGTGATCAAATTTAACTTGGAGGACCTAAAATTGCATTTCTATTCTTCTTGCTTATCTCTCTCTACCAGATGTAAGACACATAATCTAGAATGCAGATCATAAATTTGACCTTCATGGAACTCCCATCCAGTAGAACAGATCTTGAAAAATTTTGGAAGCAACTCTCAGTCTAGTTTCTACAGAAATGTGTATTTCATCTCCTCTCATCTCACTAGAAGTTTAATAAGAGAAACTGCTAAGGACTTATTGAACTCATGCTTTCTCTTATTCAAATAGGCCCAACAGTGTCTAGGAAAGACATAATTACATGATTAGCTATTGAAAACACAAAAGCCACTGCTTTAATTAGCATGCAAGTTTTCTTCTGACAGAATAAATGTAGAAATCAAAGATGATTGAGCAGGTGATTATTTCCATTTTTCTGGGTACATAGATGAAGGGGTAAAAGGTTATTTTTAAAAAGCTTCTTAGTGAGAAAAAAAATCTTTTTAAAGCAATAAACTATTCCCCTAAAAAGGTAGAAGGGTTATCCTCACATAAATAATCTTTTATGTGTCTTTTAATCAAGATACGTATTCTTTAGTAAATTGTCACTATTTCTTTTAGCTTATAGAGAATATCTAAGGCATTTCAGTGATAAAAATGCAATTTCACTTTCCAATCAAAAAAGTTAATAGCTATCTTTTCTCATCTCATTAATCTCTTTTTGCCAAATGTATCCAATGACAATAAAAATTACTACATCTTGTACCCTAGAAGATTCTTCCTTAAAATTTTAAATTTTAGAAGATGGATTAGCTTCCACTGTTCCTCTACCCCTGGAGATTAGACATCTAGACTATATTTGAGGCTGCAGAAATAAACTAATTGATTCATTCAATAGGGCCCGGATATCCATCCTAAGGCTAAAAGTTGGATGCTGTTCTCTTTATAGTACAAGACCAGATATCTTGTTTTCCATGAAGAAATAAAATTCAGTAATAATTACTACTAATAATCACTAATGAGAAATATAAAAGATTTTTATCCTATCCTTCAATGACAATAATGATTCAGGAAAAGAATTTTTTTTTCTTTTTGGCAAATATAATTTTCCTTTTGGGACATGGATGTGTTACTGGCCAACACATCTACTGCTGACCTTTAATTAGTGATCTCATAAATCCTAGCAGATGGACTGCCCTTCTAACCCATTAAAATAACAAGATAGTATATGTCTGATTTATTTCCTATTAAACAGCATCAGTAAATGGCTAAGATATATAACTCTACATAAAATCCAACCAGGGCTTCAAACAACTATAAAACAAAGTGATGACAATTACAGATAAAAATATTTTAGCACTTGCTAAAGTCTCTTACATAGTTTGATAAATTAAATGTTCACAGTTTACATTAATACTATAACCTTTCTTTTACTTCTGGGCATTGCTAAATTGATTATTTTCCTATGTATTATGATTTATCTGACTGTATTAAGACCACCAAATGAAAAAGAAGATAATACTCAGTGTTTTCTGAAAAACAATCATAATATAAATTACGTATTCGCTATATGTAATGTGTCTGCTATGTTAACATTTCACTTATTCACATATACTGCATTTAATCTCCAAGTACTCAATAACGTGGTAAAGATGTGTAACAAAAAAATCCAAAGCTAAAATAATACAAAGGACACATTGTTTTATTTCTCTCTCTCTTTTTAAAAGATTTTATTTATTTATTTGACAGAGAGAAAGAGATCACAAGTAGGCAGAGAGGCAGGCAGAGAGAGAGGGGGAAGCAGGCTCCCCACTGAGCAGAAAGCCCGATGCAGGTCTCGATACCAGGACCCTGAGATCATGACCTGAGCCGAAGGCAGAGGCTTAACCTACTAAGTCACCCAGGTGCCCCATCATCATTTTATTTCTCAAAGCTTAGGGTTTCTCCTGAAGTTGCTGTATCTCTCCCCCCACCCAGTCCTTCATGAAACAAACAGGGACACATAGAATTGAAGTAAATAAACATCAGTATCCTATAGATAATCCCAAAAATATGTAAGAGAAGGTGATCTACAATTAAATTAAGGAATAGCAGGATCCTACTAATAGGGAAAAGCAAACTACACTCTCTTTTTTTTCTTTTTTTTTTTTTAAGATTTTTATTTATTTGACAGAGAGAAAAACAGCGAGAGAGGGAACACAAGCAGAGGGAAGGTAGCAGGAGAAGCAGGCTTCCTACGTAGCAGGGAGCCCCATGTGGGGCTTCATCCCAGGACCTTGGGATCATGACCTGAGCCAAAGGCAGACGCTTAATGACTGAGCCACCCAGGTACCCCTTTTTCTTTTTTCTTAAGGATTTACACCTCTCAGTTTTCATTAGTATCTCCAAGTCAAATTAAGATGGAGTGTTGAAGGCAGATGAGTGTTGAAGGCAAAAGACTATAGAAACAAAATCTTGCAGATAAGCATGATGTGATGGGAATCAAGTTCTTAGAAATTGCAGGCCCTAAAAGAAGCTGTGGCCATCTATATTATGTAAACAAACTAGCTTACTTGGGAGTTCTGTTTCTCTTTGTCAAGCCCAAGTCAGTAATAAGGACCCAAAACAATTAAGTCCCTTGTATGTGTGTTTTGAACATTATGAGAAGTCCCTAAAGCTCCTCTTGGCCTTCTCTATGTAGATGACAGAAATAGAGATTTCCTTTTTGGATTAGGAAAGTATTGTTCTCATCAGGAATAAAAATTATCTCCTGATAAGTATGCCACGGCAGTCTCGTTAACACTTCAGCATGACTGACTATGCCACACTTGATTAGGTTGAGGAACAATGACACACACAGATGGAACTTTTTATGGCATACAGGAGGCCTGGATGCACATGTGTTCTGGATAGTTACAAACAACTGGGGAGGTTGTCTGTTTGGCAATAGTATCTAAAATACTAAAACTAAAACTATTGCAATCACACAAACTGTTATTAACTACTGTTCAAGTGGACCAAAAGGGCCAAAATTCAACTCAGGAGAAAAAATTCTGCCATCTGAGAAGTTCTCAAATGATAAATGTCCAAGTCAAAATTGCTAAGTTCCATTAACCTTCGTATATTCTATTTTTAGCAAAAATTGCCACATCATATTCTTAAGGAAAAATGAGATATAATTAGGTACTTCAATTTTCATTTTTCAACTGACACACACAATTTAAAAATTAAGGCTTCCTCAGTCTATCACTGGCAAGTTTCTTCAAGGATTTTCTTAATTTGGTTCTGCTCCTCACAATCCTAACTCTGAGGTTCTAATGGCCTTTGCATCACCATAAGAAATGACATCACCTCTGAATTAACTCCACTGTGCCCAGTTCTCTCCTATGGGTGGCTTCCCAGTAAATTGCTTTGCCTAAAACTTAAACAGATACTTATTTGTAAACTTTCTAAGCAAGGTCTACTTTGGAGGCATTTTAATCAGCCTAAACCTTCTTCAGTACAAGTGGTCATAACTATTTTATCATTTGTTGACTTCCACTCCAACATTGCCTACATATATTGGGTAATTCTTTTCCAAGCCAAAGTCTTGTCTGTTTTCTTTCTGTCATACAGAGAGCTACTGAAATTCCCCCACGTCCATAGTCTCAATTAACCAATTTGGTGAGCTGTTGTCATTGTTTGTGGTTAGAGGGGCAGGTGCAGAAGTATTTTCTAAACATTTCAATCTTAGCTGTCCCTGCAACTCTCATGAGTAAGTACCTCCTCACATTCTACCGTATTAACTCTTCTCATTCCTCTGCTTATGTGCAATGTCATGTCTTACTCTCCATTTATTTAGTCTATATGGCTGAATGTCTATAAGATCTTAAAAATGCCTAACTCATAAAATTAGTAAGACTCTAAAAGTTCATCGAAAAATGAAAGAATGAAAGAAAAAGGGAAAAAAAAGAATGTACAAATTCAATACAACTTTAATCTTAAGAGGGTGCAATGCCCCAGCAAAGCATGAAGATAACTAATTTTCAGTTTCCAGACTTATCTTCCTTTGTAAGCATGCCTTCAAAAATGCATTATGAGGGGAGAAAGAAATCTATGTGCACAGAATTGTTCTGTGTTCTCTCTATATGAGAGAATGGTGGAGATGGAAAAGTGTTCTCTTGAGCAGGCTGCAAAATAAATTACACAGACTCTACAATTATAACTAGAAATTAAAGAACAACATTAAGAACTGCATCAGGTAACAGTAAATCTTAAAAACCATAATTCAAAATAAGATTATATGTATACTTAGTTAATAGTTATACAAACAGGCACACACATATTTATCAAGGACTGACAGAAAACAGGAAAGAAAAAGTTTGATATTCTAGAGTGGAAAAAAGGGATTATTTTTCTCCTTACATGACCTCTGTTTTTGTTATAATTTTATTTGTGAGGTAATCAAAAATTAAAGAAAAAAGAATTAATAAGAACAAAATCATATTGCGAGTAAATTAAATATTGCCCTCAGCTAATTGTCATGAGAATACTTACTATATTTGACTTTTGGAAGACTAAATTCCAAATAATTAGTTGAATGCTGAAAACGGAGAATTAATTTACCTGTACCCAAATGCAAACACTCAACTGTCATATACAACATTTTAGCTTTCTGCTTGGCCTTCATGGTTCCTGGGATAATTTGACAATACTTCACTTCTAATCTTTTAAAATTAAAATTGATTTTCCCTCTCAGTTTCCTTGCACCACTGCACCTTATCATTTAGTTTATTCCAAAGGAAAAAAAAAAAAGAAGAGTACCCAACTATAAACAGAAAAGTTATTTCTACAGCTCATCTAAATATGTTCATACTCAATCTATTTTTTTTAACTTTTACTTATAATTAACTTCAGCCAAATGACATATACTAATTTGGAGTATAACATTGTCCAGCTTTTGTCCTCTTCCAAAAAATGACCCATTATTCTTAATACACAGACAGTTATGATGATCACTCTCTTGCATAAACCTTATAAAGAACAGATGCAGTCAAACAACTTATGTAAAAGTTTTTAAAATTCTCCAGTGGAAGCCAAATATATGGGGATCTCATTTATAAGGTTATAAACTTCTTTAAATATATATATTCTTCTAGGCCCCTTAAAATTAAATTATTTCAGTCCATTTAATATTTAGGCCATCCACTAACAAATGAAAATAGTTACAGTGTCAGACAAAATCAAAGAGCAAGCTTCATAGTCACTCCATCAACCAAGATGGCCAAAAGATAAATTAAAAAAAAAAAAGGATGCAAATAAGTAAATGCTGTAACTTGAAATAAGTTGCAATAACACAAAACAACACAATGAATATAATCTAAAACATTTAAAGTAGACAAAAATATTAGCTTAATAATTAGATATTAATATGTTACACATTGAAAGAATACTATTTTATGCTGTTATGATTACCAAATTATGAAATACATAAACATTTATAATTTATTCCCATAATTCGTAACACATTGTACTAGGTGAGGGGAAAAATAGATCCGTAAGGAGAGTTGCTACCTAACTGTATAGTTGAGAAAACAGAGACAATAAAATATGCTTACCACATAATTCTGTCTGTAGGCATTAGGAGAGTCTCTAGAAATAGTGGTGCATAATTTTAAAACTTACTAAAGAAATAAACTTTATAAACTTCATAAAACCTTTATAAAGGAATAAACTTTCTGTGTAGACAAGTGAGAGAATGTGCTGTGGACATTCTAGGCAGAGCAAAAAGCCTATGCAAAACCACCGAGATAAAGAAATGTTTGAGTTGACTAAAGGTGACCCTTATAATATAATGGCTCAGTTTTCAAACCTTCAACTTTTTTAACCCCCACTTTAATGAATAAACTTCATAAAATGTATTCCAATACCCACAGTAATACTGAAAATCTCCTAAATAATAGAAACACTTGTAGCTTGATATTTCCATTGAAATTTTAGAATCCCATTTACAAACCATAGCAAGGATATTACTGAGAATAAGGAGCAAGCAATGGTGGGGGGAAAAATCACCATTTAATTTTCCCCTGAGGTTTACTATACAAATATTTCTACATGCATTGGTGCATATTAATTGGTAATGACAAATTTCAGGACATGTGACCCTACAAATGTAACAGAAAGAGTAAGAGAAAGCAATGGAGGTCAATAGACAATACTTATGCTTGTTATAGAAAGATTCATCCAAAAAAATAAGACTTCAATCCAAATTTCTTCAAATAGTTATACAAATTTTAACCTTGTGATGTATGTGATGTATGTGTGTATTTTAACCTTTAAGATCACTTTTACTAAATTTTAATATTTTATAAAGTATAACTTTTTATACTAAATATCTCTATATTTGCTATTTTTGATAAAGTTTATACTTTTGTAATTATGAATTAGATATTGTGAAATTAATGACTGCCTACAGAGAATTAAAAAGTAGCAAATTAGGTGGCAAGTTGGCATCTCCTGTTTGTGTCTAATGCTGAATCATAGATATAAGTTAGGAACAAAGCAAATTGCCAAAGTCTTTTTATGTACTGTTATAAGGTTTAAATTTTATCCTTAAAATGATGAGAGAAGTATTTCTTTTTAACATAGATAACATTTTTTTTTAGGTAGGGGAAGATTTTATTCATATTGGTGAAAGTATAGCAGCATTGTCCAAAATTTTAAGTGGATATAATAATATGGATGTACATGAATAGGAGATAAATGCCTTGTTATTTTAGTTATATAATGAAATGTGTAAAAGTTCACAAAGCAACTTTATAAGGCACAGTAGAATTCTAAACATAGAAACTGATATCCTGGCAATACAGTCAAGAGTGAAAAATAGTGTATCATTGACTTCCCTGTCTCCAAAATGATGGAATAGTAAAGATTAGGAAATTGAAGGGTTATTAAATTTTTTCCTAAGAAAAGACATAGTTCTCCATTATAAAAAATTAAATAAGGCAGATTTGTATGATAGATTTTTAACATATTGTGTGTCAGTTTAATAGTATAGACATGGCAGAATAACAGAGTTCTAAAGAGGAAGGAAAACATAGCAAAAATGCTTCTCAATGATAGGTAAGAAAGGTGCACCTGGAAGTTAGGATGTAGCTTCCTCTTCTATCTCCCTGCTTTTATGTTACAGCTGAACTCTATCAAACATGCCACTCCCTTTCATAAATTGCTGCCTTCACTATGCTTGAAATAAATATATGTATTTGTATTCTATCATGAACTGTTATTTCTATATACACCATTAATCGTCTCTCAATAAATTTCAAAAGATTGGAATCATATAAACTACAATTACAGTGTAATCTAGACATAGTCCAAAAAATGTCCCCATGTGTATGCAAATTAAAATAGCTCTAAATAACCATGATGTTAAAAAGAACTCACAGAGAATTTTAAACTATTTTAATCATATGATACTTAAATAATACCCATCTAGGTATCTGAAATGTAATTAAATCAGGCTTATTGGTATTTTGAGCCTTAAATCCATACATTAAAAAAGAAAGTAGGCTGAAAATAAATTATAGCATGCATCTCAAAAAAAAAAAAAGGGCAAAAACATCATAGTAAACTTAAAGAAAGTAGAAGAAAAACAATGAAGAGCAGAAATAAATGAAATAGAAAAATAGACCAAAGATAGAAAGAACTGACAAAGCTATAGGTTGATTCATTGAAAATAATCACAAAATTGATAAAACCCTTCAAAGCTGACCAAAGAAAAGAAAAAAGAATAAAAGCAAAAATAATCAATATCCAGGATGAAACAGAGATATAGTTATTGAGACTGCAGACATTAAGAAGAGTACAATCTAGACTATGAGTAATATTCAAAGAAATTGGAAAATTTAGGTGAAATAATAAATTCCTAGAAAAGTCACAAAATACCAGACAAAAAATACCTGGAATATGAATGAAGAAAGGAATAAAAATCAAGATATATAACACAAAACAACACTGAGAGGAATTTATTTTTTTTAAGATTTATTTATTTATTTTAGAGAGAGAGAGACAGAGCACAAGTGAGAGGTGCAGAGGGAGAACCTCAAGCAGACTCCACACTGAGCTCAGAGCCTGAGGTGGGACTCTCTCACCACCCTGAGATCAGGACTCTGAGATCACAACCTGAGCCAAAACCGAGAGTCAGGCTCAACCAACTGCACCACTTAGGAGCCCCAACACTGAGAAGAATTTAAAAATACATAATAGATGGAGTTATATAAGATACTTCATGGCTTGGAAGATTCAATATTACAAAAATGTTTATTTACACCAAATTTATCTTTACATTCAATAAAATATAATCAAAATCCTAAAAAATATAATTTCATAAAACTAGATAATAGAGTCTATAATTTATTTTTTTAAAGATTTTATTTATTTATTTGACAGAGAGGAGAGATCACAAGTAGGCAGAGAGGCAGGCAGAAGGGGGGAAGCAGGCTCCCTGCTGAGCGGAGAGCCAGATATGGGGCTAGATCCCAGGACCCTGAGACCATGACTTGAGTCAAAGGCAAAGGCTTTAACCCATTGAGCCACCTACATGCCCCTAGAGTCTATAATTTAAATGAAAATGTAAAAGAGCTGGAGAAGGATTTGCTCTACTGATAATAATTTCTTACTTTAAAGTTACTGTGAAAAAATAAACAAATAAATAAGATAAAGTTACTGCGATTAGAAGGACAGTATTGGCTCAAAAACAGACCAAATAATGAAAAGACAGACAGCCTTAAAATAAACCTATTCATATATGGACACTTTATTTAAAAGTTGACCCTGCAGGGGTGCCTGGGTGGCTCAGTGGGTTAAGGCTCTGCCTTCAGCTCAGGTCATGATCTCAGGGTCCTGGGATCTAGCCCCATATCTAGCTCTTTGCTCAGCAGGGAGCCTGCTTCCTCCTCTCCTTCTGCCTGCCTCTCTGCCTACTTGTGATATCTTTCTCTCTGTCAAATAAATAAAATCTTAAAAAAAAAAAAATGTTGACCCTGCAGATCAGTAAGGGGATAAGGGAATAACAATGTTGAAGTAAATGCATATCCACCTTAAAAATGAAGAAATGTAATGCCTAACACATAAAATTAATTACAGATTGTAGTAGATATAAAAGGTAAAAAAAAAAAATCTTCTAGGCCATCCCATAAAATATCTTCATGACTTTGGTGTAACAATTTCTTAAACAGGAAGCAAAATAACTAAAGGGGGAAAATGACACATTGGATTATAGCAAAATTCAGATACTCTGTGCTTCAAAAGACACAATAATGAAAGTGAAAGGAAATTCCATTTACACTATAACCATAAAAATTTGTACCTAGAAAATAATACATACACAAAAAAATAGATATTGCATATAAGAAATGGGAAAAATACAAATACTTTGTAAAGAAGATATCCAAATAACAAATAAATACATAAAAATGTAATCTTTCTTTAAGTCAGAAAACTGCAAATTAAAATCACATTAAAATACAACTATTTGTATTAAATAAACAAGAATGTTTAAAATTTTAAAACAAAACAATTTCCAGGTTACTCTATGTGTGGAGCCATAAGAACACTCCTAGCATAACTGGTTGAACCATTTTAGAAAAGCAGTTGACTTTATCTATTGAAACAAACATTTGCGTATCCTCTCACTGAGTAGTTGAGTAATCCTTCCCAAACGGAAATGTGGGCATGTGCTCAACACAAGAGAGATACAGACACATTCAAGGCAAAGTTGAAGCAAACCATAATTAGATTTATTAGAAACACATTGTAGCAGTAATATTTAGTCAGAAATACTTGGATTTGGGGTGTCTGGGTGGCTCAGTTGGTTGAATGACCAACTCATGGTTGGTTGAGGTTGTGGTTTTGGGGTCATGGTCTTAGGGTCCTGTGATTGAGATACACATTGGCCTCCTGATCAGTGCAGAGTCTGCTTGAGATTCTTCCCACCACCCCCTCTGTTACTCGCCCCCACCCCACTCATGTGCATGCATGTGCATGCATGTGCATGCTTTCTCTCAAATACATACATACATACATACACACATACATACATACATCTTAAAAAAATTATTGAACTTGAATTTAGTACTGCTACTTTTCAGTGACATGATCCTGGGCCACTTATGCAAACTTTATTACAGTTTCAGTATCTATAAGAGAAAAATTATTGCACTCAATCCATAGTCTTCCTGTAAAGATGAAATGAAATACAAAATATAAAATACATATCATGATACTGGGACTTATGCAAGTTTTCAAATATGTAGTTACTTTTATTATGTACTTTTGATTTCCTAAATGCAACTGATTTCTCCTTATTCAAGATAACGGATATTCAACATTTTTTTTAAGTATTTACTTTTTGTACCTAACCATACAAGAGAGAAAACTGAAGCAAATGTGTCTGTTCTCACTTCAATCTACTTTATAATACAACTATGGTTTCTGTTGAAATTTAATCCTTCACATTTATTTTTTAATATAATATTCTCTGCCCAGAGCACAGAACTTTTTATACTTAAATGTACAAATTTCTAAGAATAATGCATATTACAAGATAAATCATAACCTGGGAATTTTGTACAAATACAATCACAGGATTATATATATGTGTGTGTGTGTGTGTGTGTGTGTGTGTGCGTGTGTATGTGTGTGTGTGTGTGTGTGGTGCCTGTGTGTGTGTGTGTGTGTGTAGGATTTTATATGTACTTAAACCTTTTTGAGTACAGCACATGAACAGTTAACAACATATGGAAAATACATTTCCATTAAACTGAGGAGAGTAGATTTTAGGTTAATTTACATATCCCAATGCATACTGAATATTTTGTATTTTCCTGACTGAAAGAAATACTGTCTTTTCAATTCAGTTGGTTAACATTACATACTTACCTGCTTCACAATAATTTTCAAAGAGTAATTTTGAAGATATCTGGCCCATAGTTATTAAGATATAATTTATTTTTTTGTTTGTTTTTTGGTGTAGTCTACTATCTTGAAAGTAATTGGCAGCTGGAAAATCTTTTTATAGGCAAACAATTTCTCTCCTTTTAATTGAATGTCAATAAAACTTCCAACGTCAGCATGTATTATGGAAAAAAATGAATTTCATTAAAGCAGTGTACAAGTCATAGGTTTGGGGGTTTGGTGCTATTTAAACACATATCAACAGGCAGCAAGCTCTGTCCCTGACCTGAAAAGGAGAATCTGTGAGTCCCTCTGCCAGTGCTTCTCAAAGTGTAGTCTCAGACCAACTGGGAAGCTTGGAAAAGTATAGCTCACATCTGAATTAGGTGGTGAACTGCAATCTTTAAAAAATCACATTAAAAAGCTCCCTAGCTGATTTTTAGACACACTAACTTTTTAGACACACTAACTTTTCAGGATCCAGTCTCTCACCTTTTGTTTGGGAGTGTTAAATTAATTAAAAAAGGACACCATTTGAGTTGGCTCTAATGTTGTAGCAGCCTCGGTAACCAAACCAAAATCTAAGCATTCAAATACCTCAAGGTTATGAAATTCAACTTCTAAGGCCAACCAATCAGAAACAGCTGACTAGGTTTTAGGCCAATCAAATAATTTCCTTTCTCTGCTTCTGTACTTTATATGAGTTGTTGACCTTGTTCCCATCAGTGGAAATGTATCTAAACCATTTCTGGTTTGATCTTCCCAATTAGAACCATTTATTTTTGCTCAAATAAACTCTTAAAAGTTTTAATATGCCTCAGAGGATATTTATAATTTCTTCATAACTACTCAAGAATCCAAAAACCAAAATCTCTATTCTGGCTGCTACAGAGATGTTTCTGATGAAAGTGGTTTTGCCGAAATAAGAAGCCTGCCATAGCTTGGGTGACCAGGTCTGAGTGACCCCTTTCCTCTTAACATTCAAACCATAGTCTAAATTCCAGCATATTTCAGTCCTTGTTACTCCACATTCCATCTCTGTTCTTTTGGTGCTTCCTGGCCAACATTTATAGTCCACTCATCATCCATTTAACTGCTTTTTGTCAACCTCTCATGATAAAGACTCTGAAAAGGCAAAGGAAAGAGAAACTTTCACATTGTTGCTTCAAAATTTCCCAGTTATGCCATCTGCATCTTGAAGCTGGGAGAAACTTTTGCATTCTTTCCAGGAATTCACTTATGCTAAAAGCAAGGAACTATGTGTGAAATCACCACTTGCCTGAAAAGAAGAGCTACTGTAAGGGGTAAAGGGAAAGCATAGTTCCTTTTAAAAATGAGAGATCTATGCCTGATAAGTGACACAGAACCATACGGTCAGAGGAATAAACCATTCTACTCAAATAGGAAGTTTAGCAGAGTGAATGATACAACTATTTCTATAGCTACCAGGACATGACTTTTCTTTTCTTCTTCTTCTTCTCCTTCTCCTTCTTCTTCTCCTTCTTCTCCTTTCTTCTTCTCCCTCCTCCTCCTCCTCTTCTTCCTCTTCTTCTCCTTCTTCTTCTTCTTCTTCTTCTTCTTCTTCTTCTTCTTCTTCTTCTTCTTCTTCTTCTTTTTCTTTTTCAGATTTTACTTTTTTTGTCAGAGCGATAGAGAGAGAGAATGCACAAGCAGGGAGCGTAGCAGGCAGAAGGAGAAGCAGGCTGCCTGCTGAGCAAGGAGCCCTAAGTGGGACTCTATCCCAGGTCCCCGGAATCATTACCTAATCCAAAGGCAGACACTTAACCAACTGATCTACCCAGGCGTCCCGAACACAGCTATTCTATGGTACTAAACTATTGCTATTCTGTGGCATTATAACTACCACCAGCTTGTCTCGTGTTGTTTTGTGACTTATTTTCACTAAAAGTAAATTCTGTCTATTCCAAATAATGTTGCATACTAAGCATAAAGTCGATAATCTCTGAGTTACATCTTTGTTATTTCATTTCAAATACTGTTTTAAATTTGACTAGTATACAAATAAGGTAAAGGTAAAGTTCAATTTTTAGCGAAAACCCATAATATGTGGGAGGGTGTGCTGTGTGTGTGTGTGTGTGTGTTGGAAGGGAGCTCTTAAGAACCATTTCTGAAGGAAAATATACCTGGGTGTGATAAAAGCAGAACTCATTTAAATAGACAGAAGGAAAACTGGTAAGTTCAGCTACAGTAAGTGCTTAAAAGGACATGGCTGCCAGGCAACCCAAAAAGCTTCATATTTCACTATCAAATAATGATAGATTCTGAAGAATAAGTATCTCTGAAAACAAAAGAATCTGAATTCTATGTTAGTGCCTGAACAACAAGAAAGAAAAAATCCAAGGGAAACCCATCTTGGCCTGTTGGTGTAATTTCCTGCCCTCCTAACTCATAGAAGAGAAAAACAAACAACTTTCACTGGAGAGTGAATGCCTTAAAATAGGGAACTCAGTTGAGAGTTTTAAATTCTGAAGCTAGAGATTCCTCAGATTCTTGAAGAAGCTAGAGTGAGCAGCAGCAAAATACTTGTGGCGCTGGGGTTATTCCAGCTGTGCACCTTCCGCTAAAAGCATGTTCCCTGACACTTAGAACCTGGAGACTTAGTTAATGTACAAAGAAACATTTGATAAGGAAGGATGAAACTTAAGTGCACAACCTCAGTCAATGGAAGATAGGGTGCATATGGAAAACAACATTCCTACTCACTATTTTTTTTTAAATTGACCTAAATTAACTATAATTTATTCATGTTGTTAAAAACAGACCTTTCACAAATCTCTTTCCACAACCCCCTGAAATAGGCAAATATCTAGAAAAACAATAAAGTTTGGGGCTTGAAATTTATGATCTTAAAGAAACACATGCATCCTTTTTTAGGACAATATATTATCATAAAATAACATATGTAGATAATTGTTACATTAGGCAAGGGGCATATGTAATCACTATTTTTTTTATTATCTACTGCCTGATATCCTCCTATATGTTATTGAAAAGAAAAAAAAAGCATTTACCACATGCAAATGAAGTCACAATTGCTAAATATTTATGTCTCCTGGGAATTGTAAAGGAGATATTTGACTTAATTCAAGAACAAACATTAGTTTCATGAATTACATGCAATTTGCTAAGGGCCTTTTAGTAGCAAATAAATATATATTTACTGTGTTTAATCTTTCCTTGACACAACATATTTACCTAACTACTGTTCATCTCTATCTCTTTTGCTTACCTACAATTCTGAGGATTTTTCCTTATCCTCATAACAGTTTGGCTTCTGCCTTCACTTAAACTGCTCTTGTTAAAGTACTTGACTTTCGAAAGCAAACTTTGAAGGACTCCTTTCAGTTAGACTCATTTCTTTCAGGCACTTGACACCCTTGACTGCCCTCTCCTTCAATTTTTTCTTATTCAACTTCGGAGACAACTTATCTTTTAATTTTCCTTCCATCTGTTCTTTGATGTCAACATTTTCCTTCTCCTGTTATTTCTCAACAAGGCATGGGCAATGGCCCTTTCTTTAGCAACCATCTCAACAGAACTCATCTAAAGTCCATGTGCTTTAGAGGTGTTGACTTCAGGAGTGAGCAGGTGACCCAGGATGAGCCAGCCACAGCACTGAATTTCTTTGGTCACAATCATCAGTCATTCATGGATGGACCAATGATACAGGACAGTGAATGTGAAACAGGAAAGGATATTTGTCTGAATTGTTGGTTCCTCTGAACATGAGCCAGGAAGGATCTGCTGTATGTTAACAGGAGAAAAGAGCCAGTTTGGAAAGAGCCAGCAAGAGAAAAGTCTAGCTGGAAAATGGGAGGGGGGTGAGGTTGGGGGGCAGGGGAGAGAGTTAGTTTCTGGAAGTTCATATAATTGCCCTCAAATCGAGCTGTGCTTGAAAGCTGTGCCAAGGTTTTCACTTAACAATCTTTCCATTCTCTATGTCTCCCTGTGTCTCCCTCTCCACATTTATTTTCTCCCAACCTCAAAAATCAAAGTAATCTAACATATATGCCAGTGCTTGACACTTAGCCATTTCCTTCTCAAGTTCTGTTTTATTTAAATATTCCTTGTAATTCCCAGAAATTAATGTTTAACACTGATAACTTTTCTATCATATCTCCCCTTTAGGTATATCCCTATCTATCAAACATCGTGAGCTGGATTTCTCACAGGTCTCTCAAAAGTAACTTGCCCCAAAGTAATGTGAGTTTCCCTTCTTATCCACAATACACTCAATTTCTGGGCTTTATTTTCTTTGGTGGTCCTATCTACCCTTTTTCCCGGCCTGAAATATTACCTTAAGCATTTAAATTCCTAACCAGTGCATTTCTTTATTTCCTGATTTAGATAGAAGAAATCAAATAAGAATTCAAACCCATCATAGAAATAAGTTGAGAAGCCAATTTCAAGATACTCCAGTGAAAATTATGGTGGAACCAATATTATTAATTATATAAATATTTGTTCTGTTTTACAATATGACAGTCACTGTTTTATATGCTTTTCATAGGCTACATCATTTAATTGCACAAAAATCCTATTGGTTTTGCATAATTTATTAGAAATTATCTAAGATCAACTAGTAGGCCTCCTTGTTTGCCAGAAACTGCTGGATTACTAGATAGTTTCCCTTGAAATTCCTAGAAACTAAATACCAAATTGGTCTCAGATGTGAGGATAACTACTATTCACATTTTGTCTTCATTCTTCTTCTTTGAAATATCTTTGATATTTTGTTGTTATTTTAATGATTTTGGATTTTATGCCGCCTATATTTTAAACAGTTAACTAAAAGAACTTCAATCTTATCCATCATTTACTGCTTTTTGGATTGATACTTGGTGGATAGGAATTCTTACAGAAGTTACATTCGGCACAGAATCATTATGTCACTGTTTTTTGTAATATCTGGGTATCTGGACCTCTTTCAGACATTTAGCTTCGCGTATCTCATAGGCCTGGATTTTCTGTCCTTTTTGTTTCTGCAGCCTATATTCCTGCTTTTACCACAAAGGATATAAGTATCGTATCCCTGATTCTTATATTTTAATTAGAGAATGATTAGTGATTATCAAGTATTGTCAGCAACAATATAATGTTGTCTATTTGCCTTTTTCAAAAGGCAAATCTTAATAAATTACAAGTAAATAACAAAAAAATACAACTGTCATATGTCACAGTGATGTTTCACAAATTAATCAGAAGATGCATCATCAATAAAATTCATGTTTTTCCATATTAATTTGAAAAGAAAAAATTATTCATAGTGAAATATGAAAGCAGCATATGGGGAAATTGATGGGGCCTCATTCATTAAACAGATTTTGTTCAAATAAAAAATATTAAATCATAGATTTATCTGCTTAGAAATATGAAAAGGATGCTTAATATTTACATAGCAAATGATAAAACTGACTTAGAGAAAAAGTCAATTAGACAGAAACTTGTAAAGAGCTTGAAAGCCTATTAGATACCAAATATTGCTAGGTCAGATATTTCTGAAATTTTATATTTTGAAATGTTTTGTTATTGTGAAAAACAAATATAGAAACGAGTACATCAAACACAGTTTTAATAAGCAATTGTTTAAAAATTAAAATGTATGGGATCATATAAACAAAAAAATTAAAATGTATGTGATCATATAAATGTAGGTGATCAAATAAATGTGATCTATCTAAGGCAATAGAACATTGCCCTATTCTAGAAAACCTCCCCTCACTCTGCAAGAACCCAATAAGTAATAATTCCTTAATCCCTTCTTTTTGTTGTACCACCTAGGTATGCATCCAAAAGAATGAAGTTTATATTTGCCTGTTCTTAAAACTTAAAAAAAATCATACTTTATGCATTTCTATGTCTTATATCTTTATTACAATTTATATTTGTAAGATACAGTTCTTGGGTGTGGTTGTGGTTAAATTATTTTTAAAAGTCTATAATATGGGAGCGTCTGGGTGGCTCAGTGGGTTAAAGCCTCTGCCTTCAGCTCAGGTCATGATCTCAGGATCCTGGGATTGAGTCCCGCATCCGGCTCTCTGCTCAGCAGGGAGCCTGCCTCCCCCTCTCTCTCTGCCTGCCTCTCTGCCTACTTGTGATCTCTCTCTCTCTCTGCCAAATAAATAAATAAAATTAAAAAAAAAATAAAAGTCTATAATATTATAATGATACTATATCAATATACATTCTATTGTTGATGAATATTTGGACATTATGCCCTAATTTCAAACTATTACTAACAATGCTTTTATGAACATTGGTATACAAACATTTGGGTGTACGTGAACATGGGTTTCTCTAGGGCATTTAAATAGAGTATGTCACAGTTTATGTCTATTCCAGTCTTACATAGATTAAGACCAAAGTGCTTTCTAAAGTGTTGGTTTCATGGCATTACATACATTAAAGTTAAATGTCTTATTTTTGCTTCCTAAAATTACTATAAGTTTAGGGAAAATATTTTAAAATACAGGCTACAATTTCTTCACAGATATTTTACTACAAGTTAATCTAAACTTGAGGAATGATGGATAGTTCTCAGGAATGTATAAACAAAGTTGGTCTATAATTGGACATGGCTTTAATGCCACAATAAACTAGTAAGGACTTCACTGTTTCATTTTTATGTCTTTGAAATGTACTTTCTCAAGAAATTTTCTTCTAAAAAGACATAATATATCATTTAGAGCATTTAAATGTTTTTCTCTGAAGCATTTCCAACTGTGCTTAACCAGATAATTATTCAACTTTTCTAGAATAATTAACATGATTAGCTCTATATGATTTCTGATCACTTAAAGTTTGGCAATTTAAGTATAATTTATAATGCTCCAGAAAGCTACATTTTTTAAAAAAATTCAGATGCCCATTTATATTTTTACCATAAAATTCTTTCATCTTCCAGTGAACTATCAATCAAAGATTGAATCAAGGATATATTTTAATGTATGTATAAAAACTAAAAGTTCTCCATTTCACATCTCTTTTTTTTTTCCATTTCACCTCTCTTTAACAATATTTTTACCTAGCTAAGTGAAATAGAATATTCAATAAATTAGTCCATTAAAATTCTTTTTGGATTGACAGATGATTTCATTTAGTATTATATTTCAATCACTACATATATGCATATGTATGTGCATGTATATATTCAAAGAATTAAATCATAGTTCAAAGTTTTGAGTCTACACTTATAAGAGAAGTACAGAATATTCTCTTGAAAATCTAATCTACTTAAATAAATTGACTCCTCTGATTATTTATAGTACACTACCTTATTATCCCCTCTAGGCTCCTTTTGTGTGAACTCTATGCCTCATCACTGTGCATAAAAGAAAGTGTATTTCATGATACAGGACTCAATGACAGTAAGAAATAGGAAGTTCAAAATAATCACTCCTGTCTAGACACTATTTGAATCTAGGTACTTGTTTTGTACCGAGTCCCTGTCTTGTCAGTAGGTACAAGTGTGTGATACCAACTGTTACTTCATTGAAAAATAATATCCCCTTTAAAATTTTTCAATCAAGAACTTGCTGAATTTTTAGGAGAAAACATCAGGATAAGTTTGTTCCTTTAAGTACCAACCAATTTTCAGAATAACTCTAGATTTCTTAAAACTGTATCGGTTTTTATTTAACATATAATTTTTTTTATAAATCTTTCTTCTCTTATGTATAACTCCCCAAGAATTACATCTTTATTCTTTTGCTTTTAGGATATAATATATAATAATTCCCAATGAATCACTTACTTCTCTATTTTCACTTTCATACTTACAAAAATAATTGGGAAATTTCATATAAAAATTAAGCTCCCCTCTAAGGAGCTTAGAGAACATATTTACCTTTTTTGACTTCTTGCTATATGTCCCACCAATCCCTTAAACTAACCATGTTGAATCGAAGTAGAACTCTGACTTCTGGCTAGGATGAAATAACAAAAAACCTTCTGTGCTAAACAACTAGACAGTAGACAAAGTATAGGTAACATTTTTCAAACACTGGACAACAAGCAGCACAGGACTATGCCCCCTGGCATAAGTGAACCAAAAAAAGATGATCTTTTCAATTGTACCAAACAACAAAGGAGGGTTAGCTGTAACAGAATCAAGCCATCTTGCCAAGTTGCAGAGATAGAGATCACATTTTGCGGAAGTCAGGGAAACTAAATTTGGCGGGTCAGAATAAAAGAGAGGACAGTGGAGCTGTGGAGCTCCATAGCTGTGGAGACAGACAACTGTGTAAAATCTCAGGGAATCCCCCAGTTCTGTCACTGAGTATGTGTCATGAGAGGAAACCACCAGAGGCCACGGAAAAAGTTGTAAAAAAGACTAGGAAAGTTCTTGAAACTCTCACAGGGATGAGAATAACTCCTGTATCCTTTGTCAGCATGGAACGACCGAATGATACATAGAGAGGGCATCAGGTACAGTTCTCAGGATATTACCTTAGTTTTGAAGTTAAATTAACTTAAGAATAAAAATTTCTAAAGATCTTCCTTACCAAAGCTTAAAAATAAGAGACTTAATATATTAACAGAGCATACATTTATGTAATTTGATTTCTAGAAGATGGAGGACACAGGGTAAGAACAAAGTATTTGAATAACTAATAGTCAGGATTTTTCCAAGTTCCTGAAAAGCACATACACACAGATTCAAGAAAATTAAAAAAGACTTCCAAGCAGTACTAAAAAATAAAGCAATTTGGAGAGACCGGCTGGCTCAGTTGTTAGAGTGAGTGAAAGTGATCTTGGGGTTGTAAGTTCAAGCCCCGCATTTGGTATAGAGATTACTTAAAATTAAAATCTTTAAAATAAATAAAGCAGGCCAAGAAATAATATAATGAGACTACTGGAGTCATTGATAAGAGATAAAATATTAAGGTAGAATGAGAAAAAAGAAACGTTGAATACAGATTAAAGGCAAAAAGAAAGCAAATAAGAAAAAAGAGAAAGAGAAGGAAGGGAGGGATGAAGGAAGGGAAAGAAGGTGTCTCATTAGAAACTATCCAAACCAGAAGACCATGGGAAGGCATCTTTAGAATTTCAGAAAGAAAAAAAGACCTGTCACCCGAGAAATTTTGACAATCTTTGTGACCATGGATTGGACAATTTCTTAGACAGGACATCAAAAGCTCCACACTTTAAAAAATAATAAATAAGACTCGTCAAGTTTAAAAATATTTAGTCTTCAAAAGACATTAGTAATAAAAGACAATCTTATGCCAGAATGAAAATATTTGTAATACATAGATGTGATAAAGGACATGTAAGTTGAACACCTAAATTCAACTCATTAATATGAAACCAAGTAATTTAATTAAAATGCTGTTTTGGTTTTATGACACATATAACCTATAAGATATATGAATGGACAATAAGAAAGGATGCTCAACATCATTAGTCATTCAGAAAATGCAAACCAAATTACAATAAGATAGCACTACATGCTCAGTAGAATGGCTGAAATCGATAAGACCAACAATCCTAAATTTTGTTGAAGATGAAGAACAACTAGATCTCAAAGCTATTAGAAGTGAAAGATACCACTGCCACTTTGGAAAATAGTTTGACACTTTTTCATAAAGTTAAACATAACCGTCCTAATGATCAGCAATTCCTCTTATAAGCTCTACCTAACCAAAATGAAAACATATGTTTACATTAACATGTTATCTTTATGCCTGGCTTCTTTCACTTATAAACTTTTCAAGCTTCATCCATGTTGTGGCATGTGGCTTCATTATTTCTATGGCCGAAAAATATTATTTATACATATTATGTCACATTCTGTTTATCTGTTCATTGGTTGGTGGATATTTGCGTTGTTCCTACATATTGGCTAATGTGAATTGTGCTATGAACATATATGCACAAGTTTTTGTTTGAGTAACGGTTATCAATTCTTTTGGGCAGATACCGAGGAGTGAAATTGCTGGGTCATACTGTCATTCTATGTTTAATTTACTTATTATAAGTATTTTTATTAAGATATATTCTTTGCTGTGTTGATATTATGTTTAGTGAAACTGATAGAGATTATATATACACACAGAGAGAGAGATGTGTCATATTTATGTATATATGTGTGTATATAGATATATATTACATTTGATATGTCTGAAAAGTAATCTATGTTAATTGCAAATGTTTTTCCATTAAAATGTATAAATTATTAGTGGTGATTAATCACTACCCGCTAGATTTTGTATTAAGCACTAAAGCTTTAAACATAAATAAGGCAATTTTATATGTGATTCTTGCCTTAAAAAACATTAATATAAATGAATACAGAAAAAATTACAGGAGAGCTAGGGAGAAACAAAAGATGAGTCTGATCCATAATGGGATGTATAAAAATCTTTTATGTGTTTAGAATTAAAACACAAAATCTATATAGGAGGCAAGATGGCAGAAGTGTAGGAGACTGAGATAGTGTCAGATCCCAGAAGTTCAGCTAGATAGGCATCAAACCATTCTAAAAGCCAGTAAACTCCACGAGAGAGAGAGAGGAAAAACAGCAATTCTAGGAGCAGAAAACTGACCACTTTCTGAAAGGTAGGACATGTGGAAAAAGTGAATCCAAACTGATGGGAAGAGAAACCCTGGGTGGAGGGGGTGGCCCCCAGCAGCCCCAGAGCCATGGAGCACAAAATCAGAACTTTTAGCCAGCTGTGTTGAGGGACATCGCTCCAGAGCTAAGTGGGGGGTTTAGCCCCCATGGGAACAATGTGGTTCCAGGACCCGTGGGGTCACAGAGGGACCAGGGGTGCCCTAGTGCGGCAGAGCTCCCAGGTATTGGGGCAGAGAAGCTGGCAACAGAGAAGGAGCCGTGAAGCATCCTATCAGATTAGGTTTACCTTGGACTATGATCTAAGAAACTGTCGGTCTTCTGCTCTTTGAGTGGGGACCCCATGGGAGGCAGCTCTGGAGACACCCCCTCCTTCCTCCTCCGGAAGGAACAGTGTGGGAGTGCACAGGAGGAAACTACTGGGTTGGGAAACCCCAGACAGGGCCATGCATGCCACAGATAGCTGAGCACAGAGCTCAGCGCACAGACAAGGGAGACAGGAGTGATTGACCACTTTCCTCTGAGGGCATGTTGAGAAGCGGCGTGCCCAGCACTTGGTTTCTCTGGGTCAGAGACTCGGAGGCTGCCATTTTCATTCCCGGCCTCCAGGGCAGTACGGAAAGCACTCAGGGAACAAAGACCCCGAGAGGGAACCTGAGCAAAGTGCTTGGCCCATTCCCTGGCAAGGGAGTAGCAATTCCACCTCAGGCAAAAACATTTGAGAACCACAGCAATGGGCCCCCCCTCCAGAAGATCAGCATGAGAATAGACATAGTTAATCTATCAGTGAAAACTGTGGAACTCCAGAGTATTTTTTCTCTCTCACTCATCTACTCTTATCTTGAAAAAATGACAAGGTGGAAAAACTTACCACAAAAAAAAGAAGACACAATACCGATGGCTAGAGACCTAGTCAATTCAGACATTAGTAATGTGTCAGAGATAGAGTTCAAAATGACAGTTATCAAGATGCTAGCTGGGCTTGAAAAAAAAAACATGGAAGATATCAGAGAATCCCTTTCTGGAGAAATAAAATCCCTTTCTGGAGAAATAAAAGAAATAAAATCTAACCAAGTTGAAATTTAAAAAGCTATTAACGAGGTAAATTAAAAATAGAGGCTCTCACTGCTAGAATAAATGAGGCTGAAGAAAGAATTAGCAATATAGAAGACCAAATGACGGAGAATAAAGAAGC
>CM053615.1:27435616-27457815 GCA_028646535.1 Procyon lotor
ACAAACAAAAACTAAAAGAAATTGCAAACACCAAACCAGCCCTACAGGAAATATTGAAAGAGGTCCTCTAAGCAAAGAGAGAACCTAAAAGGAACATAGAACAGAAAGGAACAGAGATAATATACAGTTAATAGTCACCTTACAGGCAAAATGCCATTTTGCCACCAAAATGGCATTAAACTCATATCTGTCAATAGTTACCCTGAATGTAAATGGGCTAAATGTCCCAATCAAAAGACACAGAGTATCAGAATGGATAAAAACACAAGACCCATCGATATGCTGTCTACAAGAAACTCACCTTAGACTCCAAGTCACCTCCAAATTTAAAGTGAGGGGATGGAAAACAATTTACCATGCTAATGGACATCAAAAGAAAGCTGGAGTGGCAATCCTTATATCAGATATATTAGGTTTTAAGCTAAAGTCTATCAAAAGAGATGAGGAAAGACACTATATCATAATTAAAGGGACTGTCCAACAAGAAGATCTAACAAGTATAAATATCTATGCCCCTAACATGGGAGCAGCCAATTATATAAACCAATTAATAACAAAGTCAAAGAAACACATCAACAATAATACAATAATAGTACCAGACTTCAATACTCCCCTCACTGAAATGGACAGATCATCTAAGCAAAAGATCAACAAGGAAATAAAGCTTCTAAATCACACACTGGACCAGATGGACATCACAGATTTATTCAGAACATTCCATCCCAAAGCAACAGAATACACATTCTTCTCTAGTGCACATGGAACATTCTCCAGGATAGATCACATCCTGAGACACAAATCAGGTCTCAATCGGTACCAAAAGATTGGGATCATTCCCTGCATACTTTTAGACCACAATGCCATCAAACTACAACTCAATCACAAGAGGAAAGTTGGAAAGAACTCAAATACATGGAGACTAAAGAGCATCCAACTAAAGAACGAATGGGTTAACCAGGAAATTAAAGAAGAACTTAAAAAATTCACGGAAACAAATGAAAATTAAAAAACAACTGTTCAAAATCTTTGAAAATCAAAGCAAAGGTGGTCCTGAGAGGAAAATATATAGCAATACAACCCTTTCTCAAGAAACAAGAAAGATCTCAAATCCATAACCTAATGCTACACCTAAAGGAGCTGGAGAAAGAACAACAAAGAAAGCCCAAACCCAGCAGAAGAAGAGAAATAATAAAGATCAGAGGAGAAATCAATGAAATAGAAACCAAAAGAACAGTAGAACAAATCAACGAAACTAGGAGCTGGTTCTTTGAAAGAATTAATAAAATTGATAAACCCTTGGCCAGACCTATCAAAAAGAAAAGAGAAAGGACCCAAATTAATAAAATCATGAACGAAAGAGGAGAAATCACAACCAACACCAAAGAAATACAAACAATTATAAGAACATATTATGAGCAACTATACTCCAGCAAATACAACCTGGAAGAAATGGACGCATTCCTAGAGACACACAAACTACCAAAACTGAACCAGGAAGAAATAGAAAACCTGAACAGACTGATATCCAGTAAGGAGATTGAATCAGTCATCAAAAATCTACCGATAAACAAGAGCCCAGAGCCAGATGGCTTCCCAGGGGAATTCTACCAAACATTTAAAGAAGAATACCTATTCTTCAGAAATTGTTCCAAAAAATAGAAATGGAAAGGAAACTTCCAAACTCATTTTATGAGGCCAGCATTACCTTGATCCCAAAACCAGACAAAGACCCTGTTCGAAAGGAGAATTACAAACTAATATCCTTGATGAACGTGGATGTAAAAATTCTCACCAAAATACTAGCCAATTGGATCCAACAGTACATTAAAGGATTATTCACCACGGTCAAGTGAGATTTATTCCTGGGATGCAAGGTTGGTTTAACATCTGCAAATCAATCAATGTGATACAGTGTATTAATAAAGGACAGAACAAGAACAATATGATACTCTCAATAGATGCTGAAAAATCATTTGACACTGTACAGTGTCAATGTACCTTCTTGATCAAAACTCTTTGGTACACTGTACCTTCTTGATCAAAACTCTTCACAGTGTAGTCATAGAGGGTACATTCCTCAACATCATCAAGGCCATCTGTGAAAAACCAACAGCGAATATCATTCTCAATGGAGAAAAGCTCTCAGCTTTCCCCCTGAGATCAGGAACACGGCAGGGATGCCCACTCTATCCACTGCTATTCAACATAATACTAGAAGTCCTAGCCTCAGCAATCAGACAACAAAAAGAAATCAAAGGCATCCAAATTGACAAAGAAGGAGTCAAACTCTCACTCTTTGCAGATGATATGATACTTTATGTGGAAAACCCAAAAAATTCCACTCCAAGACTGCTAGAACTCATCCAGGAATTCAGTCAAGTGTCAGGATATAAAATTAATGCACAGAAATCAGTTGCATTTCAATATGCCAACAGCAAAACAGAAGAGAGAGAAATTAAGGAGTCTATCCCATTTACCATTGCACCCAAAACCATAAGATACCTAGGAATAAACCTAACCAAAGAGGCAAAGAATCTGTACTCAGAAAACTACAAAGTGCTCATGACAGAATTTGGGAAGACGGAAATTGAGGAAGACACAAAGAAATGGAAAAACATTCCATGCTCATGGATTGGAAGAACAAATATAGTGAATTTGTCTATTCTACCTAAAGCAATCTACACATTTAATGCAATCCCTGTCAAAATACCATCAAATTATTTCAAGAAATGGAACAAATAATCCTAAAATTTATATGGAACCAGAAAAGACCATGAATAGTCAGAGGAATGTTGAAAAAGAAAACCAATGTCGGCGGAATCACCATTCCTGACTTCAAACTCTATTACAAAGCTATAATAATTAAGACAGTGTGGTACTGGCACAAAAACACATACATAGATCAATGGAACAGAATAGAGAGCCCAGATATGGACCCCCAGCCCTATGGTCAATAGATTTTCCTGCCTTCAACAAGGCAGGAAAGAATATCCAGTGGAAAAAATACAGTCTCTTCAACAAAAGGTGTTGGGAAAACTGGACAGCCACATGCAGAAGAATGAAAGTAGACTATTTCCTTATACTGCACAAAAAAATAGACTAAAAATGGATCAAATACCCCAATGTGAGACAGGACTCCATCAAAATCCTGGAGGAGAATATGGCAGCAACCTCTTCAACCTCAGCTGCAGCAACTTCTTCCTAGAAACACTCCAAAGGCAAGGGAAGCAAGGGCAAAAATGAACTATTGGGACTTCATCAAGATCAAAAGCTTTTGCACAGCAAAGGAAACAGTCAACGAAACCAAAAGGCAACTGACAGAATGGGAGAAGATATTCGCAAATGGCATATTAGATAAGGGGCTAGTATCCAAAATCTATAAAGAACTTCTCAAACTCAACACCCAAAGAACAAATAATCCAAACAAGAAATGGGCAGAAGGGGTGCCTGGGTGGCTCAGTTGGTTAAACTACTGCCTTCAGCTCTGGTCATGATCCTGGAGTCCCAGGATTGAGTCCCACATCAGGCTCCCAGCTCCATGGGGAGTCTGCTTCTCCCTTTGAACTTCTCTCTCATGCTCTCTCTCTCACTCTCCCTCTCTCAAATAAATAAATAAATAAAATCTTAAAAATAAAAAGAAATAGGCAGAAGATATAAACAGACATTTCTGCAAAGAAGTAATCCAAATGGCCAACAGACACATGAAAAAGTGCTCAACATCACTCAGCATCAGAGAAATACAAATCAAAACCACAGTGAGATACCACCTCACACTAGTCAGAATGGCTAAAATTAGCAAGTCAGGAAACGACAGATGTTGGTGAGGGTGCGGAGAAAGGGGAACCCTCCTACACTGTTGGTGGTAATGCAAGCTGGTACAGCCTATCTGGAAAACAGTATGGAGGTTCTTCAAAAAGTTGAAAATAGAGCTTCCCTACGACCCAGCAATCACACTACTGGGTATTTACCCTAAAGATACAAATGTAGTGATCAGAAGGGGCATGTTCACCCAAATGTTTACAGAAGCAATGTCCACAATAGCCAAATTATGGAAAGAACCTAGATGTCCATCAACAGATGAATGGATAAAGAAGAAGTGGTATATATATACAATGGAATACTATGCAGCCATCAAGAGAAATGAAATCTTTCCATTTGACATGAATGGAACTGGAGGGTATTATGCTAAGCGAAATAAGTCAGTCGGAGAAAGACAATTATAACATGATCTTTCTGTTATGAAGAATTTGAGAGGCAAGGCGGGGGTTTGTGGGGGTGTGGGGGAGAGAAAGGAAACAGGAAGGGATAGAGAGGGAGACAAACCCTAAGAGACTCCTAGACTCATGAAACGAACTAAGGGTGGCTGGGATGCAGGGGGGGCGTAGGGATAGGGTGGCTGGGTGGTGGACATTGGGGAAGGTATGTGCTATGGTAAGTGCTGTGAAATGTGTAAGCCTGACAATTCACAAACATGTACCTGGGGCAAATAATACATTATATGTTAATAAAAAAAAAGAAAATCTATGTGTTCTTCAAATCTAAAGAGACTTTTATGAGAGAATCTATGCAATTAGGTCATTCTCTTGCCAAGTTTCCAAAAAATTGACACCCAGGGCGTGAAAGTTGGATTGCTTAGGAAAGTAGAAGTAAACTAGCAAACTGTCCTTACTGAACCTAGCTCCAAACTGGTGTCCTGCCCAATCCTTTCTAAAGGTAGGGACTGGCCTTTCTGTAGGGACCGACTGTGTGTCTTTGGCAAGTTTACCTAAATTTTCCGGGTCTCCATTTCTTCATGAGTCAATGATTTAAAAAAAAAAAAAGCTTTTAGGTCCTACCAGTAAAAACAAGCTATAATTACTAGTGTGATTCTTAATCCCACCACTCAACTGAGACTCTCTCAGATGATCTATATTTAAACAAATATAGTGGATTTATTTTTCTTGAGAAGTGACAGTTGGTACCGACTATTCAATTTTTTCATACAGTGTTCAAACTGGTTAACATTTATTTAGCCTTTGCCCTGTACCAGACACAGGGCCAGGTATTTTTACTTTATGTGAATTATTCCTTTTAACGTCACTGTTGGACACCATGAAGCAATGGAGGTCAGATAGATTCGTAACTTTTCCAAGGTCACACAGCTGGTTGAAGCTAAGACTTAAACTGAAATTGGACCTCTGAGGGCTACGATGAAGAGCCAGGAAACTAGACCGTTGCGTGGGATTGGAGTTATGGGAGGGAGCACAACCCTTTTCGCTGCAAAATTAGAGTGTTCCCTTCATTCCTTAGTTGCTCTGTGCAAAGGAGTCACAGTATCTTCCAGACACATGTTTTTTTTCCATAAAAAAAATAAGTAAGTAAGACTAGAATGAATGGTAGAGTTTTTAAGAATATATTGAATGACAGATGGCAATTACATCAAGTGATCTGAACAAATGTGCATAGGTAACAAAACACCTCACAAAGTAGAATATGCCATTACCAACCCATTTGGTTCCCTTTCATTAAGACTACTTGATTCTCTAGAGAAAGAGGTGGCTTTCGCAGCTTCTTAGTGGTCCACGTTCTACTAAAGCTTGTGGGAGAACTACCTCCCATCAGGTAAACGCTTCTGTCTAGAAGAGGATTTCAGTTCTGTCAGCAGAGAGAACTTGACATTAAAAATCTAGGTCAAGAATCTATAGGATGAATCATTAGAAAACTGAATTGTACAGAGAGAGGTAAAAACCATTTGAAAGAATTTCTGAGCTTTAAGGTTAGTAACAGCTTTTCAGGGATGTAGCATGTGAAGAGAACCACCAATACTACATAGATAGTGAGCAAAGCAGAAAAGTCTTAAGTGGGGAAGACAAAAAAAAATATTTACATAAAGAAAGCGTTCAGAATGAAATACTATTTACAGGATGTTAAAAAAATTAATCTTCAGCCATAATGAGGCCTCTCCGAGCTCCTAAAACCTTTGCTTTCTTCTCCTTTCGTTTTCAGCATATAGTTTCCAGCATATAGGTTTCCAGCATATAGTCATGCTTCTTCTGTTAGTTCCCCACCCAGATGGAAGCACAGAAGTAACAGTGGCTGAAAGATTCTTTTGAAACTAATAAGCTCGATTTTCTTATGATTCAGGAAAGCTACTTGAAAAGGTTTTCCAACTCATTGCAACTTTGGTTCTCTGCTACTGTTCCCTATGAAATTGGGAGAGGATATTAAAGTAGATTATGTGGTTCAGATCATTTTACAGGCTGGTGGAGTTGAACCCCATAGCAGATGGATTTTAAATAAGCCTTCCATTTCAATATTGTATCCCAATCTTCCAACCCAGAAGTACATATTAGCACTCTTGGTGCAATCACTGAAAAAGTACTTACAGCTGTATAATCAGCTGCAAAATAACTTGGTACAATTTATATGACTGGTTTATGAACTAGCAAAACCTCTTTCAAAATGGCCATTGTGTGACTATTTAGACATTTTGCTTTTACTACATTCTTCCCTGCAATTGTTTAATAACTATCAAATAAGAATGAAGAGCTGAGTGAAAATGGTGAAGAACTACAAAGAGGTGGCCAGTATCCATGACTTGGTTTATGCATACAAACTTTGACATGGGGATTTAATGAATAGGTAGTATCAACAAGCAGTTTGTATATAGATAGATAGCTTGGCTATTACTTATTTATATTTTTTATTTCTCTTGATAGAATGAAGTCTCCTTAAGGAGGTCTTGTGTTTTATTCATTTTTTTTTTTATTCCAAACACCACAACAGTCCAACCTACTGGTGAGAGATAAATGATTAATTAAGATTAGTGGATTAAAATGAAATTTCTGGGTGTCTTAATGTTTCTATTACTGGCTTTCAGGTCAGGTTTCTAAACACTTTTTTTTTTCCATTTTCAGACAACATGCTATTTATAATGGGCTCATTCATACTACAGTGAAATTAGTATTTTATCATAATGATTTGATTACCTTTTATTGTGCTATAATTTCCTGTCTTGATTTTCATACTCTGGGTGTTTTGTTTTATCATGTTTGTTTAAAATTTTTCCTCTAATTAATGTTGCTTATTTTAAAAATACACTATTCAAGGTTGCTTTTCCTTTCAACAGAGTGAATAACACAGAATGACCTTCATATTTTACAAAAAAATAAAACTATGCTTGTAACAATACTTAATTCCATATTATTTTTCATATTTAATTCAATTTATTTTGTTTGTTTGCCCTGAGAAACTACCTTTATATTAATGATGATGTTACCATTCAACCACTAACCATATAAATTAACAAATGTCCTACCTGAACTCTGACAAAATCATTAATTTGTCTTAATAATTACCTAAAAAATAATTGTATATATGTGCATGATTTTTTGCAGGAAGGAGGGTAGAATAAAAGGAAGAATACAAACAGATTCAGAATATTTTTAATTAATATATCTTGAAAATATTAAAATGTATTTGTCTATACTCATTTTTTCTATTGTCTTTAATAGAAAAAATTTTTTCTATTGTCTTTTTTCTATTTACTTTCTTCATATAAGTAATTATGCTATAAACTGTCTTAAATTCTTACCTTCTGTCAAATGGTAAAAAATTGCTGAATAAACACACAATATAACTAGAAAGAAAACCCAGACCTGTGCACACAGACACATGTTAAATAAGCAGCCAAGAAGTCATAGTTTGAACCAGTAGAGAATTTAAAAATAGAAGCAAAAGGTAGTTCTTTTGTGAACATCTTGTTGCTATGTTAGTTGTTTTGCTTAGAAAGAGGATCATTCTGACAGTTACAACTTGTTAGTGTTTCCCTATAAAATTGTACTAGAAATCTTAAAAGATATTCTTACAATCTGTTTGACATTTTAAGAGTATTATTTATACAATACTGAAAGAATGAGGACACAGCAAAATAGTCACATGTTCTTAATTTATAAAAATTGGGCATCCTCAATTACCTCCACAATGGAATCCAAGCCATTTTGTATTTACCTTTGTTAAGGAATGTAAAATCAACTCATTCCCTCACCAAGTGCCCAAAACCCCAACTGGGAAATAGAGAGTAAGCAAGACCAAGTGAGATGATATTACTGCCAAAGTGATAATAGCTATAAAAGATAGTTATGACTTACATAATACATAAGTTTGTATTATATAAGTATCACTTATGTAATAGGTAAATATTTTAAATCTGTATAATGTATTACTTCATAATATATAAGTGTATACTAACTGATATATAGTTATGTATGTATCAATTGTATAAAAATATATTGCTATCACTTATGTATATACCTATGCATACATATATGCACATACATATATGCATGTGTATGTATGTGTATACACGCATACATATATATGTGTATACATACACATATATATGCACATATGTATGTACACATACATACAATACATATATACACACACACATATATATGTATGTGTGTGTATTATCAGTTAGGAGCACATTAGTGTTTGCTATTTTAAATGCAGGGCCTATAGAACATTCTGAGACATTACACTTTATTATCTGAGTTTTGTTTTAGAGCAATACTTCTGAAAGTTTGTTGCTTAAAGGAAGCACTGTGCTATGCATTCCCACTTTAATGCCAGTTAATAAATAAGGTAGAAGAAAGTGTCCATGAAATTTCCTAGAATCTTTCTGCCATACTCATCCAGGATCACCTTTAGTGCCTTCCTTATTGTTTTTATTTTTGCCTTCAGAGATGGGGATCAGTGTATATGAAATTATCTTTAACATCTGAGTATAACTCTGGTCTAGCTCTTCAGTCACAGTCCCCTAAAGACAGGTAGGTTCCTGATTATTCACAGGTATATGTTGAATGCCTACACTTGGTCTGTAGGTACTGAGCTACAGCTGTGAACTGAATGAATAAATTCCCACTCTCACAAACTTAATAGATTAAGGTGGATAAGGAAATGATCAAATAAAATGCAAAATATAAGAGGCAACATTTATAAATATGGAAAATAGGTATTTCCTTAACTTTGAATGGCCAATTTGCATATATGCAGCCCACTGGTCTGAGACACACACTGCTCTGGAATTCAGCGGAACCCAGAAATGATATACTCTGGGAATTTGCTCATAGAGATGGGACTCAAACATGTCACCGATTCATTTTTTGAAAACTTTTATTATTTTATTATTTATTATCTTATTTTTAGGCAGAAATAAAATATTTCTGAGGCTGTGGATTATTGCAACCCTATAGTTTTAAACTATTAGTTTAAACTAATAGTTTTAAATATCAAATAAAATATTAATTATTTAAATTATTTAAAATATTAAAACTAATAGTTTTAAACTATTCAAAGGCGTTAAACTTGATTGGATGCTCTGAAAAGATAGTATAACACTTGAAAGTCAATTGAAAGGCTGTGAACCTATTACCATTTTCAATTTGAATGCTAGTTTGTGGTTTGAAAGTAGTGTGAATAAACAAATACCCAGTGATTAAAGCTCAGAGCTGCACTGCTGTGTTGCTAAAACACTTCTCCAGAGGGGAGGACTCTGAAAATCCTATACAAATATATTAAAAAAGAGGTTTGTTTTTTAAAAAGCAACAAATGTGACAAAACCTATATTTTTCCTTTCATAATGTAAACTCTTTCAGATGCTCTTTAGCTACATAGGCTTCTTGTATCTATTAGAATTGAATGTGGAGAAACATTCTGAGTAGAATAATGAGCCCATAGGCAGGAGCCTAGAAGTGCTACAGCAAAGATTTTTTCAGAAAGGACTTCTTTTCTATGTAGTCAACAACAGAAAGGAATGGGACACTGCAGTGTATAGAGAGTTAAACTGTACGTGTATTTGGGGGCGGGGTGGCAAAAGGGAGGAGGAATACTAATTCTAAACCCTCAAAAACTTTTCCATTTTTCCTATAACATATTCTATTTGAATATGCGTGTTCAGCTGTTCCTAAGAGAAATCTTGTTCCTAGCCAAGAAAGGTAATGTCATATCAATATAAATATTCAGCCATACATTGAATTTGCTGATGTGGTAATTAGGAACAAGGATACTGGTTAGGCATGCACTATTTCCATTACTTGCCTCCTAAGAGATATCAAGATAATTGCTTTTTGTGCTTCAATAATATTCTATGCATAATATTTCACTTGCTGCATTATCTTATAATTACCTATTGCTGTATATGTCTCCCTGCTTGATGACTGGTACTCTTAATTGTCCTGTTTCCAGCACCTACCTCAGTGCTTGGCAGAAGGTTAGCACACATTGTTTAACTCAAGAAATGACTAGGTTTATTGGCAGGCCAACCTCCTCTATAACTCACCAAGTAGTTTTCTTTCTTTAAAGACTTACCATATAAAATTTACAAGTTAAAGGGCAAGAATTAATTATTAATAATTTACCTAAGAAATTAAGTCTCTAGATGGCATACATCACATGCAATCAGTAACATTCATGCTTTTGTTGAAAACCTATCAACCCTTATAAAATTTTATATTACAATCTGAAATGATTAGTTGGAGATTATTCAAAACCACTGGGCTGGGCAGAGCAATATGTCAGCACCTTTGCCCACATCCAGAGCCTGGAGGTGTTCGAAGGTAAGCAGCGCCTTCATCATTCTGGCATTCTATTTTAGTCTAAGTCTACATCAGAAGCCTGCCAGGGCTCGGTGCTGATAACAAAGCACTATCACTTTTCAAAGTGACAGAGCACAGTGACATATCAACACTAGGACTTAAATGAAAAGCCCCTTCTAATTTAACTGAGAACCTGCTGAAGCTGTATTCAGCTCAGCACTCTGGTTTTCAATTAAAACTTTGTTGTAGCAAGAGAGAAAAGTTGGGATACCCTTTCCTTTTTTTGAAGCAGTCATGGAATCATATGGAAGAGACAGTAGTACAGTGTAGAGATGGCCTAGTCTCAGCTAAGTACATATCACCCACTTTCATCCACTAATTGCAGTTCCTACAGTTCAACAAGTCTTACCTAAAACTCACATTGCTGAAAAGATCCTTTCTCTTAGTACAACTCTTCTTTGATGGACATTTTTTTCTGATACAGGGTATAAGAAGGCAGAGGAATAATGCATCAATTACCAAGTACCTGCTTGGGTCAGGGACTTTCAGTAGAAGGACGAGTGTGGGGGACTCTTACCCGTGTTATTTCATGTAAATATTGCATGTGCTATTTCATTCCTACTAAGATATATGATATAGCTATGACTATTTTCATGTTTTATTTATACAGAAAAAGAAATGCATGAGTAAAGAAATTAACGTCTGTATGGCCACACACCTCTTAAGTGGTAGAGTTGGAACATGCCCTGCTAAACTTATATATTAACTACAAGGTTGCTAAAACTTAAAACTGGAGATAATATCAATGTACTCACATAATTAAACATTTATTTACTTATTTAATGGCACTTCTCCCTTGCGCTTTCCTTAAATGAAGTTTGTCAATTCCTTTTTTTTTTTTTTGGTATCTTTTCTTAAAGCTTATACTTAAATTCCAGTTAATTAATATGCAATATAATATTAGTTCCATATGTACAATTTACATACAATAGCCTGCACTTAAAGCCAATTTAGAAAACTTCAGCATACTGCAAATTTCTAACATAAAATATACCATGTCTTAAAATTTGTTTTTCAGAATCGCATTGGTGCCTCTTATTGCTTGGCATAGTTCAAAAGAATTCCCACTATTGACCTTATAATTGTCATTAGGTTGTCATTAGGTTATATTGTCATTACATTACATTCAGTCAAGAACTATGTCTTCTGAAGTGCCGGGGTGGCTCACTGGGTTACAGCCTCTGCCTTCAGCTCAGGTCATGATCCCAGGGTCCTGGGATTGAGCCCTGCATGGGGCTCTCTACTCAGCAGGGAGCCTGCTTCCCCCCACCCCCAACTCTCTACCTGACTCTCTGCCTACTTGGGATCTCTCTCTCTGTCAAATAAATAAATAAAATGTTAAAAAAAAAAAGAACTATGTCTTCTTTATGATGTCACATAACAAATACTTTTCTCAAATATTGGTGTTAATTAGAAGTTTTGCTTTTCTTAAATAATTGGTATTTAAAAACTATGTATCTCATAGGCATTGAAAATCCTTTTATCATTTATACTTTAGCCACTAATAACATCAAGGCCAAGTTTATTACCCAGTTTTACAAACTTCTGGAAATTATTTTTCAATCTTAATTTTACCCTTAGGCTTATTTTGATGTTTTTAAAAATTTCACCATGCCTTCAACATTTATTCCATGTCATTATGAACACTTTTAAAGTTGCCTCTATCATTTTTGAGAATGAGATGAGTTATCGGTAAATAACTAAACAGAATTTGGACTGGAGCCAGGGAAAGAATGTGGGCCAGACTTCTTGATGCATTTTTTATACCATTAGATCATAATCAGAACATCTTTCAAAGTATTTCCTCATATATTTTGGTGGCGTTTCAAATCACTAAACTGCAACATTGGGTTTTCAGATTGCTATCAGGGAAAGAATAGACTACCCTACTTCAGGGGATAAAAGCCCTCAGTACTGTTGATAAAGAATAATTTTAGTCACACACGTGAGCACAGCACCAGTTAGAATTTTGGAAGGAGCTTTTCCTTTTAGGGATAAAACAGGTTTTCTGGCAATTTATCTCTGAGACAGCTATTAAGTACAAAGTGATTCTATTTATAAATATATAACAACCATTAAACACAAAATGACCTCATACATACATATGTAATATGTACATTATACATATAATATGTAGTATTATACATAAAATTCAACATGATTTGATGCATATATATGTGATATAATATATATATAGTATCACAGCTTATTTTTCCCCCACAAGCTTGATGCTTATAACACACTTTTCTTTAAGAAATCTTTTAGTGGACTTCCTCCACATCAAATTCCTATCTTCTTCAAAATGGCATGAGTCAGTCTGCCATTACTTGATTGATCAAAACTTGGACCAAAGAAGAGCAGCCATATGGCACCAAACTCAATGATGCTATGCTGCAAAAATAGAAAATCTAGAATCAACAGATGCCAAGAAGCAGAATGCATATTGGCATATGAATTAATACAGGGAGACATGAATAAAAATATTGATGCACTTTTAAATTGATACTGATACATGTATGTCAATGAAAAGTTATGGAATCATTTTCATTTTCTAAACAAATGCCCTGAAGAGAGATTGTAAAAAAGGTTTGATTTAAAAAGTCAATTGGAATTGAATATACATTTAAATGCATATTCTTGTTTTACTCTTTGCTTTTCTTTCCTTTTGAAACACTGTAACCATACTGGCATCATAGATATCATATGGCTAAATAATTCATTCACTCTGCAAATATTTATTGAATGCTCTCCAGTACCAGGTACTGTTCTTGGCTCTGATGATATTGCAGCAAGTAAGACCGCTATGTTACTTTTTGGAGTTTGGATTCAAGGTAGGGAGACAGAATGCAATTAAATTAATGCATAAGATAATTTCAGGTAAGTACTATGAAGAAAACAATGCAGAGTGATATAATAAAATAATGAGGGGAGTGAAAGGATTTACTTGAGGCAGAGTAGTCATGGTGACATATTTTGCTGAATGGGGGGGTATCACTTATGAAAAAATATGGGGAAGGAACACCCCCTGCAGAATCACAAGCAGGTACAAAGGCCCTTAAATGGGAATGACCTTAGAATATTCAATTGCAAAAAGCAAGCTTTTTTGTCTTGAACATGGAGAGTGGAGATAGGAGGTGGTAGTGGAAAGAAGAAAGACATCCTGACAAGATGAGAGGCTTCTGTTATAAACTACTTTTGTTTCTTGTACGGACAAAACTTAACTGATTTGGGCCTTATGTTTCTCATAAATCATGAGCTGATCTTTGGAATCCTTTCACATCAAAAATATTCTGTTGAAATACTTCCAGAGGGCTAGATATTCTTTGGTTATTCATTCACATTAACCATTGCTGGCATTTATAAATATACATTCCTTTTCTAAAAGAGTTAAAGCATCTATCTGTGCTGGTAATGCATTGAATTTTTTTAAAGCACTAGATAAAAATGTATTTGTAAAATTTGTTCTCCCAAAGTGCTCACTGCCATTACCTGGGAGTATTGTCCATTTTTGGAAACTGCATTAAACTGTTTTAGGATGTTAGGATGCTACTTAGTAAATTGTTGCTTTGCTTCAGTGAATAGAAAAAACATTTCCAGTTAGCTAAACTCTAGGCCTATATAGAATATAGAGAATCAATCTACATTTAGGAATCCATTTTTTAAGTCAATGTTTTTCAGCCTTTTCTCAAATATCATGTCATTCTCATATACATCCCCATTAGTAATATTCCTAAAGGTGAAGTGGGAATTACCCCATGAAGACATTTGAATAATTTGCAATCCTTTTGGTATAAGATTCCTCTTCCGGGAATATGACTCCTTTTTGTTCTCCTTCCCTAAGAATCATTCTTCTAAAGTTACTAATTATACTAAATAAAATTCATTGACTTAAAAAAAATTCCTTTCTACTATTCCATGTATAGCTTTTGTTTTTAAAACTTTGACCACTTACTGCTTTATCACTAGGCCAGTATCTCCCAGCCAGGGTTTTGCAGCATGCTAGTGTCACATGATCAAATGAGAGATACATCATTCACACATGCATGTATTTAACACATTGTTATTGTGTACACATTTAGTTTTGGGCACTGCATTTAGTTGGGTATACAGCCAGGAAGTAGAGAGATATAATTTCTACCTACCAAAGGTCATGGTCTAGGACGGTGTGTATGTGGAGCCATGGAGGAGGTTGCAGACAGGTCTGTAGTCAAGCACAATATGCAATGATAGTATCTAGTCCGGAAGAATTGAGTCAAATAGAAACAGCAAGGAATGGTACCTATATACATATTTTAAAACCAGAGGCAATAAGGCAGCAATCAGGCAACAAAGCAAAGTTAGCAATAAGGCAGATAAAATGGAACTTGAGAAAAAAAGACTTGCAGTTTCAATGTAAGAAAAAGTCTTGGTGGTAAGAAAATGAGTTCTATTAGCTTATTTATATTACATTAGCTGCATTTACAGGCCTGGTGAGAGGAAGATGAGGTAAAACCTTCTCTACTGGCTTCCGTTTCCTCTGTGCCATCAGTAGATAAGATTATCTACTTAGCTTAAGGGGAAAAGCTACAGGGTTCTGAAGTATTAGGGACAGTGAGAAAGTTTGAAATACAAACAGTGGGTATTGGTTGCGCTCAGAGTTTAGATGTAAAAAGTTGCAGGAAAATTACTTCCAAGTTAACTATAAAGACAAATATATAATCTACAGATTCATACCTTTCATTTTTGTTTGACTCCTCAGATAGCTGAGGACACAAAGGAACCTAAAAAGATTAAATAAGAAAATAAAGATAGTTCTCTTTATTCATTGTTTTCATTCCCTGCTGAGTGATGGAAGGATCTACTTGCCATAGATCTTCAGGAATAAGGAACAAATGGCCAGTGGTGATCTAGGATGAGCCAATCTTCCTCAGCTCTACTGCGTGACTTGCTTTGGTCCAGGCAGGTAGAACTGTTATGCAAGCAACCTTGAAAGGTGCTTGTCTACTGGGGCTTCTCTTTTTAAAATGCTCCCTAGTTGAATCTGCCTGCCACGACATAAGGAAATCCGTGTTACACTGCTGAGAGGTCATATGGAGAGGTCCAGGAAGATAAAACACCATGTGAACACAGCAGCCATGTGGAGAACTGAGGCACAGACTGTTTGTCTTTGTACCAAGGCTCCAGAAACAGCAGAGAGATCATCCTGAAACTTCCAGCCTAGCCTAGCTACCAGCTCACTTAGGCCACATGTGTGATCTAAACCAGCATGTAGAGTAGAACTGCCTCACCAACCAGAAGCATAAAGAATGTCAAGGTTTAAGATTTTTTAAAAAAGATTTCATTATTTATTTGACAGAGAGAGAGAGAGAGAGAGAGAGATCGAGATCACAAGTAGGCAGAGACGCAGGCAGAGAGGGAGGGGGAAGCAGGTTCCTTGCTGAGCAGAGAGCCCAATTCAGTGCTCCATCCCAGGACCCTGGGATCATGACTGGAGCCAAAGGCGGATGCTTAACCAACTGAGCTACCCAGGCGCCCCAAGAATGCTGAGGTTTAAAGTACCATATTGGAGTAGTTTGTTAAATAGGAATAATTAACTTAACTGGTTAATAGTTAACCAGTTAAACTTTTTTTTAAAGATTTTATTTATTTGATTTATTGATATTGATAAGATTTATTTATTTATTTATTTATTTGACAGAAAGAAACACAGCGAGAGAGGGAACACAAGCAGAGGGGATGGAAGCAGGAGAAGCAGGCTTCCTGCAGAGCAAGGAGTCCGATGGGGGGCTCGATCCCAGGACTCCGGGATCATGACCTGAGCCGAAGGCAGACGCTTAACAACTGAGCCACCCAGGCGCCCCTAAAGATTTTATTTATTTATCTGACAGAGAGAGAGAGAGAGAATGAGAGAGAGAGGTCACAAGTAGACAGAGAGGCAGGCAGAGAGTGGGGGGAAGCAGGCTCCACCAGGAGCGGAGAGCCGGATGTGGGACTTAATCTCAGGACCCTGAGATCACGACTTGAGCCGAAGGCAGAGGCTTTAACCAACTGACCCACCCAGGCACCCCTAAACCAGTTAAACTTTTAACAAACTTTCAGTTGCTACATGTGGCAGGTTTGCTCAATTACACTGACAGAGAGGCTTATTTCAGGACAAGTATGAACCCAGCCACACGCTTTTTCCCAAGGGCATTCAACAAGTGTGTAGAAATGGTGGGCTGTTAGCTACAGGGAAGATAAAGGATAAGCGGGCTTCCCCCTGAGGCAAGTGGAGTATTTCCCAAATGTAAGCTGATGCCAGCTGAGGAATGACAGTAGTGCAGGGATGGTGCAATACTCTTATGATGGATTCAGGGCTTTGAGTGAGTGTAAATCCTTGTCAAACTAAGGTTGCATGGGGCAGAAAAGGAGTCTCTAAAAAAAGAAGCATCTAAAATCAAGGGGCTAAGTTTTTGTTAAAAATAAACCCAACAGATTAAAAAGAGCAAAATAAAGAAATAATATAGATAATAGGAGAGGTCAACAAAAAAGTGACAAATTAGTAGAAAATGTTAACAAACTCCAAAGTTAATTTTCAGAAAAGATCAAAAAAATTGAGGAAGTTTGAGTTATGCTAACCAAGAAAAAAGAGATATTAAAGGAGAATGAAAAAATGAGATTAATACAATTTACTACAATCAGGTATGAAAGAGTAGCTATCACATCAAATCTATAGACATAAAAGAATGAGAGAATATCATGCACAACTTTATGCCAACAATTTGGATAGCTCACATAAAATGAACAGATACCTGGGACTCCTGATTGGTTCAGAGGGTTAAAGCCTCTACCTTTGGCTCAGGTCATGATCGATCCCAGTGTCCTGGGATTGAGCCCTGCATTAGGCTCTCCACTCAGCAGGGAGCCTGCTTCCCCAGCTTTCTCTGCCTGCCTCACTGCCTACTTGTGATCCTTCTCTCTGTCAAATACATAAATAAAATCTTTAAAAAAAGATATTAGATTAAAATGTTAAATTGAATTTCATCAACATTAAAAATGACAACCCATCAAAATATCTCATTGGGCGAGCCTGGTGGTGGGTATTGAGGAGGGCACATATTGCATGGAGCCCTGGGTGTGGTACATGAACAATGAATCTTGCAACACTGAAAAAATAAAATAAAAGTATTTGGGGGAAAAAAAAAGAAAGTAAAGTAGCCAATGAAGCTACAGAGTAGGGGCAAATATTAGCAGTACTTATATCTGACAAAGATTTATATACAGAATATATAGAGAACACTGACAAACCAACAATACAAAGACAAACAACTCAATTAAATATGGACAGAAAACTTGAATAGACTCTTCATAAAAGAAGAGATATGAAAAGGTACTTAATATCATTTGTCATTAGAGATATAAGTAAAACCACAATGTGATACCAGTTCAATTTACTAGAACGGTTGAAAGTCAACAATATAAACAATACCAAATGTTAGCAAGAAAGTGGAATAACTGGAATTTTTTTCTTTCTTTCTTCTTTCCTTTCTCTTTCTTTCTTTCTTTCTTTCTTTCTTTCTTTCTTCTTTCTTTCTTTCTTTCTTTCTTTCTTTCTCTTTTTCTTTCTGGAGGGTTGCAAATGTTCTGTTTTACTTCAGGTTGCAATCCCAAGGGAATATACAATTACCAAATTAATTGGGTTTAATATTATATCAATACACAACTGTTTATATAATTGAATTTTATTTAAACAAATTATGCTTTTTTTTAAACAAATTATGTTCTAATAAAGATTAGATAACTGTCTAAAAATTTAATTTACAAACAATTCCATTGTTTTACCATGTAAGTGTGTATTTAATAATATTCTTCTTTGGTGATGGATAAAAGATATACAAATAACTTGCCGAGAATTTTCCAAATCCCAAAGTTCATTTTAGGTCATAGATAGGGCCAGGATGAATATTACAGGGAAAAAACAAAAAAGGAATAAGTCAGATAAGAGAATTTTGGTTTGGGGCTTCTTCTTTGTAATTCAGTCCCTATTATTTTACTGTACGCTTAACTTTTCTAAAGGGTCATTACCTTAAAACATAAATGTAGTTGCTATAATGGAACCAGAAGAATATGTGTTCAAATGTTTTGAAATAATTTGTGTTTGTCAAAAGCATATTATTAGAAACTACCATTTTTCAGAGCTCTTAACAAAATTTGCTTCCAGTCCACATTTTATCAGGTAACTGTCAAATTAGAACCTGTGCCTTCAATTTTGTAAGCTATTCCAAATTTCACAGAACTGGACTTAATCTATTCTCTTGTAGGACATGCATCTAAGCTACTGCTCGTATCTCTGTGACACACTTCAAAATAACCTTCGTTTGAATTAAGCTTACTGATAAATGGGAAACATTTAGAAAGCCTATTTTAGGGGCGCCTGGGTGGCTCAGTGGGTTAAAGCCTCTGCCTTTAGTTCAGGTCATGATCTCAGAGCACTGGGATAGAGCCCCACGTCGGGCTCTCTGCTCAGCGGGGAGCCTGCTTCCCCCTCTGCCTGCCTCTCTGCCTACTTGTGATCTCTCTCTGTCAAGTAAATAAATAAATAAAAATATTTTTAAAGAGCCTATTTAATACCAAGCCAATACCAAACTATTCCTTATAAAACAGTACTTCATCTTATTTCATTAAACCTGTAGATTTTATTTTTTCCTTAAAATTTTTCCCTAAAACTTTTATCGTAAAAATCAAATATATGAGAAGCAAGTATTATTAGCTATGTCTAAAGGAAATGTTTATGACATTTTAATTGATCAGATTAGATATGTATATTTTTAATGCCCTTATCTGAAAATGCTTTTTATTCTGTAAAATTTTCCAAAAGGACTATTCTGTTTATATGTTCTAAATCAGATCTCATTTTCATTTGCCACCTACATATAACACAAATTTCCTAATTCTATTAAGGTTTATATACTCCATTAAGAAATATTTTTTTTTTCAGGGCACCTGGGTGGCTCTGTGGCTTAGAGCCTCTGCCTTAGGCTCAGGTCATAGTCTCAGGGTCCTGGGATAGAGACCCGCATTGGGCTCTTTGCTCAGCCGGGAGCCTGCTTCCCCCTCTCTCTCTGCCTGCCTCTCCGCCTACTTGTGATTTCTCTTTCTCTCTCTGTCAAATAAAAATCTTTAAAAAAAAAGAAATATTTCTTTCAAAATATTCTCTTTCTCTGGTATACACTTAAACCAACTGTTCTGAGAACTTATCTTGAAATTGCCTTTAGATCTATTTTGAAACACAAAGAATAACAATCACCTGATTTTATAATAATTTACTTTAATCAAAAATATAACTTTAATATTTTGGTGCACCTTCACATTCCTTAAATTAGATTGAAATGGACATTTTTTATTCATATTCATAAAACACACTTTGGATCTTGCACTTCAAAAAATTTAGTGTATAGGAAAGTCCAATAAGACTTATCTTTAGACATTTTATTATACTTTTATTTAAAATTTTTATTTTAGATATTTTATTTTATTCTATCATAGCTTAATTATGATAGGAAATTAAAAAGTGGGACCCTGAAGCAAATTCTAGCCCCCAGTTCACATTTCTAATTAGGAGAGCCTTTTGACTAACTCCAAATAAGTTTGGAAGCGTCAAATCTAAATCTCATGCTATTTAAAGCAAAATCAAATACCAGCTCTTTCATTTGTTGCAGATTCTTCTGTGTTTCACTAATTTTATTTTTCTGCTTTGGATTCATGTTATAAATTTCTCTAGTTAATGACCTTTTATAATTTTCCCTTAGACAGTTTTGAAATAATCTCTTTTATTCATTCAATTTCATTGTTGTCCCTTTTCTTTGTTTATTCTATATTAACTTTCAGCATTACATTTTAGCTCTCTGGTATTGCCAATTATTGATTATTTTTAAAGATTAGTTCCTTTATATTTATAATGCTGACAACAAAGCCCAAATTTAAAAGTGCTCTTCCTTTTACCACTATATTCTATCTTTATGTCAATACTAATAATTGCTTCTATTGACTAGTTATGTCAATTACTCTGCTAAGCGCTTTACATGTATTATCATATATCTGTAATGAAAGATTAAATTCTTTGAGATTCATAGAATATTTATAATCTAAGTAAGTTTGATATTTGAGATATTTGAAAACATTGTTTCTCATTGAAAGAACATTGAAAACACCAAATAAATACAGGAATCTCATTCGAAAAGTAATGAGCTAATGGGTGGTAATAGCTCATGATCTGGATTCAGTGAATTTTTCATTTGGACCCTGCACCAGGGATTAATTAGCCCTAAAACTAAGTTAAACTCACAGAAGCCTTACCTTTAAAAGATGAATAATAATAGAGTCTACTTTAAACTGTTTTGAGAATTAAACATAAGTAAAATGTTTGGTGCAGGGACTGACACAGCTAGTAATGGCTCAGTAAATAAATGTTGTTATAGCCTTAGAATGGCATGCTTTGGAGTATCTATATGACAAAAATATTCACCTTGTGTTTCAGCATATTTAATCCTTCTGGTGACCCTAAAGAACTGCTCTTAGTTTGAATTTTACTCTTTTGATTTAATGACTAGAATTAGATAGCTACATTATTTTTCATTTCCAATGAAGAATCCCAGAACAACCCAAGAAAAGTATCTATCTTTTTCTACTAATTGTTACTTTATTTTTTCTTTGCGTTTTTGAAATTTCTTTAAGATACAACATCAACAGCTAAGTTGAGTAAAGCTATTTACTTGCTGGCTTAGATGAAGTATTTAAACATTCATGGGCCAGTTAAAAATTCCAATTTGGTGTTTAAAAAATACTACAGTTGATAAATAGGGCTTGTTTCCAGTAAACTCACATAGCATTCCATTTATTTACCTGACTTACTTGAAAAATGAATAATCCTTGAAGAGAAAGAAAAATGGGTATAGAAATGAATTATGCACAGTTAGAGAATAGAAAGCCAAGAATAGCTATATTGGAATTGTGAACTGCATAGAGATTCTTTAGGTCACACATTGCTGAGAGGAAGTAGAATTCTGATCACTCAGAGTTCAGACACCACTGTGAACAAGACAGCATTTAACAGAGATTCCTGAAAGACAAGGACTTAGGAGTAAAACTACTCTGCTTTAGAGAAAGAAGTACTGTCTACATCATAAAAACTCTAAACTCTATGCCCACAAAATCCTATGCCCACAAAATCCACCAGGAAATTAAGTGATGGGATTAAATAATCTTTAAAAAGATAACATAATCGTGTTCTCCAAATCATATAACTTTCTGAAATAATAGGCACATAAACAAAAATTGCTAGACACGTGTAGAAGCAGAAAAATAGGTCTTGCATCCAGAAAAAAGAAAACAAAACGTCAATAAGAATACCCATATTGGAATCACCAGAAAAGGACTTTAAAACAGACATTGAAAATGTGATCAATGATTTTAAGAAAAAATACATTTAACAAATGGATATATGGGGATTCTCTACAAAGAAATGACTATAAAGAATAAATGAATGAAAAGTTGGGAATAAATAGATAGCTGTAATATAAGAATATAATATAATATAATATAATA
>CM053615.1:27458315-27475295 GCA_028646535.1 Procyon lotor
CCATTTATATAACATTTGAAATGATAAAATTTTAGATATTCAGGACAGATCAGTGATTGCCAAGAGTTAGTAGTGAAGGATGGAGTAAATAAGTGATAGAGCATGGGTTGAGGAAGGATGTAAGTGTGGTTATATAAGAGCAACATGAAGTGTTGCTCGTGGTGTTGGAATTGCAGAGTATTTTGAATATGGTGGTAGACACACTAACCTACATAGGTGATAAAGTTGCACATAACTCAATGCACACACTTGTATACACATGTGAGTACATGTAAAATTGCAGAAATCTGAGAATAGCAGGTAGATTGTGTCAAGGTCGATATCCTGGTGTGATATTATGGTATATATTTGCAAATATAGGAAGGAACGGGGGGAAGCTTGGCAAAATGTACGAGGGACCTTGAATATGTCTTGCACCTGCATGTGGAATCTACAATTATTTCAACAAAAGTCTCAATAAAAAATACATATAAGAATGACCACAAGAGGTTTCTTCATAATATATAAGAAAACTGGAGATAACTGATATACAAATTGTATGTATTCATACAATAGAAGGAGAATACACTAATAATATGGGTAAAACATGTTTAAATCACAAAACGTTTACATTGAACAACTAAAGCCAGTCACAAAAGAGTACCTATTGAATGATTCAATTTATTTGAAGTTCATTCAGATAAGACTGATCTTTGATGATAGAAAGGATCACAGGGGTTGCTTCTTGGAAGAGAAGAGATTGCCTGGGAAGTGAAATGTGGAAATTTTCCAGATTGGTGGAAATAATCTACATTTTGACAGGAATGTGAAAAAAACAGGTATACACAATTGGCAAAACTCATCTTACTGTGTACTTAAAATTTGAAGATTTTACTGTGTTTAAATTACTTATAGATTTAAAAGCATATGAACATTGATATTCATATATTCATAATAATATGTAAAAACTAAATCAAAAATGTATTAGGCAGAAATACAGTATCCAAAACTTGGAGTCACTCGTGCGCGCGCGTGCGTGCGTGTGTGTGTGTGTGTGTGTGATTCTCATTTTCTCATTTCAATTTCAATTGTATCAAATTTATCTTTGTCTTTCTTCTGGGAAAGGTGATGCAGCTTTAAAGAAAATAAATGAAATGGATTGGAAAAGAATTTTTTCTTCCAGTTCATGGTAGGTCAAAGATTCTAAAATCAGTGAATTTGTAGACTTTTTCAAAATGATTCATTTTAGGATTTCAAATAATGTAACAGATTTTATGGTAGTTTGAAAATAACTTTTTAAACAGACTATACTCAGCAGCCCCATTTCCCTTCCCCAGCACATAGCCAAATGGACAATAGAGCGTGTAAATGGCAATGTCCCCAGAGAATATTAGTTTTGGTAAAATGTACATAGTCTTAGCCCCCTGAATGGCTAGAGACACATGCTCAAAACTATATTAACTTTGAGTAGAGCCTCAAGTCAGTATTCTTTATATGTCTAATCTGATGATATTTCAAGGAATGGGAGTAAGGTGAAGGAAATCATTTGTAATAATAAGCAACCAACCTGGCCTTTCATAAATTTTATAAAATTACAATAGGAAAAGCACTAAATGCTTAACTTTAAGATTTCATAAAGCTGACAATTTGAGGTCAAAACTTCATAACCTTTAGAAATACAGTATTCAAAATAATGGCATCTAATTATTTAATAAACTGGTACACTTACAGTTTTCTAATAGTAGCAATTAGCACCATTATTTGTATTTAATTGTCCATCAACATGGGTGCTTTCTTCTACACATGGTAATAGGTAACTGGACTAGTCTGGCATAGATATAGTTATATATATATAGCAATAATTCTCATTGGGTTCCATGCTCAGTGTGGAGTCTGCTACTCCTTCCTCTGCCCCTCCCCGCACTTGTGCTTGTTCTCTCTCTCTCTCTCCAATAAATAAATAAAATCTTTTTAAAAACATTTACAAATGTATATCAGGTAAGAAAATGCACTCTATTAGAATTCTGAGACATGGTTCCATGAAACTAGATGAACAGGAAACAGACTGAGAATATTATATTCATGTTTGGCCTTTATGCACTTTTCACCATACCCTCTGCCCTCCTTTTATTAAGATTTTTACAAATTCAGCTGTAGCCCCCATTTTAATGGTCAGTGAGTACTTACTAGCCTCCTGAATAAAATTGTTGTTAAAAAGGTGACCATGTAACCACAGCAACCAAGTACCATCAGCCTGTACCAGGTTTAGGCACAATGGTTCAAGCCAATTTACATATCTGCCAGTGCCCTCTAAGTTGGGGTGTTGCAAGCTGATAATCAAAAGGGAATGAGGAACTAAGTGGAACATCACCATCATCCTTTAAAGAATCTGAATTTAAGACATGCAGAAAGATGGCTATCATCGTAGCAAAGGAAGGAAGTGGAGAGAGAAAGTAAACTGAAGCCATGAGGCAGAAGAGGCAGCAAATACACAGAAATTATAATGATGCATAAAACTGCTCATCACCATTACCTGCAAGGGTTTCTATGTGCATAGATCTATATGCCCCATGTCAGAATCTCCTCTAAGTCTAAGAATCATCAATATTTAGAATTTCACTTACTCATCTACAAGTATCTCATTTTTACAAAAAAGAAATTGAAGCTAAAAAAAAAAAAGAAAGAAAGAAAAGAAACTGAAGCTTACACAGTTTATTTCACTTGCCAAGGCTGTCTAACTCCAAAACTTAGGACCTCTCTATTGCTCCAGGAAATCCCTAAAACAAAATAAAACTGAAGAGAAACAATATATGGTGAGCATGCAAAAATGGGGAAATGATTTTAATCTGAAATCAAAGAGTCATTGCTCCTGCACTTGCACTTGGGAATGGACTTCATTGTCAATTGCCATTTTACAAGTTTAGTTATATCTCAAAACATAACTAAAGCCTAAAAAAAAATTTTTGTTATTCCAAACAGTCTTTCAATCAAATCCGCAGTAGCACTTAGTATCAAATAAGCTTACTTAGTTCTACTTTACAGTTTAGTTCTGCTTATGAAGTGAATTGTGCCAATTTGTAGTAGAGTTTCCTTAATTAATGTGCAAACTCTTTCTTCTCTGTAATGAGCCTATGAGAAACTTCTTCTATCTAATGACCAAAGAACAGTCAGATTTATCTACTGAATTTCTGACGTTGCCCAGACTCAAGGTTAGTGCCTGAGAAGGCTCTAGAGATTCCTGCGATTTTATGGAGCAAAATCATACTATGACACAGATTCTTTTCAAAGGTGAATGCTTCATTCAGCAGTTTGCTTCACTTCCTAATACAATTGAAAAGTCATTTGCTGACAGTAAACCAGTGGCAGGTGTGTTTTTCTGTTGGCAGCTGTAGTTCTGACACGGATCACAGGCAAGCTCTGCTGGCAGTGCTAGAACATCTGGAGCATTTGGTCTGATTTCAAAAGCCAATTTGAGAGGACTGTCTTCTACCATCTCAGAAAACAAAATAAGGTATGGACACTGGGGACAAATTTGCATTGTGGTAGTACAATTTATTAGGTTCCTTATTTATTAAGTATGTATTTATTAAGGCCACAAACTATGCCAACACTTCTAATATCTGGGAAGAGTGTTTATAAAATAGATCATTGCAACCTTTTGCTTTTCCCAGGATCTTCTTTGATAATTCAAAAGCACTGGATTAATAGATAAAACTTAATATCTAGGTGTGCCGGGGTGGCTCAGTGGGTTAAAGCCTCTGTCTTCGGCTCAGGTCATGATCTCAGGTCCTAGGATCAAGCCCTGCATTGGGCTCTCTGCTCAGCAGGGAGCCTGCTTCCCCCTCCCTCTCTGCCTGCCTCTCTGCCTACTTGCGATCTCTCTCTTTCTCTCTCTGTCAAATAAATAAATAAAATCTTTAAAAAAAAACCTAAACTGGAAAAGATTATGCAGAGTAAAATAAGTCAAGCAGAGAGAGCCAATTACCTTATGGTCTCACTTACGTGCTGAGCATAAAGAAAAACATGGAGGGCATTGTGAGAAGGAAGGGAAAGGGGAATGGGGGGAACCAGAAGGGGAGATGAACCATGAGAGACTGTGGACTCTGAGCAACAAACTGAGGGTTTAGGGGGAGTGGGGGTGGGGGGCTGGGCAAGCCTGGTGGTGCGTATTGAGGAAGGCACGTATTGCATGGAGCACTGGGTGTGGTGCATGAACAATAAATCTTGTAACACTGAAAAAATAAAATAAACAGTTTTGGGGGAAAAAAACCTAAATATCTAATTCTTAGAAGTCTGTTTCTGGGAAATTCTTTTACTGATTTGCACAGAGACAATAATACTTAACTGTTAAGTATTAAGCATTTAATACTTATTGAATGGGTGGGCTAATTAAGTTTAGTATTCTTATCAAATTTCTTATAAAGAATAATTGTCATTGTTAACACACCTTATTAAAGACACCTTATTAAACACACCATTCTGCAAATATTGGACAAACAATGTCACTTAATTTCCAGAAACATCCTGCCATGTAGTAGCAAATGACATCATTCCCATTTAACAGATGAAGCTATTTACACTCAAAGAATTAAGACAGTTGTTGAAGCCCCATAAATAGGAAGTGGAAAACTGGTATTTTTTCCCAGGCTGGAATTCCAAAGATCATGCTCCTTCTACTGTGCTCTAAGTCCTCTAAATGACATTGTGGATACTCCTAGCTTCCTGAATTTATGAGGTTAGGCAAGAGAGCAAACAATTATCTTTTGCTACCAAGTAAATACAAATATATCAGACCATATTATCAATAGTAAGAAACTTCCTACCAAAATATTCATAGTGTGACCCATTAATACCTAGAGTTGTTTTTTTTTTTTTTTTAGAAAAAATGAGGCATCTCTTTGAAAAAAATTGATGGTATTTTGATAAGGTTTTCATTAAATGTGTAGATTGCTTTAGGTAGCATAGACATTTTCAAAATATTTGTTCTTCCAATCCATGAGCATGGAATGTTTTTCCATTTCTTTGTGTCTTCCTCAGTTTGTTTTATGTGTACTTTATAGTTTTCTAAGTACAGATTCTTTACCTCTTAGGTTAGGTTTATTTCTAGGTATCTTATGGTTTGGGGTGCAATTGCAAATGGGATTGACTCCTTAATTTCTCTTTCTTCTGTCTTCTTGTTGGTGTATAGAAATGCAACTAATTTCTGTGCACCTATTTTATATCCTGATACTTTACTGAATTCCTGTATGAGTTCTAGCAGTTTTGGAGTGGAGTCTTTTGGGTTTTTCAAACCAGAAAAGGCCCTGAATAACCAAAGGAATGTTGAAAAAGAAAACCAAAGTTGGTGGCATCACAATCCCAGATTTCAAGCTCTATTACAAAGCTGCAATTATCAAGACAGTATGGTACTGGCACAAAAACAGACACATAGATCAGTGGAACAAAATAGAGGGCCCAGAAATGGACCCTCAACTCTATGGTCAACTAATCTTCAACAAAGCAGGAAAGAATGTCCAATGGGAAAAAGACAGTCTCTTCAACAAATGATGTTGGGAAAATTGAACAGCCACATGCAGAAGAATGAAACTGGACCATTTCCTAACACCACACACAAAAATAGACTCAAAATGGATGAAAGACCACAATGGGATACAGCAATCCATCAAACTCCTTGGCAGCAACCTCTTCAACCCCAGCTGCAGCAACTTCTTCCTAGAAACATCACCAAAGGCGAGGGAAGCAAGGGCAAAAATGAACTATTGGGACTTCATCAAGATCAAAAGCTTTTGCACAGCAAAGGAAACAGTCAACAAAACCAAAAGACAACTGACAGAATGGGAGAAGATAATTCACAAATGTCATATCAGATAAAGGGATAGTATCAAAAATCTATAAAGAACTTCTCAAACTCAACACCTAAAGAATAAATAATCCAATCAAGATATGTGCAGAACATATGAACAGACATTTCTGCAAAGAAGTCATCCAAATGGCCAACAGACCCATGAAAAATTTCTCAACATCACTCGGCATCAGAGAAATACAAATCAAAACCACAGTGAGATACCACCTCACACCAGTGAGAATGGCTAAAATTAGCAAGTCAGGAAATGACAGATGTTGGCGAGGATGCAGAGAAAGGGAAACCCTCCTACACTCTTGGTGGGGATGCAAGCTGGTGCAGCTACTCTGGAAGACAGTATGGAGGTCCCTCATAAAGTTGAAAATAGAGCTACCCTATGACCCAGCGATTGCACTACTGGGTATTTACCCTAAAGATACAAATGTAGTGATCCAAAGGGGCACTTGCACCGGAATGTTTATAGCAGCAATGTCCACAATAGCCAAACTATGGAAAGAACCTAGATGTCCATCAACAGATGAATGGATAAGGAAGATATGATACACACATATACTCACACACAATGTAATACTATGCAGCCATCAAAAGAAATAAAATCTTGTCATTTACAACAACGTGGATGGAACTAGAAGGCGTTACGCTGAGTGAAATAAGTGAATCAGAGAAAGTCAATTATCATGTGATCTCTCTGATATGAGGAATTTGAGAAGTAGGACAGGTGATTGTGGGGGGTAAGGAAGAAAAAATGAAACAAGATGGGATCAGGAGGGAGACAAACCATAGAGACTCTTAATCTCATGAAACAAACTGAGATTTCCTGGGTGGGTTTTGGGGGTAGAAATAGGGTGGCTGGGTTATAGACATTGGAGAAGGTATGTGCTATGGTGAGTGCTGTGGAATGTGTAAGACTGATGATTCACAGACCTGTATCACAGGGGCAAATAATACATTACATACTAATTTAAAAAAAAAAAGATAAGAAAAATGAGGCGAAGAAGCTTAATATGTTTCAAAATTGAATAATTACAGCTAGACTAAAAAATTTAAATAATGCTCACAACTTCTCAACATGTATCAATTATTTAATTGATGATTATTGGCCCCTGTGAGAGTGAGAAGGGAAAATCAACAGCTTTAGGCACATACCTTCATAAAACAGAGCTTAAAAAACAAAAAAAAAAAAAACAAAAAAAAAACAAAAACAAAAAACAGAGCTTTTACATGGGAATTTTGCCTGCTTCTGATTCTATGACTTTTTAAAGGAATAAACTAGACCCTAGTAAGAACGCGACATCTGGAATTAATGTCATTTTGAACATTTTGTTATAGACTAGGTAGTAAAATTAAAGTCAAACTTCCACTTTCTCTTATTACAAGATTTCAAAAGAAAAGTGGGCAAAAATCCAAAAATATTAATTGCAAATGCCATTAACTTGCTCATGTGGGTGTGTGAAATATAGGAAACACTACCAAGTAATTTATCTTCAATGCCATGCCAATAAGGATGTGGCTTCTTCTAGTTCACATGCCAGAGAATGTCCATTCGAATGATATTTTAGCATTTTATGGATGAGTGTGTGACTAATGGATAGAGACTAATATATTCTTCCCCAACATTATTGAGACCAGAGTATTTATTTACTAGAGCACACGGTGACAAATGATTCTGTTTTAACATTTTTTTCCCTTTGATCCAAGTCACTCATTTTTTTAGATTACACTGGTAGCTATTTAGAAAAAAAAATCTTGACATGAGTTTTAAGGGGACATGCCAAGTAAATAGTGTAGGGTTAAATATCTTGAAAGAAATGCATTCTGGCACCACCCAAGAGAAAATGAACAATTATACCCACTCTGGCACCTGAAAATGTTGGTCGATGTTTGGCACCTGAAGAAATTACCCATGAAATGAACACTTGGGGATTGACTCATTAGAATTCAGCTCCACTGTCTTCAAATGAATAAGAATCTCTACACAGATACTGAGAAATACAGATAAAAATAATCTCAGAGGAAACGACAATGCTTCGTGACTGCAGGAAACTTAGGTTTAATGGAATTTGCTCCATAATACACACAGTTTGAAGGTATGAGTATAAGCCCATAAGGTCATAAATTTCAAGCCAAAGAAAACTATGTATATTTAATTGTTCAATGAAATAATTCCAATCAGGAAATATGGATTTTAATTTAACTTCCTTGCTTATAGTTTGTATTTTCTGTGTTTTACAAATTTTACTTTGTATCTATAACCTAGTCAAACATAGGTTGAGATTTTTAGTGTTTATGTAAAAAGGAACATAATTCTATATATTTATGCTGTATTTCAAGCAATTCTGTTTATCTTGATACTTCAGAATCTGCATCCTAGGATGACAGATTTTTTTTCTTTTTTTTGGATGACAGATTTAATAAGGATTCTTTCCTTTTGTTGTTTTCTTTTTTCTTCAATTTTTAAAGCTGGTTCTTAATATTGCAAACTACTTTTGTGAGGTTATGAAAATACTTTTAGATAGAAGAAATAAAAATAATATGATTCAACTATCTATAGAAATCAAGAACAAACTACGAGTCTTTCTGTTTTTATAATCACTTTTACATTTTTTCTATCATAACATATTCCCAGAATTTGACAGATTATTCAAACTTTGTGTGATTATAAAAACAACCAAATGTCTTTGGTGAAAACAAAATAGGGCATTAAACTCTGGCCCTGCTTCCTGGGATTTTGACGACCTTATGTTTTAGAGTTGTCAAGTATGGGACAGAGAGAAATCACATATATGAAAATGACCAAATAACTCTCCCTAAACACCTTCATTGATGGTGTCATCTATAGTAGGAAATCTATAATTTCATTTTTCAGCCCTCTGATATGCCAAACATATCAGATGGATTTATAAATATGCTACAATAGACACAGACTGAGTCATTTATTGGCTGCCTCCTCATCTGTGGCAACTCAAATGCTATGCTGTTAGGATTTACTTTTTTTTTTTTTCTTTTTTTCCTGCAGAATTTTTTTTTCTTCCCCAGGGGCTTCATCTTAGGATTTTCGAATACTTACATAAAAGAATCATAATCTTCTAATACTTATATTTATAAGTAAACAACACAAATCAAATTATTTTTATATCTTAAAGACTTACTTTTACAAACCCTTGAATTGTAGGAGATGAACATAATCTGCATATGTTAACCTTTTCAAAAACAGTTTTATATATCAAGATAAATTACAGTAATACAACCATAAGGATCTTATTCATTTGTACAGTGAATTGAAAGTAGTTACTCCTGCACAGCAATTATCAATAGTATTATGGATCAAATATTGTATCTCTATTGCCTTACATCCATGCTTCTTGATTATAGAATTCAACCCCTTGGAGAATATTTAATTGTTTACCTGAGATATCAAGATAAATAAACAAGGTGATTCTTCCCAGATATCGATTTTACATAGTAATACATAAATATTATTTTATGCTAAACAAATCCTGGATATTATATGATCTAGAATACAGGTATATCAGGGATTCAAAAGACTAAACACTATAAAATAAAAAATCAGTATGGTTTTAAAAGATTGAACACCCTATTTAAAGAAAGTTTGCACTTATACTAGGTCATTACTAATTATATTCTACAGATTGTCTCTAAAAGCTCAAGTTTGGGGTAAGGAAACATTTTGACTTTTGTGGAAAATTTTGAGAAACACTTTTCTAGGATGCCTTATTTCTTTATCATGGAAAAAGAAAAAAATGTCCAACTATTTGCTTTGGTTTATGTACTCTGACTCTAACACCATCTGTTGCCCAGGCACAGACTCTAGCAAACACAATAACTTGCCTTATGCCAGTTATTACAGATTCAAATACAAAAGCAGCAAGGCCACCAGCTTTATCCTCAAGAAGTGTAAAGTTCAGTGCAGAGGGAAATCATCAAGTAAATGTAAAGCCATAAAGTAATCAATCTAATAGGAATATGGTCAAAGCATAATGGGTAAATTAAGGAGCAATAAATAGGTCACCTGATGACTTGTGAAATATTTCACAGAGGAAGTGAAATATATGAAGGAATGATGGAGGAACAACTCTTTAGTCAGGCAAATAAATATACATGAGCTGGTCAGGTACAAGAGAGAATTACAGGGAGGATTGGTTGCTGGGGCTGGCACTGCTAAGGGTGGATTGTTGTGGTATTGAGAGACCCAAATGGGCAAACAGAGCAGCTAAGAGGGTTATTTGGTCATTTTCACTCATCTTCTTAGTAGGCAATAGCCTATTCAATTTGATTTGTGTATTCCCGGAGAGTTTTCATTCTCAAGTGGAACCACAGTTTGTTTTGTCTTTCAAAAAAATAAAAATTTTAATCTAGGAAGAATGCAGGATACCAACAAAGCATAATTAGCATACCAGATAACACTGGATGGCTGGCTAAGGATCATTCCTTCTTTCCACCTTTTTAAAGGAATTTTTTTTTTAAGTTCTTTCCTCCTTTGTGCAGCTATGAGCTTTTGTGGAAGCAGAACATATTTTCAGATGGAGAGGGTAAACATGATTGGTCTAAGCCCGCTGTAATTGGTTCTTTTAGTCTAGGGCATATGACATGTTTGATCAATGAGATGTGAAGAGATATTTGCTGGCAGGAGGCAGTCAGGTGGGACTTCTCAAAATAGCTTCCTTAATCTTAAAGACAAAGAAAGAAAGAATGCAAAGTCTCTATTCCTTTACTGGGTAACTTGTGTCTGGGTGTGAAACCTGAAACTATGACCAACATTTTTCACTGTTGAAGGAAGCTGGCCAACAACAAGCTTATGCCAAGAGGCAGAGTACAAAGATGAAAAAAACCTAGGTCCTTAATGATCAACGAATCACTGAATTGATCATTTGTGGAACTATTACAACTGCTCAATTTCTCATGATGTATGATTTTTTTTTTTTTTTAGGGTTTAAACAAGTTAGTTTCCTGGTACTTGTAACCAGAAACACTCCAACTATATAACAAGAATAACTAAGTGTAAAGCTTGAAAGGATTAAAAATTCACAGTACTCATCTACTTTGTCTGATATTTGAACAAAGGGAGAACCTGAGACAATAAATGACTCCTCTGATCTCACTCAATTAATTATAAGCAGAGTCAGGCTTCCTAAGTTCCACAAATACTCTGCTAACATACTTCAGTTTTATTTCAAAAATAGTCCTCTCTTATTTGTATAAAATTATCCAGCAGAGTGTGGTATATAATAACTAAGTGCTCAGTAATTACTGATGAGTACCTTACTAACTATGAAACTTTATTTTCAGCTTTGTCCAACAGTTTTGACATCAACCACCCAATTATGAAAATGAGGATGATATATACTACTTAGGTTAAACTCAGTGGGTTATACCTTCATGTTTTTCTGATTGCTTTGCTCTCTCTATGACCTTATACACAATTTCTTTACCACCATCGAATGCTCTGTCCTTTAACCCACTGATTGTAACTTATTTTAGAGTAACTCTTAACTTCTCTCTGATAAATAGCTAAAATTTTGATGGAGTGCAGGGAGTGGTACAGCAAAAAGAACTTCCCAGATAATGGCCCTTTTGTATCTAGAGGATGACCTTAGACCCTGTAAGCTCTCTTGAACTGTCAATTTCCTGCAGGCTCTGCCCACTGTTGAAGAGTTTTCCAACATTAACAAAATGCCTATTTCATACAAATATTTAATGTGTTTTGTTGAATTAATGGACAATAGAAAATGTCCAGGGATAGGTGAACAGAAGAGAGAAAAAGGCAAACACAGTGGGGAAAGTTAGCTGAGAAAATGAATTCTTCCAATATTCTCATTTTATGAGGTACCCAGTCTAAATTAAATCCTTTTTCTTGGGGCACTTGGGTGGCTCAGTGGGTTAAAGCCTTTTCTTTTGACTCAGGTCATGTCTCAGGGTCCTGGAATCAAGCCCCACATAGGGTTCTTTGCTCAGGGGGACCCTGCTTCCCCCTCTCTCTCTGCCTACTTGTGATCTCTCTCTGTCAAATAAATAAAATAAAATCTTTAAATTAAATCCTCTTTCTCAATCTTATTCTGCCTTGTCTTCACCTTCATCAAATAAAACAAAAACAAAACTTGATCTATGTGGTCATGTAATGCCCTAGTGATTTTTAGAATATATTAATATAATGAAATTGAAACCATTAATTGAAAGACACAATAATTTCTATATAGCAAAGGAATAAAAAGTATTTAAAAGAAGAAACTGGTTCACAAAGTAAGATTACTTTAAAAAATACATTTGAGTTTCAAGTTTAAAAAAGGCCGTCACCAGAGATTGGTATCGAGTGATAACAGTGGCAGTTTATTAATAATCTGTCATGTAAAGCTGACATATTATAAGCCGAATTCTGCTCAGCTTTACAATGAAATCCCATCCATTTTATTACTATCAGAATTAAAAATGTTCTGTTGCAAGGCTTTAGTAGGCTTAAATATGATTTAAAGCTCTTTTCTTCAATGCCTTTACTGCTTTTCCTACTACTTCATTATCAACAAGTCAAATCGACAAAAGTCTAATCTTGATTTTCCTGGATATCCATGGTATACCAAATAGGGGGCAAGATAAAACACACATGTTTATAGAGGTTGATAAGTTTGCCTTTAGACAAATAGAAAAGCCTTAGCAACTAAATTACTTGTTTCTGACATGTTGGGAGCAAGGAGAAGGCTAGATTTAGTGTGGAAATAATATAGGCTAAGTATTAAAAGTTAAGCCCAGAGAATTCACAGATGGATAATTCATTTAATCAGAGTTAGATGTGAGTTAACCAGATAGAAACAATCTATTCAAAGGTGTAAAGAGGTGATAGTCCATATGTATTCAGACTAGAGGATTTAGATGAGACATTTTATAAGTAAACATCAGTGAACCAGATTTTCATAAATAGTAGTCGAAGTTGAACTTCCATTTTTTATATGTATTGCCCAATTTGGCTATGGAGGATTACATCACCACCAGTTACCTCACATATTCAACATGACCTCTGTTAGTCTCAGGTTTCCAAAGGTGTGCTATGTGGATTTGAGAGATGGGTTAAAAGGCATATGAGCTACTCCAGTTGCTAGAGAGATTAAGAACTCATACACAAACAAATGGACAGAGTTCAGAGATTTCAATGTAAAATTTGGGATGGCAATCAGTAAAGAAATAAGTAACACTTTTTACTATAAATATGCTGTTAGAGTACTAGTTTTCATCCATCAGATATTCAAAAGTATTCTTATTACTAAATCTCAAGGCCATAATCTCAGATTCATTTTTCTTTATTCCATGATTAAAACCTTTTTCATGTGATACTTGAGAATTTTTTCTGTTTTTAGAACTTCACAATTAAAATATAAATTTTCTGAAAGATACTAAACTTAAATATCTTTTATTTAAAATATTAATCATCGGATAGCAATATTTTAACACCTACCAACAGATAAGATTGCATGAGAGGAGGGAGGGAGAAAAAGGTATAATAGGAAGTAAATATACTACCCAAGATAAAATTTTGCCATGGATAATAGAAATGAAAGTGCGTGTGTGTGTTTCTCATTCATTGGAGAAAACATTATACAATAGTACTTGTTAATAAATATCTAAAGAGGAGAGCTTTAGAAGTTCAAAAAAGAGTAGAAGAGAAGTAGAAGAGTACAAGCCTCAGTTTTTTCCCCATTCTACATTCAGGTAATGGGAAGTGACAGTTTTTAAACTTTCATAGTTCAAGAATAGACAATTTTAATTGAATTTCCATAAACTGTCACTGACTCATGATAATTGGCTATGTGGCTGAGAGTTTACTCACAATGTGAATATAAATGGAAATTTTGATCAAGATAAAAGTGTCTTTTCTATAAAACATTCTGAAGATCAAGGTGAGGACTTCCTAAGGAGCTGGATTTATTGGCAGTATGTGTGCACAAAGTGTTAAAGAAAAGTACACAGCATTGGATTTAGGAAAACCTTCTGGGATAATTCACGACGTATTGAGACTGTAAACAAATTTATAGCCATTAGCTTCCATGGGCTGGAGAGTTGTGGCATGTATGTGTATACATATGACCAATGGGTTACGATAGTTTTTTTTTTTTTTTTTTTTCTTTTCTTGGTCCTTAACATACTACTAACATTTGCCCTTTGGGAAGGTAACTAATTCAAAAACTCATTAGCTTCTCCTTGAAGAAGCTTAAATGATTTTTCCTTTTCTTTCCTATCTCACTCACTCCTTCAGTTTCATTTGTTATAGTGAAATAGCATGAGCTTTGAGGGCTATCATGCTGGTAACATATGGAAGTCATGGGTATCTTAGAGTCACAGAATTTCATTCAATGAGATGAATTCAGCTCATTCAGCATGAGCTTTGAGGGCTATCATGCTGGTAACGTATGGAAGTCATGGGTATCTTAGAGTCACAGAATTTCATTAATGCCTCTCACAGGGGCACCTAGGTGGCTCAGTGGGTTAAAGCCTCTGCCTTCAGCTCTGGTCATGATCTCAGGGTCCTAGGATCAAGCCCTGCATCGGGCTCTCTGCTCAGCAGGGAGCCTGCTCCCCCCTTTCTCTCTGCCTGCCTCTCTACCTACTTGTGATCTCTCTCTCTGTGTGTCAAATAAATAAATAAAATATTTAAAAAAAATAATGCCTCTCACAGAGATTGTATGAAGATTAAATAAAATAGAAAGTGGTTCATTTCAACTAAGTACTTTAATAGGAGAGTCCCTTTTTCTCCTTATTACTGCCTCTTATTCACATTTTTAATTCCTTGTTTTCTATCTACTGCGCTTTCATATAAAAATATACTCTGCTCTTCATTCCTCTCCAAAACAATTTCCCAAAAGGTGTTCTAAAAACAACTTATGTCAAAATCACCTTGGGATGCTTGATGAAAATGTCACTTCTCAGGCTTTACTCCAGATCTTACCAAATCAGACATCCTAGATAACTGAAAATGTGTGTTTTAACAAGCTGGCTCTGAGAAATGTGCATACTAAATTTGCATACAATCGATTTAAGCCAATATGCTTACACAATAGTTTTAAATGTCTTCTATTATGCTCTAGCACCTCTTCTCTGGTAAATCTTAATCACAGCTGGCAAGCTGACTTCTAAATTTAACATAAGAAAAACTAAAAGTAGGAAATGAATTAATCGCTCTTCACAACAACTCAGCCTGGAGAGAGATGATGGTGTGAGTACTGTATCCACTCGAGCACTCACCAGCAACCTGTGGTTGACTCTGCCTTTTGTGATTTTTTTGACCTATATTCTGAATTCCTTGTATTCCTTTTCACCAAATACTAATAAACTAATGCTTACTCATCGTTTCCTTTCTTTTTATATCCTGTTAGAAGAAAAAATATCTTAATATAGTCCAGAAATTATAAAGGACAATGTTTATGGGTAAGAAGACAATTTTGTGGGGTGCCTGGGTGTCTCAGTGGAGTAAAGCCTCTGCCTTCAGCTCAGGTCATGATCTCAGGATCCTGGGATTGAGCCCCTCATCAGGCTCTCTGCCCAGCGGGGAGCCTGCTTCCCCCTCTCTCTCTCTGCCTGCCTCTCTGCCTACTTGTGATCTCTCTCCTCTCTGTCAAATAAATAAATAAAATCTTAAAAAAACAAAGAAGACAATTTTGTCACTCTTCTCTGAAAATGTGAGCATTTAAACTACAGCGCCAGCAATTAAATAAAGTAAGTAATTTTATATTTCTTGGAATTTGTAAATGAACTTCCTGAATATTTGTCATTGCTTATTTTTTATAGATGAAATAAAACTGCTTAATATAATAGAATTAATATGGCATACATTTGATGTAAAAGCAACTCATTTCAAACCACAAGTTCAATTATTAGTGGTTGAAAACACATGGATATATTGAGTCTAGTTCCATAAGGATAAATTTTTAAGATTGTATCAGAATATTGTCTGGGTCTTCAGTTACATAATTATTTTCTCTAGGAAGCTCAGAGAACTTAGAATGAATGAGTGGAATGCACTAGGCTAAGCAGTATTTTAACATAATTTTTGTTTCAGTTAAAATCATTGATGCTGACCATAAAAAAACTAATACCTGTTAATTTTCTAGATTCCTCTTCTCAGAAAACGTTATTTAACCTTTATTATTTTGATAAGTGGAGAGTAACATGCTTTAATAACAGAATAAATGTTTCTTTAAAATGTAACTCTAGCAAGTAATAATGATCATATTAATTAGACCATTCCTGGATTAAAGATAAAGGTCAAAGACAAACCATAAAAAAAGTCTTGAACTCTGGGGTGCCTGGGTAGCTCAGTGGGTTAAAGCCTCTGCCTTTGGCTCAGGTCGTGATCTCAGGGTGCTGGGATTGAGCCCAGCATAGGGCTCTCTGCTTGGCGGGGGGCCTGCTTCCACCTCTCTCTCTGCTTATCTCTCTGCCTACTTGTGATCTCTCTCTATCAAATAAATAAATAAAATCTCTAAAAAAAAAAAAAAGTCTTCTACTCTTCTTATTATTCTGGTATTGCATCTACCAAAATGCGGTAGATATCATTAGTGCTGTGCATTTTTATTAGAAATGTGGTCTGTCAGCATCAAGTAGCAAAACCTACACTACTATTCCAGAACTGGACAGGCAATTCCTGGCATCCTCCTTCGCTATGTTCCTGCTTTATTTTCTGATGATTTGGTTCCAAATATAATTTCTCCATTGAACTCTTTCATATTAACTTCTTTTAAAATATATAACTAAAATTTTTTCAGGTTTCTTTTATGATATAATTGTGCCATTTAAAGCCCAAATTAAAAACGATGTTATCTATCAGGTAACATTGAATTAGGAACATCCAAGGCTCTTAAAATGAATTCGTGTTTTCTCATTGTTTTTACTGCTACTTCTACTTAATGCAAAAACATGTAGATGACATTTTCTTCAAATTCTTTTGGTTTGGTACATGGTACTCAAGAAAGTATTTATATATGTATTATTATTGTCATTATTATTAGCAGCTAAGAGATAGAATACTCATGTACATAATCTTTGTTACACAACTACAGGGACTAACCTCATAGTCACAGATATACACATAGTCAATAGGTCAGTTTGTCGAAACACTCATTTAAGAAAAGATCTCA
>CM053615.1:27475395-27509513 GCA_028646535.1 Procyon lotor
TGTACCCTGGGGAAAATAATACATTATATGTTAATAAAAATTTAAAAAAAAAAAAAAAAAAAAAAAAAAAATGCATTTGTATGTAATATTCAACTGTAGTAGTGCTTTAGAAGTTAAATGATGAATATACTCAAATCCAAAAGCTCATAAAAAGAATAAACTTGTATATGAAGATTTATTTAACTCAAAAAAAAAAAAAATTAAAGATGAAATTACCAGTTGAAAAAAAAAAAAAAAAAAAAAAGAAAAGATCTCAATATGATAAATGAATTGCTAAGATTTCAATGACTTGGCCAAATGCAATGTCTTTTTCTGCTGTTGTGGTTGTTGTATTATTTGTGATGCACTTAACAGTCATTTAAGATATAATAACCCTCTCAGCTAATAAAGAGGGAGAGCTGTAATTTGAACACAGGCCCCTTAGCTTAAGAAATTACTTTTTTCCCTTTTATTTCTCTGATATTGTGCTTTTTTATTTCTCCTCCAATGTCTAAGCTTTATGAAATTTCTTCATTCTATAATGATTTTAAGGACATCTGTCTGGCTCAGTCTGTAGAGCATGTGACTCTTGATCTTGGAATTGTGGGTTTGAGCCCCATGTTGGATGTAGAGATTACTTAAAAATAAAATGAATAAAATGAAATGAAATGAAACAAAATAAAATAATGATAGTTATTGATTGACAGGATTTCAAATACTACATTCAAAGTTATGAATTTCATGTGCATATATTTAGTTCTAGATACCAAGGCATACTTGTACATGTCTAAGAATGTCCCTTTTGCTCTGGCAATAGTTCTCAACACAGAAACATTCTTACCTATTAGTGTGCACTTTCATTGCTCTGATGTATGTTATTCTAATTATTTTGGATACATAACATACATATAAAGGCAGATGTATTTACATTAGTAGGAATACCCCACATATATTAGTCTTTCCAGTTATTTAGTTTGTATGTAATGTAAATGTATGTAATGTAAATTTGTAAAATGTAAAAAATTACATTTTTTTAATACAAAAGGATTTATTAAAAAACCAGTAAGACACTACTACATCATGGCACTGTCACACTGGGCTTTTAACACGGGACTTGCTCTACAATACTGGGGGGGAGGGGCATAAAACACAAATTGATTCTGAAGCATAGCAATTAAGAAATAAAACAATGAAAGCAAATGTTTTTAATGAGAACTCAGAATTAAACTTCAGAGGGAACCAACGTCATACTTCCATTCAGGGACTTGATACAAAAAATTTAGTTTGAACGGCTATTAGCAGGTGGCAGGAGCCACCTTTAAATTCACCGTGCTAACTTCTGTAAGTTTATTCCATTCTCACTGATGAGAACAGAGGCTTTCCAATTGTTTTTTCATCAATAAATTATGCTAACCTATTTTAAACACAGATGATACTGCAAAACATTTGGTAAACCTTCCTAACAAATTCCTTCTGACCTTGTTCACCCAGTGTTCCATAGGAAAATGGCCAAGTGAGAGGAACATACACTTGTAGCCATTTTTGTATTTGTTTCCTTTGCTATCTAACCATTACCATTGGCTTTTCCTGAGAGTCTAAGTCACCACCAGTACTATGCAACACCTCTCTAGGAGCTATAAACACTCTGGCTTTTCTCACACAACAAAAGGAAATCCTTTGAAGTCTAAAACATGGAGTTTTCCCCAAGGAACCAGAAAAAAAGGTAAGAGACCCCTAAACCAGAAGTAATTGGGTTTATAGAATACAGAATCCTAAGCTATCAGCTACCACAGACAGGCTAGGCTGTCCTCCCATATGTCACTATCATACTTTCTCCCATCTCCTTTAAGGGGAGAAGTTCTAAGTATAACTAGCTGTCTTTGAAGAAAACAGATGATGTTTTATCCATGCACAGGATAAAAGAAATCTTTCTTCTTTTGGAGAATCAGTGATATGTTGTCAAAAGTCTCAGATGCTTCAGCATTTACTCAGAAGCTTCTTCTTTTATTTTTATGTAAACAAATATATCATCAAAAAATTCCAGAACTCAAGAAGCCTTAAAAATCATGTTGCCTCACTATCACATGTTATAAATGATAAAATGAAGGCCAAAAGGCTATACTCCTAGAAAATCTTATTAGATGAAAACATTCCCCTTATCTGCCTTCACTACCTAGCATATTCTTTCTATAAGACCTAGCTCAAATTTTGCATCTGTGAGGTAGGATACCTTCACAGACTACCGTAGGCACCTACCATCTCTGGTAAATCTCTCTTAGACTGTGAAGTCTTGAGCAAGTTTCATATTTTCTTTTAATCTCAATTTTACTGGAATAAGCAACAATCCCTCTCTCTCTTAGGGATATTGTAACAATTAACATAAATAATTATTGTAAAGGATTTAGCACATTTCCTGGCATACCATGCATGCTCAACAAATATTACTGTTGTTGGACTAATATAATCCATGCATCCACACACCCTTCCCTTTCACTAATTTGGGAGTTCCAAAATGAGCTCTAAATCAGTTGTTAGCCCAGTGATTAGCACTGGGTTGTGCACACTTTACCTTCAAGAAGTCTGTGTTGAACACGTTAAGGAATGAATAGTCTCACATGGTTGGTCCCTGGTAAAATCCCTTCTCCATCATGTATCCTTCAGAATAGGCACAGTGCCATTTAATCCCTTAATCAAAATTATTACCAAAAGTTTAAAATAGTGAACAAGCGAGTGTTTTTGTTATGTGTGTCCTTAGCAAAGTCAAGATTTTTTTTGTTTTACTTGAGAAATTTCATACCAAGTATAATAAACGCGTCCTTCTATGATTTCTCAAGAAGAAAATGTAGTCCCACCCAAATATATTAGATTTTATCCTTAATTTATATTCAACCTTTTCCTGATGCTGTAGTTTGACCTGAAAATTTTGAAGTTATATCTCTATTTCATGCGTGGGCAAATGCTCTAGCAATAGTATTCAAAACAATTTTGCATGGTAAGCTTTTTATATAACATTTTACCTGTCATGCTTGAAATTTACATTAGAAGAACAATTGACTTCCTTACTTAATGATACCTTTAAGGGACTATGAAAATTCATGAATAAAATTATATTTTATCAATAATTTGAAGTAAAGAATCTTACTTAAATGATTCAGTTAATAGATAAATGCATACTTAAATATAATAAATAAATATATGTATGTGTTATAATTATTTTCAATTTAAAAAAAATACGAAGTGAGAAAAAAATCAATGTTCATAGTGATAAACATGTTTACTTTGCTATTGGAAAAAGACTCACTATAAAATTATGATGCCATAAGAAACCCTTCACTATCACAGATTTATATCCAAGCAGTCATACAGATCCTACGAACATGGGAAACCAATGCTATTAATAAGAGACATATTAAAGCCTCTTTAGGTTAGAAACAAACCTCAAAAAGATTTTTGTTTGAATTAGGTATCAGTTGATTATAAATGTTATCACTTATAATAAGAAAAAATAAACTCAAAATATCTTACTTCTTGGCTTCAGAGATTTATCAAAATAAAAAGACCCTCTTAGCTAATATATTTCATACAACACTTTCAGAGAGTCTACCTTAGGTAAGTTCATTTTATAGATTTCACAGCAGGGGGAAAAAGCTAATTTTAAAGATCTAGTTTTGGAAAAGAAAATTAGCATTGCCTAGGGGCGCCTGGGTGGATCAGTGGGGTTAAAGCCTCTGCCTTCAGCTCAGGTCATGATCTCAGGGTCCTGGGATCGAGCCCCGCATTGGGCTCTCTGCTCAGCAGGGAGCCTGCTTCCCCCTCTCTCTCTCTGCCTGCCTCTCTGCCTACTTGCGATCTCTCTCTCTCTGTCAAATAAATAAATAAATCTTTTTAAAAATTATAAAAAAAAGAAAATTAGCATTGCCTTTAAATTGTAGCTATTCAGAGCTTGTGATTTCTCCATTAATTCAGGTATTATTAAATGGTGTTTTTATGATTTGGGGAAAAGGGTGGTGGGGAGGTGGATTCCATTTATGCTGCTTCAAAATATTTAGGGTATCTGTGTTTTATCTCTCTCTTCTTCTCTCTCTCACACCATTACTCTTATAAATATATGTATCCAGCATAATAGGAGTATCAACAGAATAATAATTATTGTATCTTTTAAAAGTTGATATAGAGTTTGAAGTAATAGATTTCTTCAACCTCCTCAGCCTTTCTTCACCCACTATCTTGTTCTATTCCCTTTTACAATGGTGCAGATTATTGTCCATCTCAGGGCACTTGGCAAGAATGTTAGAAAACCAGCAAGGGGCGCCTGGGTGGCTCAGTGGGTTAAAGCGGTTATCTTCAGCTCAGGTCATGGTCCCAGGGTGCTGCTCTCTGCTCAGCAGGGAGTCTGCTTCCTCCTTCTCTCTGCCTGCCTCTCTGCCTACTTGTGATCTCTCTCCTCTCTGTCAAATAAATAAATAATTTTTTTTTAAAGAGCTCTTTGAATGAGAAGTCATATGCTTAAATGACAACTTTTTCTGAATTTATCAATCATGGCTAAATATCATATGCTGTTCTCAAGATTATAATTAGGGACATGCTGGACTAAAATGGAATGGTGCGGTCTGGATAGAATTCAAACAAATTCTAAGGTCAAGATTTCAGGTAAATGTGTTAAAATACAGATAGGCTTATGATAGTGCGGATAAATGTAAATTATGATATACTTATACTACTAAATAAATGAAATGAGGCATCAGGGACTACATGCTACAAACACAATTTCAAGACAATCAGCTGTCCCCACCCTCACAAACAGATATAAGGCATGCCAGGAAAGTTTTCGTTTCCAATGTTTTCAACTTTGCCAAAAAAGACAGATACAAATGTACAGAAACCTCTTTTCAAGTTAATGAGGGAAAATGCTCCGTTTTCATTTCTCCTCTATCAGATTCCCTCTAGTTTAGAGATGTGATTATCTAGGGAAGTTAATGATGATGACAGAAGTTTATAGAGATCTTTCACTTTCCACTTATTCTAGTGAATTCCTCCTTCCATATTGTATTGATTTGTGCTTATATTCAGTGGTGAGAGGTCATGTTAAAGTTAAAATTCTTAGCTCAGTAAAACAACCTTTTCCTATTCTCTCCCCCACGTGTTTCTTTAAAGAATGTCAGCCATTGCTACTCTTTTCCATTTATCACTGCTCTGATCACACTGTAAATCCATTTTATAATCCCAGATACTGTTGAAGTCTGTTGTTTTAAAAATATATTTAATCTCTACCTCATCCCATACAATGCTTAGGCCCCAATGTTTACCATATGCCTTTGCAATGTCAATCCATACATACTCCTACACACATCAACCCAGGACAATTAGCTCAAATAGTCTGGGTTGCTAGACCATTGACTTGAATGAATCCTTAGAATGTCCAGTATTGAATCCTTATTCCTTACTTCTAATTTGGTTTTCATCTGAAGGAACATAAAAATCACACTCTGAGAATAAGATAGGACAATACATTATCAATCCCAAATGGAGTTATTGATTCTTTTACCAGAGCCTGTCTCCCAATTTCATCTTGACCAACTTGGTTGTGAATTGTTTTGTTATACAGCCAATTGCTCTAACCTAGGACTCATGCGTGTTGCCTCTTTTTCTCTTACCATCTACATCCAATCGGTTATTAAGTCCTTTGGGTTCTGCCTCCAATAGACTGCAAATCCATCTCAGTGATCCCATCCTGATCTAGGACATCACGTCTTTCTCTCTTGGAAATTTTCAAGCGTCTCCCCCTAAATGATCTTCCTACTTCTAGACTTACTTCCCACAAATTCATTCTCCAAAAAGCACTTACCTTAAAACATAAATAGAATTACCACACACTTTTGCTTAAAAGCATTCGATGGCTTCCAACTGTATTTACAATGAAATCAAATATACTTGTCATAGACTGCGAAGCTTACCTCATTTCAAGCCCCTCTCTTTTTTTACTTACTGTAGTCCAGCTCCACTAACATTCTTTTATTTCCTTGAACATGCCAAGGTTCTCTTTAATTCAGAGCCAAGAAATTACATTATACCCCCTTCCTTTCTCTATTTCTTCATGTGGTGAACTCATCCTTCATTTAAAATTATTAGCTTAAATACCAATTCCTGTCCTCATTATTCTATATTTGAGAATGTTTTTCTTCATGACATTTATCAAAGTTGAGATTTATTTTGCACGTTTAATTCTTTTTTCCCCATTAGACTGTGAAATCAATGAGATAAAAATTCTGTCAGTTCTGCCATTGTGACATGAGTTAGCCATTTTACTAGCATACAGTAAGTTCTTCACAAGTTAATGGAAAGAAAGAAAGAGAGAGAGAAAAGAGGGAGAGGGAACAAAGAGAAGAGAGAAGAATGGTTGGAAAAGGAATGTGTGGAGAAAAAAAATTTGATTTCGTGAAAAAAAAAACAAACAGTAATCTCTTTAGCTCATATACAATTGTTTTTCCTATATAGCAAAAATTTACAAAGCATTTGCTACTGCCAGATACTGTGCCAAGAACTAAAAAATATTTTTATTTTTCAGGGGGGAACCTAATATTACTTTAACAGTTAAACAAAATAAATATATCATTGAAAAGGCCAACAGAAATAAAAGAAAAAACAGTCTTTTGTGCACCTAATCACTTTATTCTCAAGTTTAATCTTCATTTATGTTAGCAAAACTTTAGCTATATAATTTTTTTCTGATTTTCTTTTTTTCACCTTTTTAGTAAGTGTTCATGTTCTCAGATTATAATTTTATTGCATTATTCAATCTTTTAATTTTGGGTTCAAGCTATGCATAATAAAACAATCTATGTGTTTATAATTCTTCAATGTAACTGTTTTCCTTCATGCAGCATGTTAATTACATGTCTTTGAACTTTATTTGTCCCCAAACTCTATCATCTCTGTGAAAATGAAGTCAAGTATATTTAACTAGCATCAATTACTTGTATCTGTTTTATGTCTCAAGTGCATTTTTTCCCTTTAACTATCGTTTACCATCAGGGATGCCTTCAGATATTAAATCCTAAAGTGTTTGTGTAAACTATGCGAATTTCACAGATAAACTCATTAATAAATTTGTTACTTAGCTATCTGAAATGGCCAGTGAAGGATCAGACATATTAATGCTACATAAAGTCTTTGTACCAATCTTCAAGATACCTTTCTGTGTTTCACTGCTGTTCTTTTTGCTCTAATTGCCCCACAGAGATCAGTAATTTAGTAAAAGTGAAAATCACCTAATTAGCTTTTAATTAGTATGTACTTCATATTTCATCATCTTTGGCTACCGAGGACAGGGAAGTCTAAAAGAAAAGAAAAGAAAAAGCTTTTTTTTAAACAGTTCTTTTTTTTTTTTTTTAAGATTTTATTTATTTATTTGACACAGAGAGAGAGATCACAATTAGGCAGAGAGGCAGGCACAGAGAGAGAGGGAGGCAGGCTCCCTGCTGAGCAAGAGAGCCCCCCCCACAATGCTGGTCTCCATCTCCTGCCCTGAGATCATGACCTAAGCCTAAGGCAGAGGCTTTAACCCACTGAGCCACCCAGGCGCCCCTAAACAGTTCTGATACAAATTCCACACTCTTTAAATTTTTGAAAATAAATTAAATACTATCTTTAGCTTCAAGGATTTTTAATCTGTGAACCTTACATTCTTATCAGATTTTTCAATATCATAAAGATTTAAAAATAATAACTAATTATTAAAAACAGCTTAGGGGTGCCTGGGTGGCTCAGTGGGCTGGGGCCTCTGCCTTTGACTCTGGTCATGGCCTCTGGGTCCTGGGATGGAGCCCCACTTCGAATCAGGCTCTCAGAGAGCCTGCTTCCCCCTCTCTCTGCCTGCCTCTCTGCCTGCTTGTGATCTCACTCTCTCTCTGTCAAAATAAATAAATAAAATCTTAAAAAAATAAAAACAGCCTATTATATGGTTTGCTTTTGTACTTCTATTGTTTGAGTTAGGAGTTACTCCAAAGTTAATCAAATAGCTTGTGTTATGGAACCAGAGATTAAAAAGAAATGGCCAAAATTGGATAAATGAATATGAAATTATTGAACTTTCTGTTTTAAATAATTACTTAATTCCATTATGTTTCATTACATCTCTTGAGTATTTCAAGTATTCTGGAGACAATTGAAAGTATTTAAATAAAGATGAATACTTCAAGAGAAAAACGCATGCAATTCAAAATCATGCATAATAAGACAATACAATCTGTGACTCAAATTTTTGATACATAATACTGGCATAATACTGATTTTTATCAAGAACAAAACAGGTACGAGGTGACTTCTGTGTTGTCATGGAAAATGTTATACATATATATGTCTCAAAAAAATAAAATCTCAATGTAGTACACACAATAGTGTTCTGTAGCTAATCCATTTGGCTGTATTTATCATGGCTATTACATGTTTATGCAACTTATTAAACATAACATTTCGGAGACAGCTAAATACATTTTAATATTTTTATTTGAATACTAAAGAGACTAATTTCTGAGTTTTTTAATGATTCTGTAGATTATTTTGCAGAGTTTGCTTCACTTACTATATGCTGAAAACAAATTAACATAATATATTATGGTTAAAGTCAAATATTAATTTTGTTATGCTGCTAAATACTAATTTCAAAATTATAACAGATGGCCACATAACTGCTTGTGGTGAATGACCAAAGTAGACAATACATAAATACATGTCTAAATTTTATAAAAACTACAAATGGGTTATAAATAGGAACATTAAATTATTAAATATCAACATCTTCATATTTATTTATGAATTTTACAATAAGAGTTAAAATATACACAGAGCAATTACTATTCTATGAAAAGCTATCCAAGAAGCTATCTTAAACATACAAGATAATAGCGCTATCCTTACAATTTAATAATAGAATAATATCTTTAAACCTGGAAATTATTAGGTGTAAAAGTCTAAATAATAAAGCTTTTAGAGAAATTGTATCAAAATATTTTAGCAACCACGGCAAAGGCAGGTATTTCTCTCTTTTTTAAATATTTAATATTAATTTAATATTTATTAACTAGGATACAGAAAGCCCTAAGATAAGATAAGCCCTTAGATAAGAAATAAACCTAATTGAGAGTTTCCATTCACCAAAAGACATCACTAGGAGAGTACTAAGATTACCCTCTAAGTGCTTTAATATACAATATAAATATCCAGTGGTATGCCAGGAAATGTTCAGCAACTAAATTTTCTTTTTTTTAATGTTTGCAACTATGTGTGGTATAAAAATTACTACTATGGCAGATTTTCAAACTACCGAGCAGCTCTCAAAATTCCTGATAATTTAACAGTTGGCTCTTGTGAATCGGTTTGAGCTACTAACTCCATCACAGAGGATTCAATACCCATTATATATATAATGAAAAAGGAAACATACTATAGTAAAAAAAGGGTAAGTCTTAACACTTCTAAAAGGAGAATATTCATATGATAATCATCACAAATATAAATAATCATAAAAGTGCCATCAATCTTCAAGGTATTCAAATAAAAATATTTTATCTTATATTTCTATAAACACATTGGAATGACTAAAGTAGAAGGATGAAAAATTCTACATGTTAGTGAATATATGGAGCAATTGAAATCTCACGTCTTACTTCCAAAAACCAATACAACCACTTTGGCAAACTATCAGTATCTACTAAAGTAGAACATATGCATATCGAATATATCCAACAAAATACATGTATGTGTTTCTTAAAAGACATGTTCCAAATGTCCATAAAACCACTATTCATAAGAACCAAAGTCTGAAAGCTTACCTGAATGCTTATAAATTGGAGAAAGGATCATAATTTGGTTCATTCACATAGTTGAATACTATGCAGCAATGAAAATGAATGATTTATCACTGCATAAATGTAATGCTGAGCAAAAGAGGCAAAGTAGTAACTACTGTATGACTTCATTTATAGACCATAAAACAAGAAATAATCTATCCTTCTAGAAGTCAATATAGTGCTTATTTTCCATGGATATAGTTACCAAAAGAGTACTTATGCAATGAGCTTTAATGTTCTTCTTTTTTTATGTGAGAACTGGTTATATGATGGTTATATGGGTGTGTTCATTTTGTTAAAATTTACTGAAGCTGTATATTTAAGATATGAGCAAGGTAAGAGATGATAAATAATGATAAATGTAATTCAAAAAAATATTTGAAATATTTTAAAAATATTTTGACATATTTTATAAGTTGAATTTACTTGTCAGAAAAGTTCAGTTAGTTATATTTGTAAAATATGTTATAATTTTACAATAATTTTTGTGATTAAAACTATTGCACTTTGCATATATAAATAATGTATTTCATAAAAAAATTCTTCCATTATCAACAGAGTCCAGTAGAGCATGGAATTTTCCCTTATTTCTATTTGACACTTGTTTTAATAATCATATGTTGAGTGTCTCAAAAAAATCTAAGCAAAGCATATACCTTAGAATTTCCCCGAAGTGGTTATTGTCTATAGTCACTTAAAACAACCTCTTCAAGATACATTTCAATAAGGCTGCATTATCAAATTAACAAGTTTACTCAATCACCTCTGTGTTTCTGAAGAAATCATTTACCTGAAAATATAAAATGTATGACACAATTGTCCTTATTATCCGCATTTTATTTTTATCAGTTAAAAGCTAAATCTTTACTATGTTTACTATTAAAGAAGAGATAAACTGAAAATTCTCTTACTAAAACAATAAAAATGAAATTGTTTACTTATGTTCTGTAGTAATTAATTATAAGTGGAATCCAAATTCACATGTGTTATTGAATACATTAACCAAAGAAATTGACAAATTAATAAGTCCTATAAGATCATCTTAGAAGTTGCTGATTACTTCTTATCTTTTCTATTTCCATAGTTACATATTTTACTTTCAACTTTTTAAAGCTCCAAAATCAAGCTTTCATAGAGGAATCCAATTTTGATAAGTCTTGACAGGTGATAAAATAAGTTCTCCTTTCAATAACTCATTGCCTCTATTCACTGCCATCAAATGGACCTCATTATAAAAAATTTTAATATATAAAATTGTCATTCATGTCCAAAGAACTTTTCTCAATAGTATAAATCTTACCTTTCTGGACAATGCCTTCAAATTCACTTAGAGCCTATCAAAAACTATTTCAAACGACTGTTGTTATAACCTACCCAAGAACATAAACATTTAATAGAAAATATCACACAATTTCTTCAACATATATGTAAAAGTATGGTAATGTATCAAGGGAACTATGCAAATTACCTTTATATTTACTGGTATATTTACTGATATATCAAGCAGGAATAATAAAGGGGAAAAAAAAACCTCAAAACTTGAATGTATTAATTATTCTCTTACCATAAGTTCACAGGTTAGGAATTCAGACAAAAAGTTCACCACCCTGAGACCTGAAAAGTATAAGCAAAAATATTTTCTGTCAGTACGGGCATCATATTTTAATTCAAGCATCACAAAATGTTAAATAGTGATTCAATATTATGAAAATTTTTCTTTGTATGAGTAATTAGTATACACATAATCTGACAAATAATTTTGACTACAACATTCCTCTAAAGTAGCATTATTATTACTAGGCTCACATCAAACTATTGTGATTTAAGATTAATTACTCTAAGTTGAGCTCTTTAATTCAGGGATGACAACCAAGTAGACAAATTTTATTGTCTCCTTTGTTTCCTGTGGAACTCTGGGTGATGGGCACATTTGCAAAATTTATTTTGCATATATTACAGAACCTTCTTTGTTACCTTTATTTAGCAGTTTGAAGTGTATGCACATGCATACACATACACACATGCTATGCATGTGGGTGTACATACACACATATGCAAATGTGGTTATCATACTACAATCCTATATTTATCTTTGTTTTATCTGTTTAAATCAGTGGAGAATATATAACTTTCCATGAACATAAATATTCTCTATCATAATATAAAGACTTCATAGTACTCCATAGTTTGTTACACACCTTAAATTGTTTAAGATATTTGATTTAACAATAACACTATATCATATTGATTAATAGTAAATTGAACCATTTAGCTACCATAGTCATCATATTTAATAGTTAATGTGCTTTGCAAGAGTTTTAATATTTTTTTAAATATTTCATTTATTTATTTGAGAGAGAGAGAGAGAGAGAAAGTGAGAGCATGAGAGGAGCGAAGGTCAGAGAGAGAAGCAGACTCCCCGTGGAGCTGGGAGCCCTTTGCAGGACTCTATCCCGGGACTTGATCCCGGGACTCCAGGATCATGACCTGGGCCGAAGGCAGTTGCTTAACCAACTGAGCCACCCAGGCGCCCCAAGAGTTTTAATATTTTGATGCAGTGGTAACCTACCACTTACACATATTTATTAAGCCCTTGAATTTGTTTACTTCTAGATAGATTCTGCTCTATATGAACAAAAGAATAAACTGAAGATTTAATCTTTTCCATCAGTGAAGAAATTAGTGACCTTTATAAACTCTTTAGAAAACTATTAATGACTAAAAAAAAAAAAAGAAAACTATAAATGACTAATATATAGGCAGGTGTTCTACTGTGTGATAATTTACAATTTAAGTTAATAGAAGAAAGAAACCATAATAGATTGAATCTATTACATAATATCTTAATGAGTGGTGTTGTTTTTAAGGATATGTTTTTCTCAAAGGTCTGTGAATTAAATTATTACAATTATTTTCTACTGTAATTGAAGGAAACATGTAATATAGTTTATCTGCCAAATAAATTTAACTCTTAGTAGGAATTATCATATGTGAAAATGGCTTTGACACTAAAGGAACTACTTGAGTGAAATAAATGTTTCTAAAGAAATATCCTTCTGATGAAATGTTAGCAGAACACAAAACATCACTATCTCTGAGGTATGAATGTTCACATTAAAATTTATTATTCTGCCAACCGAAATGCATGTGTGGAGTAAAATTTTCAATAATGAATGCTCAGAGATTCTTGGTCAAAGTCACTGAGCTAACTGGTGGCAAGGACTTGACTGCTTCCTAAGTCTTTGATTCTCATTCTATTGTATTTCACTCCAGTCATTGGCCATTACTTCAGGTCTCCTTGTTTGAGTTGGAGGCGCTATTTCTTAGCCTTCCACAGATGTGTCTCCTGTGCATTCCTTTTACAAATTCCAGTGCACATGAATTAACCTTGTGAACCTGCTATTCATTTTCTATTGTGTTCTGCTTTTACTTCCCCTGCGGGAACAAGGAGTGAGAAGATAACTTCAAAAGATCTTCCTACTGACACTCAATAAAGAGGAAGCCTTTCCCAAGAATCTAGTGTGATCTGAATACTTATACTTCAACAAGTCAATCAGGAAATTACATAATGTCCTGCCCCCTCCACCTTTTTTATCAAGAGATGCATCAAGTAAAATTTGAAGTAAATGTTAAAAGGTTAAGTGTTAGAACCTACATTTGGCTGAAGCAAAGTGTCACCATTGTAAAATGAACCCCTTGGATACATATATTTAAATTTTTGATTGTTATCATTATTTTATTATTAAAGATTTAAAGTCAAACTTTAAATTTAAGGTTTAACATTATAATACAGGAACAATAATTTTTGTAGCACTATCACATGCTAGATAACTCCTACAGACACTGTGTTGCATATTTGCAATATTAAATTGACAGTTTTAATTAAATAATATAATTTCGACATAAGAAACACATAAGGGAATTTATGTCCTCCAGTTACATCTAGAATGCTTATCTATATCTGAGCATGAATATTCAGATAATAACAGTAAATCCAGAAGACATCCTTGTTTGTATTATGTGCATCGTTAAACTGAGTAGATATATTAGACACTCAGAACTTACATCATGATCCATGAGTAAATTCAGGGATTCCAGAAACGATAGTTAACACATTTGTCTAGTTGGTCTTCAAAGCAAAAGCCAAGCCAGAGAGGTGATTTTAGGCATACAAGAAAGCCAAAGTAGAAATGTGGCTCACCCCAATTTTAATCTACTTTCTTAAGATGATTTACATGGCCTGACTCAGGCAAGTATACTGACTCTTGGGACACAATTAAAGGAGATAAAATAGATCTTAACATGACATAGATAAGATAACTATTTTTAGGGGAGAGATTTGTAGTGAAGGATCAGTAATTAAACTGTCAGTGACACTGGTACTATGTTAGAGTTTTATCATTGATGCATTTCAGGAAATGTTACTTCATAGATAAGATTCTAGTAAATAGATTTGATCAGATATGCTCCTTTCAATTGTACTACTTGTCCATGTGGGGATAGCCATTCAGAAAGAATTTATGCTGAGCAAAGTAAGCAGACCTCAGCAAAATTGCAATTTGGGTAATTTTGAAATTCTAATATCCTAAACCTATCATATGTCTACATAGCTGTCAAAATACTGCAGAAATCTTGAGCAGTTGTACTTGAATTAGTATTTCTATAAATTAATTAATGTTATTAATAAATGCATCTACCAGATATGTGACTCAGCGTTTGAAGAAATTCATGGAATTAGCATTTCAGATGGTGATTTTCTCTGATGCTAAAAAGAATTAGACTGTTTTATCTCTTTGTGGCTTACTTTTACAAGGCTCACTTTTTTAAGAGCTCACTTTCTGGCTCGCTTTTACAAGAGGAAGTGGGAGGAAGCAGAATTGTAAAATGATTTGGAAACCTAAAGTCATTTTAAGTAATTATAAAAAATAGTAAATAATAGTAAATAAATTTAAAGATAGTTTGATGGGTTTAGGATAATCATGATCAGATAATCAGTTAATCAGAAATGGATAAATAGAACAGCCCTAATATTTCTACACTCTGTCATGTATCTTACATTGATATCGTAAAAGTCTCTTTTAATACACTTATTTAAAATATGATTATCTTCCACATTTTCAGAAAAGATGTTGGAAGCTAACAGTTGCCTGAATAAATTCCAAAATGTCTTATTGCTAGTACATTGTGGAGTCAAAATTCAACCCAAGCTTAATTACATCCAGAATCCCAATTAATTCATATACCAGGGTAGAATAAGATTACTAGATAACATTTACTGAATACATACCATATGTCAGGTATTTTGTATATATTAACTCATTTAATTCTTACAATTGTACATCTATAGATGAAGTGAACTGCCCTTTATTATGCTTTCTTTTATTTATTTTTTAAACACAGAGATTCAGGCTTCAGAGACTGTGCTATGAAGCATTACATAATAGTCTATACATGATAATTATTGTGAATGTTCTTGCAAATGGTATTTCAATGCGCATATGTACATTTTTTCATGTTTGTGCATTATGGACATGTAATTAAACATGCATTAAGTGACTATCATCTTGGCTGGTTGATCCTAGGTAACAATAATTATAGTTATTTTTGTGAATATATACATTTAGTGAATATATACGTATCAGGAAGTATGTTAAGTGCTGTAAATTCACCTCATTTAATTCCTATAGTAGTCCTAACAGGAATTATAGTCACCCTCATCGCATAGATAGGAAAATTGACTAGAAAGATTAATAAATGTCCTCAAGAGTACAGAGTAAGTAAAAGGCACAGCTGAGTTTAACACAAACTCTCTCACCCTATTAATTTGATGTAGCATAAAGATTCTGATTCTTCCAATAAGGAAGAAGTGTGAAAGAAGTTTGAAGATCCCATTTTAGTTCATTTAGATAAAAAATTTAAAACTTCAACTTCTTAAATCAGAGCTCTCACTACAACCTAATTAAAAAAAAATCTATAAGAATAGCAAACAAATTAAAATCTTTCCAGTCTTACAGTGTCAATATATTATGATTAATTTTAAGTAGTGACAGCCCCTCAGTGTCTAGCTCATTAAATGTTAAAGTGAAACTATGCATTATTTATCAGACATGCCAATTTCTAGAATTTCTTGCCAATAAGGTAGAGACTACATAAGATTTTACAAAATATGTAAATTTCATGTAATATATGCACAATTTGGTATAGGTTATCAGAAACACTTACTTGGAGAACCAGATAGTTTTCTATTCATTTAGGAAAATGCAAATAATGTATTAAAAAAACAACTTTGAACTCTTAGTTCTTTTGAGACTGCCAAGCTTATCATCTCAGAAACATACTTCTGTTATAATTATAGGGAAAATGTTTGAGGAAAAAATAGGCTGTTTCAGTGAAACCTGGCTCTCAATAAATAACTGATGAAAACCTAAATGCTCCAATAAACAAATGATCCCTGGGTAGGCCCTTAGGAAGAAAGCCATCCTGTATTCAGGCTCTGGATTTTACCTTAGCTCAGTCTTTATACTTTCTCAACATATTTCAACGTATTTTTCAGTACCTAGATCATTTCTTTCAAAGTAGATTTTAAACCCTAGGTAAGTTGGAGTGACAAGCAGTGATGGGTTTTGGGACTATCAACTCATCCCATGATTAGATAATCTATGTAAATCTGTTGTGTAACCTTAACTATATATAACAAATATAACTATACAATATTAGTTTAGTAATGGACGCATCTATTTCAACAGATATTTACTGAGCAACAATGTGCCAGCCTCTATTATATCAGAATGTGAGGTTAAAGAGATGAACAATACAACTATGGTCTATTCTCATAGATGCTATGCGCTGGTTACTGATATTTAACAATACAATATTTTGTTGCCACTGTCAAGAGCCACTAGACATAGACTGCCAAAGAGTCTATACACTTTAGTAAGAATTTCTCTTTAGATGTTTTAAATACCAACGTAGTAAGCTTTATTAAGTTCAAGAGGGTTTAATATTATGGCAGAACATTCCAGTTATTCCCCTATCCATATAAGGTTTTTAATAAGAGAAACTCTGATTTTAGCTGGGTTAATGGCCCCTGGGAATAAGACTATGATCTTTAGACTTGGTGCCATTAGACAAAGTCCTTGCAAAGCATAAACGTGGAAGTGGAATGAGTGACTTCTAGAAAGTGTCACTAATGTAGAAAATTTGTAGAGAACATCTATGACCCTTTCTCCCATTAATTTTTCACTAGAATGCAGAATAAATGCCTGGAGCACCCATAATCATTTTGTATCATGACAGACGACCCTCACTTCCTAACTCTGTTAAACTCTCAAGCAGAGTACTAAAATAGGAGGAGACTGGATGCTGAATAGCAGTGAGTGTCATCTCAGACATGGAGGATTATCTATTGAAAGTGAGCAAGAAATAAATTCTATAGAAACAGGAAATAGATTAGAGGTTTTTAGGGGCCAAGGAGTGAGAAGAATGGGAATGACTGCTGATGGGTACAGAACTTATTTTTGGATAAGAAAAACATTCTAAAATTATTTACTGTCTGTACAATGCCAAATATACTAAATCCACTAAAGTGTGCACTTTAAAAAAGTATACAAAAATGAATTTCACGGAATGTGAATTATACCTCAATAAGGCTATTATTTTTTATAAAGATTTTATTTATTTATTTGACACAGAGAGAGAGTTCACAAGTAGGCAGAGAGTCAGGTAGAGAGAGAAGGGGAAGCAGGCTCCCTGCTGAGCAGAGAGCCTGATGCGGGGCTAGATCTCAGGACCCTGAGATCATGACCTGAGCTGAAGGCAGAGGATTTAACCCACTGAGCCACCCAGACGCCCCTCAATAATGCTATTATTAAAAACATAAGTGCCTTATTTGCTCTATTAGTTTAATTTGCTCTTAATAATTAGGAAACATTTCACTGTGCTAGAAAATTGTACAGCATATTGTGTAGCATATTTTGGAAGTCAAATTTGCTTGAATTTATCAATTTCCTACTATGCATTAGCATGTTTGTAGAGATTAGGGGAGTTAAAAATAACAACAACAGGGGCACCTGGATGTCTAAGTAGTTAAGCATCTGCCTTCAGCTCAGGTCATGATCCCAGAGTCCTAGGATCAAGCCCTACATCGGGCTCCCTGCTTAGGGGAAGACCTGCTTCTCCCTCTCCCACTCGCCCTGCTTGTGTTCCATCTCTTACTGTTTCTCTCTCTATCAAATAAATAAATAAAATATTCAAAAAAAAATAAAAATAAAACAACAACAACAAACAATCTCTGTCTTCCATAATCTACAGTCTGTTGAGGAAAGAGGCTATTCATTAATTTACTAACACCAAGACCGAATATTAACCATCCAGGGCTTTTGTGAGGATTTTGTCATATGACATATGTCATATGACATATTTTGTCAAATGTCAAAGTCATTTGAAATCTACATAAATAACAAATTTTATGATTAGAAAAACAGAAAGTTGCCAAAAAACATATATCATATGCTTATAGGCTGAAATCTGTGTTTTAGCCTGTTGGTATGGTAACTTCAATTACTTTGTAACTAAATGAATACATTTTGAAATTTTGTTACAAAAAACAAAAATGTTAAGAACCACTAAATAATTTTTTATCCTCATGAACAAAAGTGTATAAGCAATGATTATAGATATTTCTGGTGTCAAATAGTTAAAGAAGCAATATTAAACAGTCCGTTTTGGCAGCAGAGACTTAAATCTTTTACCCTAAAATGTGTAGATTCTTATGTGTGATATTCTGACTCAAACACCACTATTCTGAAAAATGCCTCTCTAAAGTATTCAAAACACTGAAATTTTATGGAAAATGTTTCTTTTTCGTGCACCTAGCTGACTCAGAGGAGCCTGCAACTCTTGATCTTGGGGTAATGAGCTGTAGCCCCATATGGGGTGTAGAGATTACTTAAATAAAACTCTAAAAAATGTTTCCTGTTGTGTGGATATGATTGGCAATACTAATGTCAAATTATAAATGGTTGCATAATAAGGATACTCTCCAAATTTTTCATCAATGATAGCACCATAATTTTCCTAAGTTAACATTCAGCCACACTAATTGATAAAGCGTCAAAAATAATAATGTCATCATAAAAGTTGTCATACATTTACTATACTGTACACCTGAAACTAACAGAACAGTGTTGTCAACTATACTGGAATTTAAAATAAAATTAAATTTAAAAAAAGGGAAAACATGCAGCCATGCTATAGGTATCTATACATTTGAGAATAAACGTAAATCAAATGCAAATTTCAGCATAATATAATGATTCTTTAGTTAATGGAGATGATTATACTGGAAAATCTCTAAGAATGTGTGAAAGTTCACAGGATTGGCTTAACCTTTAAGTGAATTAATTGGTTACTATAGCAACATTAATTTTCATCTCACTTCAACTGTTGCAGTAGTTCAAATAAGTTTTGGAGCTTCATTCAGTTGTATATGCTTTGAATATATACCCAAAAGTGGGAATATTGGATCGGATGGTCATTCCATTTTCAACTTTTTGAGAAACTTGCATACTACCTTTCATAATGGTTGTATCAATTTATATTCCCACCAATAGCACACAAGTATTTCCTCTCCTTTGCATTTTTGTAAACACATATTATCTCTAGTCTTTCTGAATATAGCTATTCTAACAGTTAGGAGGTGATACCTCAGTGTAGCTTGGTTTTCATTAGTAACGTTGAGCATCTTTTCATGTACCTGTCAGCCATTTATAGATCTTCTCCAGAAAAATATCTATTCTGCTCCTCAGTTTATTTTTAAGTCAGGTTTTTTTAAGTTATGGCTATGAAGTCATATGAATTCTTTGTACATATGGAATATTAACCTCTTATCAAATAAATAGTTTACAAATACTTTGCCCATTTTGTGGGATCCTTTTTCATTTTGCTAATGGCTTCCTTTGCTGTGCACAAGCTTTTTAGTTTGATGTAATCCCGTTTATGTTTTATCTTTGTTGCTTTTGGTTTGGGTATCATTATCCAAAAATTGGTACCAAAATCAAGGTGAAAGAGCTTTGCAGTGAATAAAAGGGAAAGATTCAGGTATGCTCTGAGTGGAGACTGTTAGCATAGAAAAGCTGGAGTGGACTAACTGCAAGGAGAATATCTCATGTGATTAGTTTAGGGAGCATATTTGGCTTTCTCCAGTTTGTTATGAGTTGGAAATGTGAACTGAAGGATGGGGAGTAAAAATTAAAGAAATTGGCTGTCATTCTCCTGAAAATGTCCCATATTTCCTGGACTTTCCTGACCATTCTGAGCCAATTGCTGTAGAGGTTGTGGTTTGTCCTAGGCTTACTGGTCAGAGTTCTGTTGTTATATATGGTCTGGCTATTGTTCCTTTATTGGTCTCACACATCTTAGTTTTTATTTTCCCCCTCCAACCACTGGAGCATCCCCAACTCAGCTACTAGTTACATTTAAAAAAATTAAAGATTTTATTTATTTATTTGACAGAGAGAGAAAGAGAGAGCACAAACAGGGGGAGCTGCAGGCAGAGGGAGTATCCGAGTCCCCGCTGAGCAGAGAGCCTAATGCAGGACTCCACCCAGGATCCTGTGATAACGACCTGATCTGAAGGCAGTGGCTTAAACAACTGAGCCACCCAGGCACCCTAATTACATTTTATGTAGCCTTGAGGGCAGATCATCTCACTTCCCATCACCAAAGAAGAATATAATATTTGAGAAGTATATATGTTCAATGAACATTTAATACAATAAAACATCTAATATAATTAGTATATTGGGGATTATTATGTGGTTATGAGTATGTAGTAAAGTTAGAATTTTATAGATTGAGTTTTGTGTACGAAAGCATTTGTTATTTTAAGGTTGAAAATATTTTTTTAAACATTCTTATTTCTTCTAGTTGTCAACTGCCCATATGAAACCTGTGCAAACTATATTAAAGATAATTAGTCTCAAGATACATTATTTCTCACAACTCTATGAGGTAAAACACCTTTGTTTCAACTATTTAATACCCAGTTTCTTTCTTATTTTATATTTTTAATAGAAAAACCCATGAACATTTGCATATTTATCTGTCACTTCTACTAGATAGGTTGAACATTGATAAATGAAAGGGATTAGTGAGATACCATGTAAGTTTATAACTTTGTTTACATATGTATAGCTGTTCTGATATACGCCTATCAAAAATGGATGGAAATATTTTTCTTTAATACAGTTCTTTAATCTCTGATTTCACTAGCATAGCAGATTTATTCCATTTATACTAGCATCTGAAGAAAAATTTAGCCATAGACTTGTTCTTCCTCATCAATTAACTAGTGTTTATTAAGTATTTATTACATGTCCAAACACAATATCAGATGTTGGGAAATATAAAGCGTTAGCCCTCTCTAAGGATGTTTCGTTACAGAGACCAGTCTATCATATCAGTGTTAAACAATAAAGGAGGGGGAATATATGTGTATAAAGGATACAAAATATATGGTACAAATATAATCGTTGTACCTAATAGGAAAAGGAGGAAAAATGGCCCTTCCTTTAGAGGAATACAAACCAAAAACAGTTTCAGGCTGTTTCAAACCTAGGATTAACTTTTAGTTATATGGCATCTGGCAAGTTATTTGTTACTGTGGCTGCAATAATAATGACTACAATTGATAATAATAACAATGGTAATCATAGACATGTAAGAATTACAGTTGTTATTGAATTTTCATACACTAGTCAATTTAATTAATCCTCCTAACAACCCTAAATAGTAGGGCACTTCTATTATATCTATTCTATAAGTAAATTAACTGAGGAACTGAGCAGCTAAGTAACTTTCTCAAGGGCATGGTTCTAGTTAGGAGAAGACTCCTCTAATGATACCTTCTTGTATGTTGTTAGAATTTATATGAGATAATTTAGTTGAACTGCCACCTATGGTGATTGATTCTTGGTAGCTGCCCAACAAACATCAGTTTGCTTCTTTCCAATAGAGTATGAGTTACTACAGTACCTCTCAAACTTCAGAGCATATCAGAATGTTTTGGTTATCCACAGATATCTGGGACAGGGCTCCAGAGTTTCTTTTTCATTAGGTGAGGAGTCCCCAAATTTGCATTTCTAACAAGTTCTTAATGGCTGTTGATTTTGCTGATCCAGAAGCCCACTTTAAGAATCACTGAGTCAGTGCTTACTAAAGGAAATCCCAGTTATGTAGTCTTGCCTCTTAAGGCTCAGAATTTCATAAAGACTCTGTTTTGAGAACTGAAGATTACACAAACAGAACAAAAATAGGATACATATAGATTGGTTAGTAAAACAGAAACATGCCCATTTAAGGTATTTAATTTTTTAATAATCAAATCTGGTTAAGATTTATAAAATAAACCCCAAATGCAAATAAAACTCAGTTGGGTAAATACGTTATGCCAATCACTGTGGGGCATTTGCAATGTTTCTATTTGTTAAAATACACTTACAAATTAGACTCACACAGCAAATACTGTTCCATAAAGCATTTAAATTATATATATATATATATATATATATATATATATAATTATATGTGATATATATATGTATATATACATATATATATATATATATCAAGGTGCACTATATCATGATCATTTTCTATATTCTATTAGAATGTGAGTTTCATAAGGGTAAGGATCTAGGGTGCCTGGGTGGCTCAGTGGGTTAAACATCTGCCTTCGACTGAGATCATGATCCCTGGGTCCTGGGATCGAGTCCTGCATCAGGCTCCCTGCTCAGAGGGTGTCTGCTTCTTCCTTTACCCCTCCCTGCTACATGTGTTCTCTCTTTCTCATGCTCTCTCTCTCCTTCTCTGTGTCTCTCTCAAATAAACAAAATCATTAAAAAATAAATAAAAATGTGGGCAAGGATCCTTACTCCCTCATTTAACATATCCCAGATGCTTAGGACAGAACCAAACATGTAGAAGGTGCTCCTAAATATCTGCACATCACTCACTAATCCTTTTGGTTAAGAGGAATTACAGAGTCAAAAAGGATATGAATGGTTTTACAGCTCTGGATTGGTATTAGCAAAATGACCTCCAGGAAGAATGCACCAGCTTCTGCTCCCACCAGTGCTGTGTGCTTGTGCTATTTCCATTGTTCATAAACACGATTTCATATAGCTGCCAATAGTAACAATTACTGCTACACGTGTTTACCATATGTTGGTTTTCAAATTTTAACATCGCTAAAATCAAGATGCATACCCAATGGAACAATTTAGCTTTTTTTTTTTTTTTTTCCCTTTGTAGAGCTCTATAAAAATAATGATTTGTCTTACAGCTCATGGCATTTTAGATTCAAAAAAGAAAACTCCAGTGACACATAAATCTTAGTACTGTATTTGTGAATACTAGTCATGATGACTTCAAAAGCTATCTAATGCTGTTAAACATTTTGAAATATCACTGGAACACTATGTACTGAATGCTGTCTGAGAGTTCTGATTAACTACCTAAGAAATATCCTATTTTCCATGGGCTTACTGATGAATCAGGAACTGACGACCTGTCTTAATTGCTACAAATCAGTATTACTTGTCTTATATTTAAAAGAGATAAGAGAAAAGGAGAACACGCCACTAAGTTTAAATTAACATTAAATTAGCATTTCATTGTAAAAGAAAACATATTAAGAGATAAGTGAAAAAAGTGAATGTATCTGTAATTAAAAACCTCTAATTTTTCTATGGAAGAAATATATAAAATCTTTAAAAAGACTTTACTGAGTTTATCGTATGCTGCCACAGTGTATTGTTTTTACTCTCAAATATTAAAAACCAATCACATATCAGATAAAACTATTGCTGTATTTTTCTCATTAGTATATAATTTTCAACACTTTTAATCTTTAGGAGTAAATATTACTCCAATGACCTAGAAATAAGAGAGATGAGACGGCATGGATTGCTTCAAATGGTGAATAAGCATCATAAAATGATCACCTTTGCTAATAACACTTAAAAATTAAAATTGATAATTTTGGCTTAAAATTGAACATATATGTCTTTTGCAAAATAATATTAAAATTCTTTTAAGACTCAGTTCCTCCAAATGGAGATACAAAGAGTTTATACTTGATTTCCAACTTTAACTGATAGAATGTATGCAAAGTGTGCAGAAAAGTTCTAGCTCATAGTAACTATTCACCAAATATCAGCTATGATACTGATAATTAAAATATTTAGAAACTAGGGCGCCTGAGTGGCTTGGTGAGTTGAGCATCTGCCTTTGGCTCAGGTCATGATCTCAGGGTCCTGGGATCTACGCCTTGCTGGGCTTTCTGCTCAGCCAGGAGTCTGCTTGTCCCTTTGCCCCTTCCCCTTCTCATGTGCTCTCTCTCTATCAAATCAACCAACCAACCAACAAACAAACAAATAATTAAATATTTATATATATATATATTTATAAAATGAACCTATGCAGCCACTGAAACCTTAGAATGCATAGTAGTAGTGGTATAATAACCCACCTTCATAAACATGACTACAGAAAAATATTAGCTTTCTTTTCTTTACCACAGAAAGGGTAAGGAATACTAATATGTACAAGTACACATGCATGTATATCTGATATTATATCTGTATTCACTTCTGCAGTGGTTTGAATATTGAACATTTTTCTCCTTAAAGAAAGGGAAACATGGTTTTGTTGTTTTTGCTTGGATTTAAATAGTCTGTTTAAGACTCCTGTGAGCGAATATGATGAATGGGTTTTGAGGCAAGAGGCAGAACCTGTGAAGGAAATGTTGAGAATGTGGGAGGGAGTTACTCCAGATTGCAAAAAGGTGGAGAACAAATACCAAGAGATTGAGCATGGGGATATTCCCAGAGAGCACCCCACAGAGCTGAGATAATTTTAAGAAGTGAGAGAACTCTCTGTCCTGGAAGTGAGAGTAGGGGAGAGCCAAGATTAAGGTCATTGAGGAAGTTTAGCCATTTTCCTCTGATCATTAGTCTTTGTCAAAGGCATGCATTATCAGCAGCTACACAACTCATCCCTTCCTCAGCACAGCACAGCACGCCATCCACAGACTGCACAGGAAGAGTGACATCCTGGATGACTTCAGTACCCTTTTCATTACTTGAGGAAGACATCTACTTCCCAAAGACCTAGGATACCTGTAGCCTACATACAGGTGTTTGGAGTCTTGGCTCTCTATTGGCATGATAATGTCGGATAGCACTGTAGTATCTGTACATAAACAATGGTTAGTAGCTAATGATGCAGTTATTGTGATTCTATAGTATCCCTGTTGCATTAAAACTGTCAGTTTAGTTTGGATTATTTTAGAACACAAAGGAAGAACATAATAAAGTAGAACAAAAAAATAAAGGACAAGCATTGAAAGATAAATGAATTAGATACAATTCCTTAGATACCAGTGTTAAAGTGTTTTGTCAGTTCTCAAGATGGGCTTTATAATGGAATTAATGCAAAACATTAGTCTTATTATCATCCAGTGCAAAGAATTTTTTCTCTTTGGAGTGCTCATTATCTTATGAACACAAACATTCCTTTGAAAAGTTTGTGTTTAACTAGGAAAAAATATATGCAATTAAGAATAACCATAGTACATATATTTATTCATGGGCAAAGGAACATGTATATATACATTGTTTATCACTACACTTAGGTTAAATAGGTATTAATTTATATGGTGTTTATTCTAATGTTTCAGTCATAATGATGAGTTAGAAATAGGAACTAGTAAAGGTTTCATTAGTGGATATATTTTGATAAGAGAGGCCATAAAAATAAACAGCATGACAACAGAATAATTCTTGTCTGGGTGTTCTATACATTACACAAGTATCATATATAAACACCTTTACATATTCAACAAAGTATTCAGAGGCACCCTTTGTATTTTCTTAATGATTCTTGGAAGAATGATATCATACTATATTTTTCCATTGTTCACTTTACAAAGAACCTCATTTTTTTTATTTAGAGAGGTCAACTGTTACTGTTAATACACAGAAATAGTTTTAAGACATCACCTCATATATCATTTGTGTTAGTAGCCTCATTGTTCTAATACTAACAAAATGTAGAAGAAATGATTGATTGCAAGTTTTCTTTCAGATGCTACAGCAACAAACAAAAAGCTGAAATAATGTGGGCTAGGATGTGGTTAAAGAATAAAGACTTTAGTGTATGTACCAGTTCACATTGTTTAAACCAGTATCTCAATAACTTAATAGGATTATGCATGTGAATTGACATTTCATTGAACTATTATTAGCTTAAAGTCATTCTAAACATTTGGGTAAAAACAAACATAAAAGTCATATTGCCCTTAATTTAAGAAATTTTTCATAAATACAAGTTATGTGTATATATGTGTGTGTGTATGTATAGTTATTCAAATTTCACACAAATCGGTATATAAACTTTATCATGAATAAAATTAAGATCCATTGTTTTGACAAGACTATTCCACTATGAAAAAACTGCAAGAGTCAGAGAAAGCAGGCTTTGGGACTGAAAAGAAGTAAATTAGCAGGAAGAAGATGCATTGACATATGTCAAACAAGCTATAGGTGGGAAGCTCCCAGTGTTTGAGAAACTAAGAAAAATAATAAGAGAGTGAATAGACTCTTAAACATCTGCAGAGCTCTAACATGGAGAAGGAAGGAAGGCAAGGAGGAGGATCAAAATCATAGTTAAAAGCAAAAGTGGACAAAGACAAACAAAAGCAACCACTCCCATTGCAGGCTATTAGCCCATTCAAGTAAGAAAGGGAAAAAGCCATAACCTTAAAGTTAAAAATGCTTATCACGAAGTTGACAATGGCATATTAATTGTACTGATTTCACAATATTTTATACTTAAAAGTAATTAAAAAGCAGTGAAGCTGTCTTAAATTCCATTTAGGAATAAAGAAGTAATCCCATAGATTAATCATAAAGGGAAGGGAAAAACCTACTAAAATTGTTTTACGATGATATCCCTTGAGTATTGATTGTTCAACCTGATAATTATAGAAATACACATCCTTAGAGAACTATTCAAAAACAAAAATACTGTAGAGGTACAAAAACTAAAGTGGGAAAGAATTTTATAAAGCTAGAGGAAGCCAACAGTGTCAGAAATTCAAGAGATAGGAACAGTAAAAAAAAAATCAATGGTTTGTGAAAAATAAAAAAAAAATAAAAAGATGTGTAATGGATGATGGTAGAGAAAGTAGTTTCAGTTCAGTAGTACAAATGGACAGGAACAGGCAAGTGGACAAGAAAAAGATGGAAAGATATAGAGATATTTGAAAAAAATTGACAGTAAAATAGGGAAACAGCAGAATATTAAATAGAATATAGTATGCCGAATACTAAATTAGCAGTGTGAATAAAAGAACACAACCTTGTCCTAATTTTCCTTGATACCATAACTAATATTTTTTTGTTAGCATCTTATACGGTTTTTAAATATTTATTTATTTATTTATTTATTTATTTATTTATTTATTTATTTGCGTGAGATAGAGGAGAACACACAGGAGCAGGGGGAGGGGCAGAGGGAGAGAGAGAACTGAGCACAGAGCCCAACTCAGCGGGGAGTGTGTTTCTCCCTCTCCCTCTCCCTCTCTTCTTGCCCTCCACCCTCTGCTCATGCTCATGACCTCTCTCTCTCAAATAAATAAATAAATCCTTTAAAAAGAGTAGAGTTTAATATCCCCTGCCTTGAGTGTTTTGTCCAATTGCTGTTTCAGTACCTGAAGACTCCATGGTATGATAAGCAATAGAGGAAAAAAGAAAGATAAAATGGCATTCTGCCACATATGCAGGGCTTCCTCAGCCAATTGGCTTAGGCAAATAGCTGACTATTAGAGTTTCAATTCCCACTGTTCCCACTATGCTCTCAATATGGACAGCCTCTCAACTAAAGCCCTTGCTTCCATCAAAGCACAGATATGCAAAAATATGAGGGGAATATTTACCAAGTAAGAGCTGACCCTGGGCACCTGGATGACTCAGTGGGTTGAAGCCTCTGCCTTCGGCTCAGGTCATGATCTCAGGGTCCTGGGATGGAGCCCCGCATTGGGCTCTCTGACCAGCGGGGAGACTGCTTCCCCCCTCTCTCTGTCTGCCTCTCTGCCTACTTGTGATCTCTCTCCTCTCTGTCAAATAAATAAATAAAATCTTTAAAAAAAAAAAAAAAAAAGAACTGACCCTCTTCTCCTGGTGGATGCAGCACCACCTTAGGACTGGATTAAAATCTGGATCCCTTGTACAGTTCACACCCATGTTTATAGGAAAAACCTAAGGGAAAATGAGTGAGGGGAGTACAAGGAGGAGGAGAGGGAAGAAAGGAGGTGGAAGCTTGTCCTTAACTATTTTTTTTTTTAATATTCTGAATTCATTATAATGAGAAACTATTGCTTTCCTTCAAATCCTAACTCCAAATGCAGTTTCTTGCTCTTCTGAACCTTGACTACTGCATTTTGTTTAAAAAAGTAATTTTTATGAAGTTATTAAAAAGTAATCAAATTTTCATGGTAGAAAAGTATGGACAGTTATAAAGAAATTTTTAGAGGCAACTAATATAGATCTTTTGATTTAACTCTTACCCAGACCTTTTAAGAGATCTATTTAAAAAGAAAAAAATTCTTATTTTTTTTTCTTATAAGCTATGTCCAAATTCTTATCCTATTTAAAATTCATACATAGTATATTTTTCCTTCCTTTCTCTCTACCTATTTTCCTTCCTTCCTTCCTTCCTTCCTTCCTTCCTTCCTTCCTTCCTTCCTTCCTTCCTCCCTCCCTCCCTCCCTCCCTCCCTCCCTCCCTTCCTTCCTTCTTTCTTTTCTTCCTTCCTTCTACATTATTTGTAAATATATTTTTATTTATTTAATTATTTGTTTGTTTGTTTATTTGTTTGTTTGTTTGTTTGTTTAAAGGTTTTATTTATTTATTTGACAGAGGGAGAGAGATCACAAGTAGGCAGAGAAGCAGGCAGAGAGAGAGGGGGAAGCAGGGTCCCTGCTGAGCAGAAAGCCCGATGCGGGGCTCGATCCCAGGACCCTGAGATCATGACCTGAGCCGAAGGCAGAGGCTTTAATCCACTGAGTCACCCAGGTGCCTTGGTAAACATATTTTTAATGCTTCCACCATCATTTATTCTGCATTTCAGTGACTCAGTTCCTCCTCTTATCAGGCTTATCAGAAAGAAATTTGTATAGAGGTGGACATGGGTTTGAATCTTGGCTTCATCACTCTCAGCTGTGTAATTTTGACAAATGATCTAAGCTTCAGTATTTTTTTTTAATCTAACGTGTCCCCTTACTTGACATTAGCTACTAAAAGTGGAGCCTTTTAAACTGACCAATGAGAATAAGATTTACTACTATCAGGATGATAGCAGTGCTAGATATGCACAATAAATGTTCTCATCTCCAAAGAACATTGTGTTAAACCACATGATGGTTAGGTTTTAAAAGTATCATTTAGCACCTCTACACCTCTGTACAATTAATATTAATACAACATGTATATATATAGAATATGAATCATTACATTTTTATTAAGACATTAATAATTAATATATAATTATATACAATATACTGATTATTACATTAATTTATTATATATTAGTGTTTTATTAATATAAATAGCATTACACTTCTAGAATCCTATAAAAGGTGGAATTCTCTGAGTGCTTATATGCCAAGCAAAATACTGAACAGTGCCCTTGTATTATCTTTCTGAATTCCATGACAATATCATAAATTAGGATCTCACACAATACCCATTATGATGATGAGCAGACTGAGCTTTAGAAAGAGCACATATTTTATATAAGGCCATTCACTCTTTTAGTAAATGTCTGAGTTGCAACTTTAACTGATATTAATTCAAACCTAATGTCTGTGCCATTAATCATGCTTCATGCCCTCCTGGGCTTTTCCAAGGCCAACCAGGACAGTCCCGGGCTTTTGTGGGCCTGAATACAGCTCTTCCTCCAGTATCAAATCTCCCCTTCTAGAACTTTTTACCATAGACTGCTTCTCCTCACTCTCTCATCCAGTTATCTCAATTTCTTCTTATATTCTTATCTTTATTTCTCTGCACTTCATTCTGAGTAATTTCATCAATCTTATTGTCTAATTTACTGTTTTTCTCTTTGTTTTCCTCTATTTTTTAACCCATATTCCTAAAATTCCAGTTGCTATAACCAGCATTTCTATTTTTTCTCTAAACTTAAAAACATCAGCACGTTTCTCTACATAGTAGTAACGAGTCAGAAAACACAGTAGAATATGTGCTACCATTCACAATGAAGGAAAAGCCATAAAATATCTGTTGTTATTTGAGTGCAGAATATTTACAGACTTCATGCAGCAAATTGTGAAACTTGAAAAGAAAAAGAAGTCTTGAATCAATGAAGATATATATCCTATCAATGAAAATTATTATTTAACATTGTTAATAACTCAATTGCTGTGTTCTTATGTGTGTGGGATACACAGACTGATTAAACAAACACAAATGGTATTATAGTGGTATGACAAAACACAGGAACTAGGGTACTTGCTGGCTAAGTGTTTATAACATATTATTTGAGGGGATAATAATGAAATTCAAGTTGAAATTGAATAATAGTATGAAGGGGTATAATTGACAAGTTTAGATAAAAAGAAAAAAACTTACACCCCAGTTGTTCCTTACCTAGACAAAAATAATAACTCTCATTCTCTGTGGAGGCCAATCACAGATCTCATTCATTCATTTGTTTGTTCACACATGGTTTGCCAGTTGGCCCTGGTTTTAAGGATTAGCCATACCATGGAGAATAAACGTTCTAGTCTAGCACACTGGCATGTGAACAGTCATTTATTTTGGTGTGAGAAGTGTCTAACAGGATCTGTGTCATTGTAGAGGAAGGAGTTATGAACACAGTTTTTTTGTTTTTTTTTTATTTTTTTTTTTATGAACACAGTTTTGACATCTGCCTGCTTCCTCCTATTTGACAACCAAGAGTCCCTCGCCGACAAAGAATATCAACTGTTTGATGAACTTCCTTTAACTGTTCTTTCTTTCCCACTTATCCTCAGGCTGAATCTCACAAGTCTTGGCAAGTATCCTACAACAATTATAGCAGAACTGTTCATCCTTCTGTTTTTATTCATTGGCTAATAACTCAGCTATATAAAAAAATTCCCTTGTACTAAAATTTAATGAATAGTTCCTAAGTATAAGAACATTTTTTCCTTCCTCACAAAATCTGAATTATCTTTCCACATTTTTTCAGTCTGTTTTCTCAATAGTAGCTGTGATAAAAATATATTGACTGGTGATGCCACAGACTTTTTTTCATACTTGCATGTTTCATGATACAGTTGGATATTAAGGTGACTTTTTAAGTCCTTGGTTTCATCTTTTTTTTTTTTCCCATGGTTTCATCTTACCATGGGTAATGAAACCTGGATATTCTATTTGAGAAATGGCCCAAAAATATGAGACAAAGGGCACAATGCTGGAAAACAAAATAAACCGTTGAAAACCAACCAATAAATCAAAGAAAAAGCATGGATATCTACCAGGGTAATACACTGGGGACAAATATCTAATTGCGCATGTGTGTGTGTAATTCAGAATTTAATGATTTACTTGCTATAATAATATTTGAGTTACGATTATTTTGATAAAGTTTTTCTAGTCATTATGAGGTTGTAAAAATCAATTTACCCTTAAAGAAACTTCAATCCAAACTGACACTTAATATTGATATTTGATAATCTTCTGGGAAGTGGTAGCTTTGGCCTCCATACTCAATCAAAGTACGATCTGTGGAGTCATATAAATAATATGGTTATTATAAGTTTATATGCTTGCTATTTCATGCTAAAAACATTATAAAAGCATACATGATCTATTTATTTTGAAAGGATAAAGTTAGGGATAGATAGATCAACAATTCAATGAAAGGTTCTTGAATTCAAATTTCAGGCTCTAATTCTTAATGTAAGATATCCAGTCTCCATAAATCTATTTATTGGTTCAGGAAATAGTGAGGGACTGATTTTTGTCAGAAACTGCTCTAGGTCCACTGTTGACTATAACAGACAAAGACCCTTGTCCTGGTGGAAACTGCATTATAGGAAGTGGAACAGACAACACTTAATACCTGAGTAAATTAAATAGTACCTTGGATGGTTAAAGTATTAGGGAAAATGAAGAGTGGAGGGTAAGGGGAGGTTGGAGTCCTTGGGGGTAAGCATGAAGATTATACTAGACAAATAATTATACAATGTTGCATTATCATAAATCTGTGGATTCTGTATTTCATTCTACTGCATAGATTAAAGTGATTTTAATTGAGGATTGGAGGATTAGTGTGTATGCACATGTGGATATTCTTCTGAGAAGATGACCTACTATTTTCATCACACTCTTAAAGAGATCATGTTCCCAAAAAAAAGTCTGGCAATTTCAATATTTTGTGTTTTCACAAAACTGTATAACATTGTTCACTTCTTTCCTGTTACTTTGCATTTAATAAAAATAATTGTGGGAGTGAGATTTTTGAAAAAGACTATGTTATCATTACACATGTTAACATTAATTTTTTTAAATATTTTTTTTTATTTATTTGACACAGAATTCACAAGTAAGCAGAGAGGCAAGCAGAGAGAGAGGGGGAAGCAGGCTCCCCGCTGAGCAGAGAGCCTGATGCGGGGCTCGATCCAAGGACCCTGAGATCATGACCTGAGCCGAAGGCAGAGGCTTTAACCCACTGAGTCACCCAGGCGTCCCAACGCTAAATTTTAATATGAAAAAATATTAATAAGATTAATGATACAAATAATCCTGGTTTCTTCTTTAATTACAGCTCTTTTTCATTTAAAGAGAAAATGGATTTTTAAATATTGAATGTGATCAGAATTACTGATCTCACCAATATATTGAATTTTTACATTTACACGAATATTTCTTAAAAAAACAGCATCTACAAAGTGTTAAACACACGGTGAAACAATAATCATCAATTCACTCTAAACAATTGCAATTTTATTCTATACAATATGGTATTGCCCTGGTAATTCGCATCTAAAGTGAGGATTGTAATTCCTACTTTAAAACACTGTTGTAGAAATTTAGTGACGTAATATATAAGTAAACTCGTCCTGCATCATATTCATTCTTTTTCTTTATAGGTAATGTGTAACTGTGAGTTTTTTCATTATTATAAAAAAACATACATACAAGGATTCTTTGCTATGATGGAGTCTTCCTTGACATGTGGTTTCTTCAATGTTACCATATCTTAATCTTCTCCAGATAATCTTTGAAAAGTTCTTTTTTAAGGGAAAATTTATTTCCCCATGTTCTTCCTCTACCTTTTAATTATGAAGACCAATAATGCCAGTGAATCACTACTGATTTATTATCTCTCCCTCAAACTATCTCTATGTGAATGATTCATCTATCTCATGTTATAAAGTTCAAAATAATGAGAATAATAACTTGTTTTATCCTAGAGAAAATTGCTTTACTAAAGGTCCCCAAATTGGCTTTTATGCGTTTTAAAAGATTAGGTTGTATTATAAAATACATGAGAATAAAAGTAGGAGGAAGAAAAAAAGAATAGCTTTCTTAAGTAATTGATGAGCATATTTAATTTGTAAGAACAATGATTATAGTTAGTTTAAAATGCTGCAAATATTTGATTAAAGGAAGATTAGAAGTGGTAATGCATAAACGAGATGCACTGCCAGATAGGATATTTCTAAAAGAGTAGACATTATGACTGAACAAATGCTATTGGCTTGATCAAAATACCTTTGTCCATGTTAGGCAGGGATGAACAATGAAATGAATGCCTCCACCTATTGCATGCACATAAGTAGTTGACACTTGGTCAGAAAAAATCAAATATAAACAGGGCCCAAACAAACTGAAGACCTCTAAGGTGTTTAAGTACCAGGTTTTCGTTTTTTTTTTTTTTTTAATTTTTACTAATATATAATGTATTCTTTGCCCCAGGGCACATGTCTGTGAGTCGTCGGGCTTACACATTTCACAGCACTTAACAGCACATACCCTCCCCAATGTCCACAACTCAGCCACCCTATCCCTACCCACCCACACACCCCCCTCCCCCCGGCCACCCTTAGTTCGTTTCTTGAGTCTAGGAGTCTCTTATGGTTTGTCTCCCTCCCCATCCCTTCCTGTTTCATTTCTCTCCCCCACCCCTCCAAACTCCCGCCTTGCCTCTCAAATTCTTCATATC
>CM053615.1:27510013-27578836 GCA_028646535.1 Procyon lotor
GTGATCCGAACGGGCACGTGCACCCAAATGTTTATAGCAGCAATGTCCACAATAGCCAAACTATGGAAAGACCCTAGATGCCCATCAACAGATGAATGGATAAAGAAGATGTGGTATATATATACAATGGAATACTAAGTACCAGCTTTTATACCCAGCTTTGGTGCCCAAGTTTCAAATCTGTGAGAAATAGCAAATAAAGTTTATATAAGCCATATTAGGTTATAAGATACATGGAGATCTCAAAACCAGTAGGAAGTGTAAAAATTTGTTAACTACTTTTCTTTATCATAAATTGCAACTGATACCAAACAGGATATACAAGTGATTAAATGGTTATTTAATTATTGTAAATTATTTCTTTTATCACAAATATTATAGTATTAGTTTGGGTTTACATAATTTTGCTTTAACCTCTAAGATTTCATTTTTTTATTAGGAAACATAAAGGTGTCTTATTTGAGAGTGGGCTCCCAGTTTTATTTAGTCATTAGCACTGAAAGTGAAAGAACTAAACTACTTAGTAAACACATGTAAATATATAGCACCATCTCAGTGTCAAATCTTCCCTTAAGCCAGGATTAAACAATCAAAATGCATCTAGTCAATTCAATAGTATTTTAGTGACAACACATACCATAGAAATACCGAACAAATTCAAATGTGTTTCTTATAATTCAGTAAGACATGATAGGAACAACCTTGAAAATCAAATTACATTTATCAAGTTCAATTAAGATTCAAGTTAAGCAAGGGTAATATACAGATTTTGTGAAAGGAATGTTTGTTTTTTGTAATTTAAATGATCTATATATAAGAAAGTTTTGTGAAATTTTAGTTCTAACAAATTAATTTATTTGTATGTCTTAGAATGAATGCCGTTAAAGAAAGATATTCTAACATTTAGTATAAGAAATCTTTTTAACTCTAAAATCAACTATGAAAATTCATTATGTTCCATAAAGTGTTCTTGAACTGGCAATTTTGCACTGGTCCTTCCCATAACGACCATTACTATACTCATTTCCTCAAACCGTATCTCCTTTTTCATGCCTTATTATATTGAGAAATTTAAGTCATATCTGTACATATGAGTGGCAAATTTTCAAGAGCGTGTTTGAAAAAGTTGAATATGACCCATTTCCATGCCAAAAACATTTACATTTCTGGTCTTTAATCACATTTCTATAGTTCTTCATTGTACTACCAATTGAATATTGACTAAGAGAACATTTGGTGACCAAGAAATACTCATAATTCACAGGAAAATGCAGATTCCAAAAGAAACTAGGAGAATAAAAATGTTAATTTGTATGGAAAGGTAGATTTTACTACTTTCTTATAAACTTCACAATCTTGTTTTATAAAGATGTTATCCTAGATATTATGTAGGTAAAAATCTAATGGGCCAGAGCTTATTTTCAACTGTGAAATATATACTCATACACTCAGATTTTTTTTAAAAATCTCATTGAATAGAAAATTGCAACATTCTATTATCATCTGGCAAAACATTTCCTTCCCTTTTGCCCAGTTTTTTCACATAATTTATACTCTGGAAGCTTCCATAACATCATTCTGAATCTTTGTGGAAATTTTACATTAGAGGATATAATACGGTACCTGGAACACTGAAATAAAGTTTAGAACATTATTGTCGAGTGGCTATTATGTATTAAGTACCATGCCATGATTGTAATAAAATGTTTAAAATATATGAGCCATTTGCGGCTCAGTCGTTAAGCGTCTGCCTTCGGCTCAGGTCATGATCCTGGAGTCCTGGGATCGAGCCCCTCATTGGGCTTCTTGCTTGGCAGGAAGCCTGCTTCTCCTGCTACCATTCCCTCTGCTTGTGTTCCCTCTCTCACTGTGTTTCTCTCTCTCAAATAAATAAAATCTTTAAAAATAATAATAAAATAAAATATATGAATCATTTAAAAATTTGTCTTAGATCTATCTGGTCCCTGACCTCTATGCCATTGGAAGCTGTGAAATCTTCACATGGAAAAATGAGTTAGGAAACAAGACTAGCAAAGATCTGCAGCATCTACTCATCCCTATAATATTGTCATTAACTTTTTAATACATTTTGGTATATTTGTGTGTGTGCAACATGGACAATCTTATACCTCACAAGCAATATTTTCCATACTGTATGGTTTGTTAATGTCTTAGACTTTACCATGTAGGCAATAAGGAAATACTGCAAATGTTTAATTAGGAAAATAATGTGATGAAATTTGTGTTTTTGACCATCAATACAGAGAATGAACTGGAAGGAGTTGAGACTGGTATCGGGAAGAACAGTTAGGAAGTAAGGGCAATGATACAAGGGCAAGAACTATATGGAAATAATCCTTTGTAAACTTCAAAGTCTTTACAAATGTTATTTATTATTATTAGTGAGATTAATTCATCTGGTAATTAAACCTCCTTGGATTAAGAGCAAGAATGAGCTGCATTAGACAGATTTCTTGTCATAATGGGGCTTGTCATAATGGGGCTTGTCATAATGAGACTCCTTTATGTTATAAGTAAAGACCAAAGTGCAAAGCTAAGCTGCTGCCTGTTTTGCACTACAATGCCCAGCTGTCTATTTAAATAACTCTTCTGCTAAAAAGGAATTTCTTATTATATTAATGCCTCTTGGTACTACAAAAAAAAAAAAATCTAAAACTGTTCCACTAAACTGTTTTAAGAACAGTCTTCCCATGATGACCCAGAATGAATTTCCCTAGATGTAACCTAATTTAAATGGTATATAAATCATCAATTTGCCATTTACTATGTAGATAACCATAAGCACTCTAATAAGAAAATGTAGGTGTCATTACACTTGGTCAAATTTACTATTAAATGACTAGCTAATAGACTTGGAAAATTTTACATCCTTTATCAATGGAGATGTCATTAAAAACAGACCCTGGGGCTATTTCCTGAATTTCATTCTAAAATCAAAGCACATTATCATTATCTGGTCCTGTCTCATTATAATTAGTTTGGTCTCAACACAACAGCAATTTCTTTGAAGCTTATTGTATGATAGAATGAAATCTGGGGATTTTTTTTTTAAACTACAAATAGCCTTCAGTTATTTCCTCCCTCTATCCTTACCTGTTCCTATATCCTCCATCCCTAAATGGGTGTATCACGGGGCTAGGATGAAGTTCCTCCAATATTTGGGAAGCTATACTCTTGATAATGTCTGGCAATCTTAGAAAAAAGCTATGAACTTATATGTTAAGCTAAAGAGTTTGTGATTGGGGTGCCTGGATGGCTCAGTCAGTTCAGAGACCAACTCTTGATTTCAGCTCAGGTCATGATCTCAGTGTCATGAGATTGTGCCCAATGTTGGGCTCTGCACTCAGCTCAGAATCTGCTTAAGATTTCTCTCTCTCCCTCTCCCTCTGTACCTCACCCCACTCATGCACTCTCTCTCTCAAATAAATAAAATCTTAAAAAAATAAAATAGTTTCTGATTATAAAAATTGTAGGTATCTGAGGTAATATATGCTTCTAAAAAGTAAGTGTTTTTGACATCAGAAAAACTACCGAAGTCCTTATTAAAAGAGTAGATGAGGTGGACAAAGAAATTTCTTAAAGCCCAGGACAATAACTGAGTCAAGCGCACATGGATTATGTCTAAATATCCTCTAAACACATAGATTATGTCTTAGCGTCCTCTACAGGTTATATTTTAAGTGTTGTTTTTCAGTGTTTAAGGCATACAGAATTATCTGGAAAGCTTGTTTTGGTGGAGAAATCTGACTCCTTGGCCTTGCTATAAAGGATGCATTTTTGCCATATCATACGGCGGCATAGTGCAGCATTAGTGGTGTAGTGGTGGGCATAGTTGCCTTTCATTAGGCAGCATAATTCAGAAGAATTTACCCTCAGATGAAAACTCCCCAATGCAAAGCAGCTGACTGATAACACCCTTTATACAGACTGAATGTAATTGTTTATTCACTTCTGAATTTTAAAGCCCTAAGAAAGTAAAGGGAAGTAGAATTGCCTGTCACAAAATCCGTCACTTTGGCATATGAACTGTTTTGAGGTGAAGACAATCAAGACCCCACTGATTCAAAAACTTTTACCTTGCTATTATTCGTCTCTCAGAATTTAGAGGGCCTGGTCTAGGAAGATGGGTAATGCCAGAAATATCCACAAAGAGTATAAGCTAAATGTACCAGACTAAGGGGAACTCAGCAAGACATATTTGTTCAAATTCCTCTCTGTTTCCCATTGACTCTGCAGGTCAAATGTTTGTTTTCCAAACATTTGCTTTTACCATCTTTCTGTTAATTGTCTTCCTTCCTTTTGAAGCCCCAGATCCCTACCACCTAACTATCTCAGGATGGCATATAAGCCTCAATTGCCTGTCTTGAAGCTTCTTCTTTTCTTTGTGGAGCTCCCATAAGTACAAAATTAAATGTTAATCAATCTAATTGGTAGACCAGCCGGAAGAATGCAGAAAGTTAAGAAAAAAAAAAAAAAAATCCCTCCCCTACAAAAGCAAACACTAGAAGTGTAGCAGTATGGGGCTCCTGAGGGTTACAGTTGCTCAAGTGTCTGACTCTAGGTTTTAGTTCAGGTCATGATCACAGGGTGATCAATCATGAGATCATGAGGGTCATGAGATCAATCCTCTTGTTAGGCTCATCGTCCCTCTCCCTCTGCTCCTCCTTTCCTCTCTCTCAAATAAATAAATGAATAAATGAATGAATGAATGAATAAATCTTAAAAGAAGAGCAGCAGTATGATTTTAGATTATGGCATAAATTGAACAAATCACAAGAAATTCAATCACATTTGAAGCTGGCTACCATCTTGTTAGTTCAGATGAAAGAATGAACAATATAGGTCATATCATCCCCAGACACAGCTAAACTGCCCAAGGAACCTGTAAGAATGCATCCACAGTAGCTTACAAATAGAATCACCAGATGTACTTAGTGAAATTTCTAACATAAGGAATAGAGATGTTTTTCAGATTCCAAATCTCTTGAGATGGAGAAGACCTCTGGGGGACTTGAAGTGGCACTGGGACATCTGTTAGCATGATCTCATGGGCCTCCAATTATCAGTGTCCACCTTCTCACGAGACCCCTCCTCTAAATTGTGCCCTTAAAAATCCTCACTTCCAATCATTAGGGAGTCCAGGACTTCTGAGCATTAGCTCCATGGGTGGCACCATACAATTAACAGTCTATTTTCCTTCACTGCAAAAGCTTGGCGTCAGTTTTTATTGGCTTGCTGTGCACTGAGTGGACAAACTTTCATTTGGCTCAGTTGTAATCTGATTAAAGCAGGGTATATAAACCTTCCTAGTCTTGAAGTGAATGAGGGATTTCTCAGGGGTTTTAGTGATCAGCTGCATCCTGCAGATTCCTCATTTGAATAAAAGGCAGGTTGGCAAAATGAATAGACCTTCCATTTTGATGACTTGGGTTAAATATGGGTTAGAACCAGACTTGACTGCCTACCAAGCCAACATCTAAACATAATGACACTCAAAGAGGTTAAGTTTACTACTTCCTGAATCAAACTGATCAGGTTCAAATCCCAGCTCTGCCACTTACTCTATTTCCATATATGAAAATAGATGTAGCAATAGTAGCTACTTCACAGAGTGACATAGGGATAAATTAATCAAGCCATGTGAGATACACAATATATTTCCTTGCACGTTGCTTACCAACAATCGGTTACTACTATTGTTGTTATATTAAAATAATAATTTATATAAATTTTGACAAATTAGGTAACCTATGAAATTTTATCGCATCTGGAGCATGAATTTGACTTTTGTAATACTTCCTTTTCCTTAAACCTTTATTTAAATTACCATCCTAATGTTTTTAAATGAAGGTTGTCCAGTAGGGGGCATCATCCTTTCTTAAAACAGTGTGGATCTTCAAGACAAATTTCTCTTTAAATACCTCCTTTCTTCATAAAGTAACTACTGGTCCTTTGCCAAGGGCATCTCTGTCAGAAGACTATTAGGGACACCACTTGAGCCATATGGGAATTCCATGAATAGAATATATATATGTGGGGAAAAAAAATCATCATTGTGGCTGTTGAGTGGAGCAAACGCTGCTTCACAATGTTAAAGATATGAAATTTCCCTTTGGTTTCTGTGTTTTTGCCTTTGCATCTAGTCAGAATTTCACCCCTGTCCTCTGGTGACAGCTGTGCACATGAATTGGTAGTACTGAACTTGCTCTATGATTTCCTGCCAAGTACTTCATTAACAGTTATAGATTTATTAGATTCAATTTTGCTTGATGCCTTGGTAGATTATTCTGTACCTTACTTTATAAAAATTACCCTTTTCCATGACTCGATGCCTTGAATTTATAGTCACTGAGACTTGGTTTATTGTTTATTGTTTTGGAAAAAAATAACTTCTCTTTGTTCTGGTTCTTTACTTTGCCTGTCTACTTCTGAGATGTTAGAATATTGTGATTATACATAATATTCCAAGCTCAAGACTTATCATACATTGTATTTTCTTTAAAAATTAGATTATAGATCTAAGAGTATATAACACTTAAGAAGCAAGAGACTGGATGTGTGATTTGTACACATACACTTACTTTCCCTATTTTCTCATCATGATTATCCATGACATTTATGAACCTACAGTGATTTATTATCAAATGAAAGTTTAAAAAGCCTAACAAGTTAAAAAGCAAGCACCCACTTAAAGTAATAAACTTAAAATAGAATCATCTGATTGAAAATCAATAAACCTGACAACAATTCAGGGTGAGGGTGTTTCTGTATACATACAGAGAAATTCCAAGCCTTAAAATTTTTCCCTATGCTGTATTTAAGAAGCAAAAAAACGGAAATAGAGACAAAAAAAGCCTGTCTCAAGAAGGTTATAACATGCGACAATGTGGAAATTTCATAAGTTTGAACTCTTCTTATTGGGAAACCAAAGCCGGTTGGCTTGTATATTGTGTATAGTGATTGGCAAATTATTTAATTGGGAAATTTTACATTTAAAAGTAGTTTTCTAATTTATTTAAAAAGTCAGAAAATTTAGGCTAATAATCTTGATTGGCACAACTGGCTGAAGCTGAATAACGGCTGCTCCTGGTACTCATGGCACAAGTTCTCCAAATACCTCTGGTCCCTTCTTCCCAGCCTTGGGCTTGTCTCTGTGCACACTTGTGCTTAGGACCACTGACATAGAGACGTCAAAGGATGATGTACTAAAATCTGACCCTCAGCAGTAGACGTAGGTTAGGAATCCATCAACAGGTTTTTTAATGTAACTAATTTCAATATAATAATAGTCATGATGCAAATGAGAATAATTACCTACTTAGTACTTGAACAACTATAACATTATGCATCCATTAAACATGATATTTTCAAAAATATCAGATGCAAATGTAAAAATGATTTGGTTAAATGACAAAATCACAGATCATACAGTCTCGGGTAAATTAGTATTGAGTTACATTACAAAGAGATTTCAAACTAGGTGTGCACTATCAAAGCACTACTCTAAATGGATGGATAATCGCTTAGAAATACAGAGCTAAATTGGGCCAGGCAAACCAATTCTAGGCCTAAAGATTCATATTTACATATTAATTGCAACTAATTATATTTTCATTAACATTTTTAGAACAAATTAGAATACAGGAGAAAAAGGTTCCGTGGGTTAAAGCCTCTGCCTTCGGCTCAGGTCATGATCTCAGGGTCCTGGGATCAAGCCCTGCATTGGGCTCTCTGCTCAGCAGGGAGCCTGCTCTCCTCTCTCTCTGCCTGCCTCTCTGCCTACTTGTGATCTCCCTCTGTCTGTCAAATAAATAAATAAAATCTTTAAAAAATATGTATATATATAGTCTGAAGTTTAAAGTCTAGGAGGAATGGTTGAATACATGTAAAGGGCTAAGGATTAGTCGGCACTCTTTCTAACTGGTACTACAGTACCAGTTAAGCAACATTTTAGATAGTATAATTATTTTTCTGATAGTTTTTTGCATTTTTAAATATTTGTATTTTTATTACAGTAAAAGTAACCCATACTCCATGTAGATGATTAGAAGAGACAGAGAGGTAGAAATAAAGTATGGCCCACTTATAATCTTACTATCAACATTTTACTATTAAATTTTTCAATCTTTTTGTTTTTTGTCTCTTTTACTGCTAATTCATAAGATATATATAGACCAGGAACCTCCATTTTGCTCACTAATATATCCAAATACCTACACAGTGTTTACCAAAAATAAAAAAATAGGCAATTGATGGATATTTATTGAACATGTGTTTTAAAGTTAGAGTAATTTTAATTTTTTTTAAATTTTGTGTCTTCCCATTTAACTTCATATTATGAACAATTTTTTTCTATGCTTCGGTGTTCTAACAAAGTACTTTTTAAAATGGTTTCATGATGTGCCATAATTTCTATTGTTGAATATTTTTAAGTTGTCTCCAAATTATCATTAACACAAAATGCTTCAGTAAGCATCTTTGCACATAAAACTGGTTAGTATAAATACCTGGCAAACCAGATGAATACCAGCAGTGAACTGAGGCTTTATATTGATCATTATAATTTTTGAAAATTTTATAGGAAAAATAAATGGTATCAAATTATTTTGATTTGTAGTTACGCAATTAATGTTAACATTGTATATTCATGTGTGGTCAATAACACTATCTTTAACTGGAAATACTGTTTCAACAATTTAACAGAAATCCAATGTATAAAATATTTTATCTCATCTAATCTGCATATAGCTATAGAAACATGGACACCTATAGTCTTCTGCCATATAGTTATATTATTCATTGTATATGAGTTAAGCATGATTTTAAAATATAAGCACACATGTACATACATGTGTATTAATTGTATATTCACAGACATATACATATATTTCTTATGTGGTAACACATGTATATTCATTGATGCAGAATTATTCAAGGATAAAAATGCTACCATTGAGATAGTAATTGAATTATAGAATTTAAATTCTCATCTATCTTACATATGAAAATATATCCAGGTTTCATTCAGATATTAAAATTATGCCCATTCTTTCTTTCTCACGCGCGCGCACACACACACACACACACACACATTTTGAACTGGCAGAAGAATATTTGCCTTAGTAATTCCAAATATGTAAGACTTGACAAACACCCAATTGCTTCACAAAAACATAAATACATTACATATTTCTTAGACCAAAATTGTAAAAATAAACTAAGACATTTATTGCAATATACTTTAAACGTTCCGTTTGGAGGAGCATAATTTATGCTATTTTGGGGAAGTGTGTGTGTGTGTATGTGTGTATTAATGATAAATATACAAGTAACCATAAATTGAATATATATTTAAGGTTCCTTTTTCCTTTTTTTTTTTTAACTTGAAGAAAGATGTTTAATTATACCTCCCTGCAGGAGGGGGAAAATCGGTATTTAAGCTTCTGAAATAAAGTTAGAAAGGTAGACTTGATTGAGTGCTCAGACAAAAATAGCACAGCCTGTAAGTATCCTCACTGTTCAAAGAAGCCCTCTGCCCTGCCACCCCAGGACACAAATGTGGTTGCTGCTGGCCTTCTTTCAGTTTGAGACTCATGTAACCAGTGGCAGATGTGTCTGTCTGCCGCTGCGAGGGGATCCATCTGCAGTTTGCACCTGTTGTTTTGCTGAGACCAAGTGGAGGTGTCAATATAAAATTCAAAGGGCAAGTCAACAGCAAAATTAAAGAAGTGTTTTTTTCTTCTCATGATCTGTTTCTGCTTTACTTTCTTTTCTACCCCCTTTAGGGTCAAGATGCTGATGGGATAATCATCCATGGTCAGTGTTAGCCAATTATCCTAAGTCAGTAATTATCATCATTTTTCACTACAACATCTTAAAAAAATAGAAGGATGATAAAAACAAATTTGAAAACCAAAAAAAAAAAAAAAAAAGAGAGAGAAAGAAGAAAAAGAAAATGTTCTTCAAAGGCAGCCTCTGCTTGGACAATTTTGATTCATGCTGATATAGGAAACACTTTGCTGTCAACATAAACACTGCTACTGTGTGATTACATATTCACCATTTCATTTTTTTTTTTTTTACAAAATATATTTGGTTTATACATACTTTTAAAGAACTCCTCTGAAGGATATTTTTCGTGGGTCTTTCAAATCACAGCTTCTGGAGAGCAGTCCTTTTCAAACCTTACTATAATTGTGAAAACTTGTGTTGGTATTGTTTAAATGCAGATTGTGATTCAGAGGTTTGGGTTGGAGCCTGAGATGTGCCTTTCTAACAGGTTCTCAGATGGTGCTGATGCTGAGGATCCATGCACTACACTCTGAATAACAAAGCTACAGATTTTATGTATGTGATTTTTTAACATGTGAAATGATTTTGAAAACCTTAACTAGAAATCTTTCAACAAGTATAAACTAGTATTAAAATGTTCATAAGTAGGGGCATCTGGGTTGCTCAGTTAATTAAACATCAATCAAAAAAAAAAAACATCAATCAGCCTCTTGATTTTGGCTCAGGTCCTGACCTCAGGGTTGTCAGATCAATCCCCAACCAGCTCCAAGCTGCATGTGGAGCCTACTTAAGATTTTCTCTCTTCCTCTCTCCCTACTTCTCTCTTAAAAAAAAAAAAAAAAAAAGTTTTGAAGTAGATTTGCATAGACAATAGATGTAACTAGTTAAATTAGTAATAGCTCAAATCCAACAAAAGGTATTTTTTAGTTATCAAATTATCATGTTAAAAATTTAATCATTCTCTTACCTTGAGAAAACAAAAAATGCCTTAGTTCTAATGATAATTGCCTTCATGTTTGTTATTCCTAGGTATGGTAGATGGGTAAGTGTCCTTTCCTTTGTCAACATTTTTTTTATTTGATTTTTGGACTTTGTTTTTGAACAGTCTTAGGCTCACAGCAAAATTGAGAGAGAAGTATAGAGATTTCAATGTACACCATGCCCTACACAGGCATAGCCCTCTCCCATCATCAAAGTCATTCACAAAAGGGTATTTTTTAAAATGATGATTATTATTATTACCAAGGATAAACCTACAGTGACACCTCATAATCACTCAAGTTCCATAGATGATATTATGATACACTCTCAATATTTACATTGTATGGGCTTGGACAAATTTACAATGATATATTTTCATTAGGGGCGCCTGGGTGGCTCAGTGGGCTAAAGCCTCTGCCTTCAGCTCAGGTCATGGTCTTAGGGAACTGGGATGGAGCCCCGCATCAAGCTCGCTGCTCAGCAGGGACTCTGCTTCCCCCTCTCCCTCTACCTTCCTCTTTGCCTACTTGTGATCTCTCTCCTCTCTGTCAAATAAATAAATAAAATCATTAAAAAAATCTAAAAAATATATATTTTTTCATTATTATAATATAATAGCATATTTCCAGGGCCCTAACAAAAATAAAAAAAAAAATATTCACCCTTTCCCTAACTCCCTTCAACTATTCATCTTTTTAGTGTGTCCATAGTTTTGTCTTTTCTAGAACATCATATAGTCTAAGTTTTATAGTATGTGACTTTGTCACATTGATTTCTTTCACTTAGTAATTTGCATTGAAGTTTCTTCCATGTTGTCTCAGGGGGCTTGATAGCTAGTTTTTATTTTAGTGCTGAATAATACTTCTTTCTTTGCAATGTATCTTGTTTACCCATACACCTGTTGAGAGACTTCTTAGTTCCTTCTAAGTTGTGGCAACTATAAATAAAGCTGCTATAAACATCCATGTGTAGGTTTTTTTTTTTTTTTTAAGGATTTTATTTATTTAACAGAGAGAAACACAGTGAGAGAGGGAACACAAGCAGAGGGAATGGTAGCAGGAGAAGCAGGCTTCCTGCTGAGCTGGGAGCCCAATGCGGCCTGATCCCAGGACCCTGGGATCATTACCTGAGCCGAAGGCAGACGCTTAACGACTGAGCTACCCAGGCGCCCCCATGTGTAGGTTTTTATGTGAAGTTTTCAACTCCTTCAGATAAATGGTGCTGTTAATATCTTGGTCTGTTCCAACCTCATTGTTGGTTTCCTATGCCTTTTATATGCCAGGTATGGTTTATGAACTAGTAATACAGGTACTGTTTGAGAGCATTTTGGAATCTCAAGTCTCACTCTGGCCCTATTAAATTAGAGCTTGTATTTGATGAAGGTCCTCAAAGGATCCTTGGGTATGTGAAAGTTTTTGAAGCAGTGCCATCAACTTTAAACCTCTAATTATGAAATATAAATCCCCACTTTGACCTAGAGTTAGAAACATGACTAAAATCAGAAGGCACTTTGGAGACAAACAAAACATTTCAAATCTCAGCCCTTCAGCTTCTGAGGTGATTCTTTTGAACAGGTAAGGCAACATTTTCCCTCACTTTCCTGATCTGTGCAAAGATGACAATAAGACCTTGCTGCTGTATTAAGAAATGCGATATAAATGAAAAGAACTCAGAATAGTCTGACTTTCAATAAATCATCAGTTGTTGGTAAAAATTATTATTAAAGATAAAAAATTAGAGGAATAAATGGTATGGTTCCTGAGGTAATAAAGCAGTTAGTTGCAAATTCCCTGGAATCAGAGCTAACCTGATAACCAGTGGGAGTCATTCTAATGACATGTCACTTTGCTATAATATAGTAATTCTTAGCAGTTAAACTAAGTTTATACTTTCAAGCGTTTTTAGTTTTCTCCTGGCATCATGCTCAGCATAGTAATTTTTTACACTATTTTCACCAAAAAACATTTTTTTAGGTAATGGGGGGTGGGAATGAGTCCTCTCTTAGAATATACCAAAGAAATATAAAAGACCTTAAGACATACTTCTTTGCAAAACATATTAAATGGGTCATTATTTACATGAGATTTTTAAAAATTGTTATGGCCTATTGTGCAAATTTTAAACTGAGATTTAATAAGTGTATTACGTTTAGGCTGTTTTCAAAAACTGGATTTTTGGTTCAATAGACCATAGCATCTTTTCGATATGCTATTTTGTAATTCATTAAATTATTTTCCAGCACATGCATAGCTATCATGACACTAATGGGTATCCACACTTAAATTATGAACTAAAGTTACCTTATACATATATAAGACAATTTTTCATATCAAAAAACTTGGAACTGAAAGAACTATAGAGCAAAACACATTATTTGAACGCATTTTTATGGTGTTGTGATTTCTAGATTATCTCTGTATTTGTTAAGCCTATCTGCTGTGTCAGTTATCAATTACATTGCCTTTCAGTTCCAAATGCACCTTCAGTATGGTAAAGAACAAAATTTGTTTAGCATTCCTCCTTTAAAATGTACAATGTTAAGCTTTCTCAGTAGAGGGCAGCAGGAGAGATTTTGCAGGAGGTAGAGACTTCCTCCAATTTGCAGCACCATCCAGGAGGGTCAGTGGTGTGGGTATGAGAACAACTGGTGAGGAACTATTCAGCGGCCACAAGCCCAGGATGTGGTCCTTTGATTTTTCAGCTTCATCCTGACAATAACATTTCTACAGACAGCCTGGACTCCTCTGATAAACCCAGTACAGCTTGCGTGTGGCAGCCTGTGTCCAGAAGGTCACAAACCAATTAGTCAGTCCTTCTTGAAAGAGCAAGTTGTGACGACCTTTCACCATCCTGGTGCTTGGAATCCCACTGCAGATCCAGCATTTGGATCTACCATTTCCTTATTGCCTGTTCTCTGTACTGTGGAAGGTGGGCTGGTGTTTGCACAGCGGCTCTGGACCAGTATTGGCCAAACCAGTGGTCAGCTTTGCTCTCCAGGGGCCAATCTATATTTTCTCCAGAGGGTCTGAACCCTTTTCAAGTTTATCTTTCTTTAGGTACAGTACTCTCTCTCAGCCTTAGGTTATCATACAGAATTTCTTTATATCTTATAGTTATGTTTACCAGAATCAATGATTCTTTATATTAAACTATCTTGCTTTAATCTACTGCATGGTTTCTGTCTCCTGATTGGGCTCAGAGTGCTACCCTGGCTTTCTACAACTAGAATTGAAACTCATTCAAGAGATCATTTTATTACAATAAGGGCTACTACTTATTGTGACCTATCTATGTTGCATGTTCTTCACAATTATGATCCCGCTTCACCCTCATGGAAATCTTATGAAGTGGGTACATCATTTTACAAATGAAGGAACTAAGGTTTATAATTAAAGCAGTTTATTCAGGGTGAAGTAACTAACTCAAGACTTAAAACCAGTCCTTGCTCAATACTATGATTATGCTTATGACTACTATATTAACTCACAAACATCATAAAACTTAACTAAATTGTACACAAATAATTTACTTTTTTTTAATGACTGATAAATGTAATATCTTATATAGGTTTATTATCCAGATAGAGCTTAAAATATATATTTGGAAATCATAACTTTTCAGGTTATGCTGAAGCCATGAATATAAAAGGAATCACCCGAAGAGAATGTATAGGAAAAAAAGTGAACAGCGTTGGAGAAGATCCAGGGAAACACTGCCGATTAAGGAACAGAGGAAAAGAAACCTCTACAGGGAACTTACAATATATAAATACCTCTTTCTACCACAAAGTAGAAAAAAGCAAGAGAGTATTGTTTACTGGAAGCAAACAGACTTTCAGAAATTAAATGCCACAGAGGAAAAAAGAGGGAGAATGAAAAATATGTATTTTGGCTTTAGCAACATAGAAGTCAATGGTTAGAAGAATGAAATTGGTGGGGCTAAATTTCATATTATTACTGGGATGAATGCACAAAAAGTGAGGAGGTATAAACTTTGAGCAAAAGAACTCTTTCAAGATACTTGACAATGGAAAAAAGAAGACCACTGTAAAGATAGGCGGTGCCAAAGTGGCATTTTGGATTATTTGCCATAAGATGAGAGAGCCTTGAAAGTATGGAAGTTGAGATATTATAAGAACTGAATGTTTAAGATACAGGAGAAGGAAAAATAAATGATAAAATCCTCGAGGGGCACCTGGGTGGCTCAGTTGGTTAAATAACTGCCTTCGGTTCAGGTCATGATCCTGGAGTCCCAGAATCAAGTCCCACATTGGGCTCTCTGCTCAGCGGGGAGCCTGCTTCTCCCTCTGACCTTTCCCCTCTCATACTCTGTCTCCCATTCTCTCTCTCTCTCTCAAATAAATAAATTTTAAAAAATTCCTCAAGAGATAGGAAGTACGAACAGCATATAAAGTGATGAAATTAAAATAATTCTTAGTCTTAAAGATTTCTGCATCAACTTTGACATTCACTGATTTTGACACTGTTTCTATCTGAATCATACACATATGGAAAAGAGGAATGGAGGGGTGGACAGATAGTTTGTTTTCAATGGTTTCAAACATGTTTTCAATAGAGTTAGCATCATCAAACTTCCATGGTTTTCCTTCATTTTAAAGTCCTTCTAAAAAATGTTCCATTTGTCAAGGAGCTATAAAGTCATTTTTTTTGGAATTTCTGATTCCTACTGTGTGTGATATTCTCCATTCCTCTAGGGGGAAGCTACTGAATTCATAGACATTTTTAGAGTAGCACAGCACCAGTGCAAAGAAAGAAGAATGTACATATTCCAGAACATAAAAGGATGTGAATGACTATATTTAAGTAGACTACAAGCTCCTTAAATGGAAGAACTATGTCAAATTATTCTGTTATCCATTAACTAACCTAATCTCTCACATGAGGCAGGTACATAATTAGGATTGTTTGATAATCATATTGGGAGTATTGGGAGGTTTGGCTTCCATAACATGCTTTATAAGAAAAGCTGTATCTCTTTGAACTGATTTCTCTCAATTTTAAACTAAGCAAAATGAAATATTAAGCCCTCTCTCACTGTGGAGTATTCCAAGTGTCCCCATATTTCTCATTGTCTTTTAATGGTCTTTATTCTCAATCAACTCCTTCCCACCCCCTGTAATTTTCCAATTTGACCTTTCCACATAAATTTAAATGCTATGACCTAGCCCACATTGGGATAGCTCTTCTTCACAATTTTGACAAAATTAAAGTAGGCTCTGGCTTTAGGAAAAAAAAATATGTTAGCTCTTTGTGTTCTTCTAATTTTTGAGATTCAAGTGATGCCATAGTGCTTTATCGTTAGCTACATCAGCAGTTAGCTTTGCCAAGTGAGGTTGCTAGCTCTTTTAAATGCAAATTAAAAGAGAAAAGAAAAGAAAGGAGTAAAGCATTAGCAGGCAGCAAAGTGATATGGTACATGGCCAACAAGTTAATAGCCTTTATTGCAAGCCAGTGCTCCAGAGATGGAGGGTTATCTTGTCAAAGGTATTAAACTTAAGACCCGGTTTCTCTTGCATTGATGTCTGTGGAGGGCAGGAACAGGGATGCTGGGGGAATAAAGAACTTCTCACTAACATGGTAATACATGCCCTTCTAAAAACCACTGAAGGGGTCTTACTATCTATGAGATTATCACTGTCCAGGCTGTGAGGATACAAAGGAAGAGGTGTGTAGCACTCATTTCCTCTAACTGTGAACACTTAACACTTTTGGCAACCAGAAGAATCTGCAGTGCCCTCTTCATTCACAAAGGACACTACGACTATATATTATTGAACAGTGGATATTAGAAGAACATCTCATCATTTTTAGAGTTTTATTTCATGTTCATAAAAACATTTCCATTTTTCTCTTCCTGAAGAGCGCCTCTTGAACTGAAACTGCCAGTGACTTTCCACATCCCTCATCCTATTTCATTACAGAGACACTCATAAAGACACAATTTTCTCCTATCAATAAATATGTTTGATGTTCCATAGAAGTTCTATGTAATACATGCAGAACAATGGAGTCAGACTCTAGGATAAATTATTATCAAAACAACTTGAAGCGATGAGCCTGCCTCTGGATGCTCGCCGGTGGATGTGATGCGGGTGTTTGGTGGGAAAGCAGAATGAGCAATAAAGCCCATGAGTAATAATCATAAATCCCAAACAGGCATCACCCTTTCTTAAGACATTTTAAATTCCTTGAAAAAGAAGACTATAAGGCACAGTCTGGTTTTAGAAGCGTTTGAATTTTCTAATACATTTAGTTTAAGTTTGAAGTGGAGCATGCCTGGACGGGGGGTGAGGTTCCGGGGGGGGGGGGTGTTTTCATTCAGTGGACTCAGCTAGCAGTTCCATGTGGCCTGCCTGAGTGGCTGATGGTGTTCTGGGCAGACCCTCAACATTTTTGTAAATTGAATTTGTTTTAATTTTACTTCCTATTTATGTTAAAGGCTCCTAAAAATCTCCTGGCCAGAAAGTGTCTCAAAATATAGAATCTACAAGGAAAGTATTTGGGAACACAGAATAACTTAATGTGCCTCACATATAGGCTAGGGGACAAAAAGGACTGATGTTGCTCCAAATAGTCCATTCAGTCTGTTATATTCAACTCTGATTCTTTATGTTTAGCACTCATTAAATCCAAAGTTCAGGGTACTAACTGCTAAGATGAATAGTTTGTCTTCTGCTTTTCATATTTTCTCACATGAAGACACATTCACCATGAAATCAAGCAGCAATTTAAGAACTAGGGACGCTGTGTGAAAAATATCAGGTTGGATATATAGTCTAGATGAGCCCTTGATTAATACATAGATAATTCACATTTCTTCCTTTTACATCTCATTATTTGGTCAATACTGCATCTCAATGGAGAAAAATGTACAAAAGTATTTTTCAATCAAAACTCCTAGTAATGTACATCACAGAATTTTCAATACGCTACTTTCTAGGAACCTCATGCAAGTTCAATGCGTATTATTGAATTCCACCATTATGCAAAGTTTAGATATTGCAGGGATCTCCCCCAAAAAAGTTCAAACTGTCCATTCTGAGTATCAGTATAATATATTTATAATTTTCAAATAATAAGAATATGATGAAGTAACTTTTTAAGGATTGCCCTATCACAGTATTATTTTACATGCTTGGTAGAGAGAGAAACTCTGTTCAGGCACCTTAGGACAATGGTTTTTATTATTTTCAGAAGTTCAACTAAATATTTAATAGCTACTATAGTTTGAAAAACATTTTAAAGTTCAGGTAGCCTGACATTAGCATAGAGCCTATAGTCCTGCAGATTTCAAGCCACAGAGACAGGCAACATATATTTCCTTTGATGGAAATTCAGATAGAAATATCTAATTCACTATCCTGTGGGGTAAGGAAGGTGAGCTGAGGCATCCAATCAACACACTGAATGGGGCTAGGGAGACCTAGATATCTCTATAAAGGGAGGAGAGATTTATAAATATTATCATTTGCATATCCATTGGCTTTCACAATTTACCAGCTTATTTTCACATAATTCATTAACATAATAATATATAAGAAGCAAGATATTATTTTTCTATTTTTGTTAGCACTCCTCTGTATACTTTCCACCTTAATAACATCTAAATACTATCTCAAAATGGCATTTTTAGTTTCTCAAAACCCTCACAAAATTTCATGCTCTTTGGAAGCATGGGGTATGTACAAAGTGCCTTTTTCTAGTTATAATGTCCACACATATAGTACTATAATGTCCAATACATAACAACCACTCATTGAGCACTGAAACAATGAATCACTATGTGAACAAATGAATACTTAACATTGTCTTATTTATATTTAGCACTTTTGATTATCCATTCAACTAATTTATTACTAAATACCTAGCACTTTGCCACACTGTAGGATATAAATGATACAGCAATCATTTAAAGGTTACTCCACAGTGTGGTCCAATGATCCACCTGCTGCCATCTGGATGCTTGTTAAAAACTCAAATTCCTGGGCCCAATCCCAGACATACTGAATTAGAATCTCATGGATACTGAAGTTAAAAAGGCATTGTGTAATGAGTCAACAATCTTATAAAAACAGGTCAATGGATTTAAAAAAAGATGATATTCAAGAAGCAGGTTTTTTTTTTTAACATTTATTCTACAATATTTGCCTTATGCAATCTCTCTTAGTTATAGATTGGATAAAACTAACATTTGGGACAAATGGAAAATGTAGAACAACATGTAAGTGAAAGTTCAAAACCAAGGTAAATGATGAACTAGGTTAGTGGGTCTGGGACTTCATAAAAAACAACCTTTCACGGAACCCATGTTCATGAGAAGCACTGATCATTAGAGACAATCAGACAGGAATCAAGCAACAACCTGGAGTCATAAATCAAGGAGCAATTTCCATCCTTATTTAACTGTAGTTGTGTGGAAAACAAAAATTCTTATTCCCAAGAGTGGAAAAAGCAAGCCCTAGTCAATTAAATTATGGGTTGCCATTGGTGTACATGTATGCTTAAATTGATATACTTCTTATTTTCCTTTCCCATTTCTATTGATATTCTAATAACTCTTATGTTTAACTATTGTAACTATTTTGTAATAGAGTTCAGTTTAAAAAGACCTAATCCAGGAATAAAGAGCCCAGTTTGCATGCTCTTTCACTGCTATTTCCCTGGAACTGTCAGTGCTAAACGTGGGGGCATTCCCGCAGTCTCAGACCTTAGGACTCTGACCATGTTGCTTTAGGGTCCATTACTACAGATAAACTGGATAGATTAGTTGGGGAAAGTAAGGATTTTAAAGCCAAGAAGAGTTAATATTTATCCTATCTCTTGGTAATCAACAATGTGGCCTTGGTTTACTTATTCGTTGCTTTTCTCTAAACTTTAGTCATGCAATATTAAAGAATCGTTACAAGGAAGAAAACTAAATATTTGACTATTTTTTGCTGATTCATAGGGCCTTTTGGTTATTTTTTAATAACCACTATCGTTAAATGACTATTAAATCCACAGTGGTGACATTTAGGCCTAGGAAAATAAAGTATTTGAAGTCACCCAGTTAATAGAGTGCAGTGTATTCAGACTTGGCTTTACTCAATTGTTGTCAGGATTCTTTCCAGTCTGAAACATCTCCTAAGTTCATAGATGGCTCACAGTGGGTTTATGAATAAGGACACAGGTGGTTGCAGAAAATACGGAAGTGGATGGCGGAAGAAGCACAAGCTGTAGTTAATAGATCTCGGGCAGAACAAGAGAAACCTGCTGGCCAGTGTCCATGGCCCTGATGAAATGGGAATGCCTGGGGCTATTTGCAGCCTGGAGGAGGCCATCAGAGTGGCCAGAAGTGGACCATGGCCCAGCAGCATTGTGGGGTGGGGGCTTCTATCAGAGAGCTTCTGTCATTTTTTTTTTAACAGCTCTGGCTTCCTGGTTAGACTCCCCTACAATGTCAACACCTCTGAATTATTAGAGGCTTTTTGAGCAAATACTCCTTTGAAAGAAAAGCTATTTTTGAACCAAAAGAGATGTTGAAATGTTAAGAGTTCAGAGTTGAGGTGGCCACCATTCTGCATGACCACAGGACAGCTCTTACTTTTGTGCATGGTGCAAAGCATGGTGCAGGCCACAGTAACTGGGGCAAAGAACTCACAAGGTCATTTGGGGAAGCTTCTTCAAAGACAATAGAAGAGTAGGTTTTATTTGAAAGGACAGCAGAGCAAAGAACAGTTAATTGTAGAGAGAAAAGAGTCAATTATATCAAGGTGCCGGCCTACGTAGAGAGCCAGGACTATGATGGACAATCATGAAGAGATTTTTTTTCTAACACAGGGATCAACAGTCTTTTTCTGTAAAGGGCTGGAGAGTAAATAGTTTCAGCTTTGAGGAACATAGGATTTTGTCACAAGTACTGGTTTTCCCACTGTTGCACAAAAGCAGCCATAGATGGTAGGTAAATGAACGAGTAAGCCTGGGTTTCAAGAGGATTTTGTTTGCCAAACCTGCAGAATGCTAGATTAAGTCTACCAGCTATAGTTTATTCACCTCCGCTCTGGAATAAAAAAAAGTTTAAAACGAAGAAACATTCATGTTGTTTCTAGTGTCCCTGCCCTACAGACAATGGCGATACCTGCATTTTTCATGAAGCAAAACCTATTCCATATTACACAGAAAATACCTTCATAGGTTAATACTTTCGTAGTAATAGCTATTTTCATAAAGAAGCTTGAAAAGCAGACTAAAACCTAAGGTGCTGTCCGATTTTATATTCTGCTCTTTCTCAGCACCCAGCATAGTACTGAACAACTGGGACAGGGTTTTATAAATTTCTAATAAAGGAAGTCATTCACATACTTACAAATACACACTTCAAAACTACTAGGAAAAAAATTATCTTAAATGGCTTTAAAATGAAACCCATATTTGTACTTATAGCTGGACTTTTTGATTAAAAAGTAAACAAAATCTGAATAGCGAGAGAGATGAGAGAAGGAAGGAAGGAAGGAAGGAAGGAAGGAAGGAAGGAAGGAAGGAAGGAAGGAAGGAAGGAAGGAAGGGAGGGAGGAAGGAAGGAAAGAAAAAAGAAAAAAGGTGGATTTTACTAAAGTTTTTACATAGAGTAATGTGAGTTTAAAACTCATTGATGAGCACCAAGCTTTTGTAATTCTTAAATATGCCCCATATGATATTTAATTTGCAACTGAATCAAGCTCTGTGAGGTAGGGAACCCAATTTCTATTGTAACAGATATTGAGGGGTAAAATAAAATGACTTGTTCAAATTAATTATTTAGTAAGTGCCCATATGGACACAAATTCAGACATTCTGACTATAAATCCATCTGCCTCTCCGTGAAATTATAACTATATTGATGTTGGTTAGAAGGAGATGGAGGAATCAGTGGGAAAGACAAGTTGAACGACAAGCTCGTCAACATCAAGTATTAATTTAATATGAATTTTAGGATAATTTGGGAATGTAGTAAGACAGACTTGGAACTTTTTAGAATACAAGGAAAATTAAATTATCTTTCAGAGAAGCAATGCCAAAACTTACAGTAGACTTTTAGGTACTTCTGTCTGATTTGTTTGTATTCAATTTATTTGCTCTTTATGTTAATAATTTATTATTTGCTACTTGATGAGAGATCTGGAGATAAATGAAATCAATTTGAATCAATTTGACAGGGTTTTCCTCAAAAAAATGTAAGCACTGTTTTGCAACACTGGAATTTCACAGCTTATTCAGCTCTTCTCAGTAAGATGGGGCTAGAGGTGAGGTCACTAGTAATAAAGTGAAAGACAAATCTATTTTCACAAATAAGACTTAAATTGCACCGTATAGTTGTTATATAGTTGTTAAATAACAGAAGCCTTTCTGTTTTCTCCAATAGAAACTACTAGAGACAAAAAAAAAAAAAAAAAAAGAAAGAAACTACTGGAGACAGCAGGAGAGGGAGAGGTTTCCAAGACCAGGTGCAGAGGGAAAAGGTACAGTGGAAAGAGGGAAATTATCACAGATTACCTTTTAAAACAGGTGATAAAAAAGAGCACATTAATTTATTCAAAAGAGAGAAGACAAAATTAATAACAGGGGAACAGGGGCACCTGGGTGGCTCAGTGCGTTAAACCTTCCGCTCAGATCATGATCTCAGGGTCCTGGGTTCCAGCCCCGTATCGGGCTCTCTGCTCAGCAGGGAGCCTGCTTACCCTCCTTTCTCTGCCTGCCTCTCTGCCTACTTGTCATCTCTCCCTCTCTGTCAAATAAATGAATAAAATCTTTAAAAAAAAAAAAAAGATAAAATAGGAACAACAGAACCCTAGTTGATTACATTACCCAAAAAGGTAAGAATACAGACTGCCAGTTGACAAAGAGAGAGAGGTAGGTAGAGAGGAAAATACCTTTGAGGGAAAGAAAGGGTTGCTTTCACTCCCTCATTCAGAGTTTTAGAAGGAGGGTGCTTTGAGAGAATCATTAAAAACAGTTTGAGGTGGCTTACAGGAGGATAGCATTGTTTCTGGTCAGGGATGTTGACTCTCATGCAGCAAACAGGAATGGGAACCAGGTAGATCTGACAAAGCAAGCCATGTGCAGGAAGAAGGCAATGAAAGCTGCTGCCTGACTTTAGTTTCTAGCTCCTAGGAGGTAAGGAAGTTTGTTCCCATGTGTGGTCCTGGATCTGACAGCTCTTCTAGGAGGGGGCTGGGATTGGGGACTGCAGTCTTTCTCGGAGACATGAGCATCAGGAGAGGTGCACCACCAGAAGGTCAGCCAGACAAGGTGGCCTGCTTTCTTCCAGGACTCACAAAATCTGAAGAGAACAGAATTGAGGTGAGCTCCTCTTCTTGGGGACAGGATGGGGGTTGCCACTCATTTTCATTTAAGTCATAGACAACATGCTGGGCATTTGTTTTATAGCAAAGAAGAGGTCATCCTTCCCAGGTACCTAAGAAGATATTTGCACTTTTCCTAATATTTCTCCTTCTGACATAAAAGAGAAGACAACAGACAAATGATCTCTGAGACCTAGCCCAAACCCCACTTTCCCCACACCTTCCCCTTTAAGTCCTTGAAACTAGAATGCCAGCTTGCAGTGAGGAAAGGGGAGGAGAGGGAACCTGAACAGACCTTGACATTTTAAAATGCACTGAGAATAGGTTCAAATACTCAAATAAGAAAATTTTATTAACCCAAAGTGGCTAACAATGTATGAAATCTGAGCACAATATACCATTAAAAGAGCTGCTGAAAATGAGGGAGTCAGTATATAAAACCTGGGAGGAAGATAGTAGCAGGGAAAAAAAAAACTTCACTATTATACCCCAAATAGTAGAGACTTTTCAAAAAACTGATTTTACATTATTCACATGTTGCATTTTATTATGCTTATTTGCATATATGCTTATTTACATATATCTGATATCTCCAATATGACTGTAAACTTTGTAAGATCAAGAATTAGGCTTTTCACAATTTTCCCCCATAAAGCCTAAAATACACTTGTTTATAAAAAGCGATCAATAGATATTTATTGGTTAAAAAATGAATAAATCTGATTAGAAAATAAATTATTAAAGACAGTAAAGTATAAGAGTAGAAATAGGTGCAGAGTGTAGAAATCTTTTTCATTTTCTGGGGCGCCTGGGTGGCTCAGTTGTTAAGCGTCTGCCTTCGGCTCAGGTCATGATCCCAGAATCCTGGGATCCAGCCCCGCATCAGGCTCCCTGCTCAACAGGAAGCCTGCTTCTCCTGCTACCATTCCCTTTGCTTGTGTTCCCTCTCTCGCTGTGTTTCTCTTTGTCAAATAAATAAAATCGTTAAAAAAATAAAAAGAAATCTTTTTCATTTTCTATCTTTAATGAAAGGGGCAGCTGACTATAAAGAAGCATATATGATTCTGCCATCATTTGGAAGCAATAAAAGTCTGTTACAGAAGATTAAGAATGGAGCATTTGTAATCACATGGGCAAGGCATTAATTTCCAGTACCACTGCTTCTTACCTATGTTGTCTTATACAAGTTGTCTCTTTTGTCAAAAAAAAAAAGAAAAAAAGAATAAAATCTAGTTAGACCATAAACTTTAATTATTCTCCCGGGTGTAAAATTGTACAAGTCCAAGAAAATTAAGATGCAGCAAGATTCAGCTGAAGGAACGAACACAGTCATAGACCTTCTAACCTATACAACAATTCTACCTGGCATGTACCTAAAACACGTAGAAAAGTGACAGCAGCTATTGTTTCAAATGTTAAGTTTGAGTTAAAAACAAAGTGCACCAGTTTTCCTTGGCTCGCTGAGTTCTCTACGCAGCATTCCTTATTTTAAATAACCCTTTTCTTCTTTTTCTAAACACAGCCTATAGGATTCAGCAGGTTTCAGGTTTGTGTTATGGAATTAAATGCAGACCAAGTATATTCAGCCTCATCACTAACCCAGTGCAGACACAAGCAATGCTAGGTAACACGGGCAAAGGAGCAAGTTGTCATCATCTGTATGTATTCTGAGTGCATCTTCTGTCTGTTGTTGATGACACTAGATACAGCAAAGCATGAAAACAATCATCTAAAATTAGCAGGGAGCATCATCCTACAATAGAAAAACAATCAGAGCCTCATTTACATCACAAAAACAAACTGCCATATTCAGCCATTTGCTGAATGGCTGTTCAGAATAACACTGTTTCAAAATAACATATAAAAGTTAAAACAAACTTTTAATTATTGGGAAACATAAGTAATTGGGAAAGATAAATCATCACACCTCAGTAACAGTATAATACTGACACTAATCTTCTGCAAGAAGTTCATCAAAATAGTATAAAAACTAAATTTGATAATGCAAATAGGGTTTAACAGTAACATGAATTCCTCACAACATGGCAAAATCAAGCATTCCAATGCAAAATGTATTAGGAACAATATAAAACGGCAAAAAGGAGTTAATAAAATTTTGGCTTGCCTTTTTTTTTTTCTTTGACACAGCTCTCATTAATGAGCTCTCCAACCTCTATGTAGGGTATAAACCTTGGTCTCATGGATATCACCAGGGGGATCAAAAGAATGCCTGATAAACTATGCCAAAAATGAGACAGTTATATAGCCATACATACAATTAAAGACTAAGTGTGTTAAGATATAAATGTGCCACTATGGGAGACTAGAAGTTTGTAGAAGGCCTTCCAGAGGATATGATTTTGAGCCAGGCACTGATGAATGACAAGGAAGTGTTGGTTTGAAGGATGGGAAAAGTTAATGGAAGGGGAAGAAGAACCAAGAATTAGAGGGAGTCAAAAAAAAAAAAAAAAGAATCAGAGGGAGTCCTTGGGAAACATGACAAGGTGACCAGCTGAGAAAGGATGGGAGAAGGAAAGAAAATTAGAAAGAAATGCTATAATCAGTGGGTAAGAAAAGTCAACATCATATTTACTGAGGAATTTGAGCATTTTTCTGTAGATCGTAAGGAGTTACCAAATATCTCACCAAAATGTAGTTGCATGGGAGGAAAATTTCCCTTCTACCCTCCTAGCTTCTGTAGGTGACCTAAGAATTAAACTAATCTAAAATATATTAACAGGAGAAAAGTGTACAAATTTTATTCAGTATTTTTATGTACACGTGGGGGTATTGAAAAAAAAAAAAGAAAATGAAGACCCAAAGAAATTAAGCCAAAAAGGTTATATTCTTTTTAAAACAAAGCATGATGAATTGTCATAATAAATGATAAGACAATGGGACTTGGGGTAGGGACAGATAACTGTGGGACAATGATTAAGAAATATGTGGGGGAACTAATAGAAGATGAGAGTTATTTTAGTAGATTTATTTGTACAGGTTGATCTGTGGTGATGAGAATGTTTTCTTCCTGGTACACGGGGAACATATTTCTCATGGGAAATTCTAAGAACCTTCTTTTTGTGAAAAAGGGAAAAGTCACAGAGGAAGATCGCTTATCTATAATTTCAAATGCCTTCCGCTCAAAATAATCAATATGCCAAAGCAGCATATTTTGACGTAGCATGTTCTGAACTCCTCATAATTCAAATATTCCCAAATATTCACTGTTTCAAAATAACATATATTAATTCCTTGCATTGCCCTTACATATAGAATGTGGAAGTTCAAATATGTTAAGGTATATAGTACTTATTTTTGGTTTTCAAAAGTGAGTAGTACTTGACTTTTTTAAGATTTATTTACTTATTTGAGAGAGAGAGAGATCAGGGACAGGAGCAGAGGGAGAGAGACAATCCTAAAGCAGACTCCCCATTGAGTGTGGAACCCTACTTGGAGCTTGACTCCAGGACCCTGAGATCATCACCTGAACAGAAATCAAGAGTAGGCAACTTAACCAACTGAGCCACCCAGGTGTCCAAGTACTTGACTCTTTCTTAAAGAGAGATTTCTTCCCTGCTCCCCAAGAGCCAGATCTGGTTGGTGTGATCTCATAATCCCTTTACTAAAAGTAATAATAATTAAAAATACATCCTGAAAGTTGTAGGTTATCTTATATATAGTGAAAGGATAAGGCTTTCAGAGCAGGAGGAAACAATTTTTAGGTAAGACCATCTGCTTGAAATTTGGGAAGTTCATTTCCCCTAAGAATTTACTTAGAATAATTTGTGTTGTCTTCTCCAGTGAAAATCATTAGTATAAATAGACTTTAGGTATACGCATTTGCCATCCAAAAAACCATGCACACACACCAGCACTGAGTCAATATTGAGAGTCTATATGGTTAACTTTTCCCTTTTACCTGCCTGAAGAAAACATGTTATCTAAATATGAACCTTTATGAGAGAGAGTCTAATCACATTCAAATCTTATTTTATTTTTACTTATTTTCCTCAAATATGTTTATTTTATTTTTTCAGTGTTACAAGATTAATTATTCATGGATCACTTATTTTAAGGTTGTTAGGTATTATCAGCCAGTAATATATTTATCTTAATAAAGCAGCTTCAACTACATGGCAGAAATGTCTAGGTCATAAAAGTAGGATGACGATCCCCATGAAATTATCATGTGTCAAAACTCTGTTCATGTATAGACGGATGGATCAGAAACCTCTGCTAATTATACTGAAATTTCTGTGGATGCTACAGTACTTAAAAATACCTAATATAAAAAAATACCTAATATGTTGTCTGAGAGATAACAGCAAATCAACAGATGTTAGTTTCTTTTCTTAATTTTCTTGATAGTTAATATAATTTATTATTAAATTAAAATGACTTTCTTCCACTTTTACATAATCAGAGGTTCTTTGACATTACCCATTTCCTTTTACGTTGAGTGTTTGTACACATGTACATGCATGTGCTAGAATGAGAAGTTAGTTTCCCATAAACTTCACTAATGTAGAGATTTTTTCCTCTGTTTTGTTCATTGCTGTACCCTCAGCACCTAGAATGTTAATGGGTATATAGTTGCTCAGTAAATACACGTTGAGCCAATAAAACAATGACCCCAAGTACAAAAATTTCTTGTTATTTTTAAAGGTTCAAAACTGCTTACAAATGGGACCTCTTAGAATATTACATTTAATGGTTTGAAAAGATAAGAGAAGAAAATGAGAACAAAGATGTCTAGAATTCAATATGGCTCCAGCAGGGAGGAAAAATGCTATTTAATGTTGAAATATTTCCAAACTCAGCAAGCACAATTATTCTTGTTTTGATGCCTTAACATATCTTTGATCTTACAAAGAATAAGACAGGGAGGAGGTGGGGGTCATTAATTTCAATGATAGAAATATCTATGTGTCTCCAGGGCTTAAACAATAGATGTGAACAATGGTAATAAAAATGCTAATTGTAACATATAGTACATCGTATGAGGGCATGTGTGTGTGTTTCTGCAATGACTCTTTGATCAAACTGTTAAACACTTAAATTCACACAATCGTATGTACCATAGGAAGAAGGAAGACTTTGATCACATCTCTGTCGGGTAAAATTCTTGTTTCATTATACCACCAAAATGTGAATACATAATAAAATAATATCTTTCACAGCAGTAGTTTCTATCTAGTCAGAAGATATAATCTAAAAATCACTAAATTCCAAAAGCTCAAAAATCAAGATATCCAGTTTCAGAGTGGATTTCTGTGATGCTGACTGCACCTACACCTCATTTGAATGGGTGTAGAGTAAGGTGGATAACTTCCCATTGTGTTAATGGGAATAGTAAATACCAGCATCCACAAAGTGGGGATTACATGTTACTTTTATGTTGAGTACTTGTGCTATTTTGAATGTTAGCCACATTGTGGGATAACTAGTTAGAGAGGTAAGATTTTATAAAGCTGTAGGATGAAAAGAGATTTAGAATGAAGTGAAGAAATGTTAAACATAGATGATTGGCCGGATTAGATGCTGTTTGATGTTTACTAGTATTTGAGTGAATGACATTTAGTATCTCAACAGTAGAACACATCCTTACTATTTTTTTAAAGGATAGATTAGACCAACTAAAACGTGTTCATCTCTATTTTTGGGCTCAGAATGGCATCTATACCCATGAAAACTAAAATACATCACTGTTGTTGTTTTCCCTTGAAGAGATAATAAAATCACCAACAGAATATAAGTGGAAAAAATCCTTATCTTAGAGGGTTATGATTTCAAATTATATTGAGGGCTTACTATTTGCTATTTATGAGCCTTTTAGCAATTTGGTAATGGAAGATTTTGCCCAAAGATGAAATACTACTTTTTTGTTTGGTTTTTGGCTACTAGGAAGTTTTTGTTTTGTTTTGTTCCGTTTTGCTAAGTGTGCCTTGGGGAGCCCATTCTTCCTCATGGAATACTCCCATACTTATCAATGAGGTCTTGTACTTTCCATGAAAACTGCTGCTGTCTGAGAGCTTAATGATTTCATTTGGACCAAGAATCATTATTCCCCTAAATTCCAAAATTCATTGAATTCTGGGGACTATGATGAACTGCTTGGTTATGTTTTCACAGTGAAGGGCAGACACTCTCCAAGCTTTAGAGCCACTGACAGATTTAAGGAACATTACTGCAGCCCCTCTGTAACCTGTTATCTTTGCTGCCACTCTTTTTCTGATACTCTACTTCTTGCTGTACAGTCTCAACATGAATCACCTCCCTTGACCACCAGTTATTTCAGCAAGCCTGGAAACCAGGAAGTCACTGTTGGCAGCATATGTTTTCTTACTCTCTGAAACACTCCACCCAATCCAAACCTGATTCATCTCAAGTCTTGTCAAGTTCTCCCTCTAAATAGACAAGCCCAATTCTCTACATGTTCACCATCAACAGTCAAATCAAAGAAAGTATTAACATCTCAAAATTCTTATTTTCTCCCTTTATTCATTTTGGCTCTCATTTACACAGGAGTAGTACTATCTCTATAATTCCTCCTTGTTCTGTGACTCTTCATTGTCCAGCCTTGGGACGTTTTTCACATGCTTTTCTTTCTGCTCCAAATACTTCCTATCTGTTTCATACTTATTCAAATGTTACTCATTTTCTTGCTCTCTGCTTAAGCTTCCTCAGGAAAATCTTTGTAGATATCACTCTTCCCTAATAGAGGTTTTCAAACATTCATAATTTTTTTTTTGTTTCTGAAATTTATTAACATCTGTGGCAGAAATTTTGGTTCACTCTCAACATCCACATCATCTAGATATAGTTTAAGCCAGTCCTAATAATCCCTTGTCTCTTCCCCAATGACAGATACAAGGATTTTTATGTACCCTCAATTTGGCCAATGAGACGTAAGAAAAAAATTGATGGGGGACTTCTGGGACTCTTGTTTTCACTTACATGATGGAAATAAAAAGAAAGACAGTCTTCTTTTTTTTTCTAGTTATTTTGTATTTGGATCCAGTGTCTGAAACTGCAGTAAACGTTTATAATCAGTTTGAGGATGAAGTCAACACCAATGCTGACAGAATAAAGAGAAAAGAGTGTGGGCATTTATTGATGTAACTGAGCCATTTATTTAGTTAACTTTGACTTCTTTCCTATATGTATACTAACAGTTTCAAATTAACACTTTCTAAATACTAAACCACTTTGGTTTGGGGTCTGCAGGCATAAACAACTTAACTATGTAATATTTGTCTCAGTCTTGGACTGTAAACTCCATTTGAGCAGACCCCATCACTGTTTTTATTCTTCATTTTAATACTAGTATCTAGGTCAGGCTGTAGTATATAGTTTGAACTCATTAAATATTTCTTGAATAAATGGGTAGATGAATTCTAATAATTTTCTGAAATAAATCCTGAGATACTGTTGTTTTTCTTTTCTCCTTCTAACTACTGGCTACTCTTATTATCAATGTGGTCAGTTACTTCTGTTTCTCAAAAGGCATAGCTTCACTCTGTTCATTTCCCTATGAATAGGTTATACTTATCTCTGTCCCTCTGAAATATGACAGTCAATACAAGATAAAATCCTTCTGCTATTGTTTGGCCAGATAGAGAATAATAGATTTATAATTTCTCTCAGTCTATAAAAATCAGTGGTTTATAAATAAAATTGTGCATGAGAATTGCTGTGAAGCTTTTAAAAAATACATATATCTGGGGGCACCTAAGTGACTCAGCCAGTTAAGTGTCTGCCTTCAGCTCAGGTCATGATCCCAGATATCCTGAGATAGAGCTCTGTGTCCGGCTCTCTGCTCAAATGGGAGCCTGCTTTTCCCTCTCTCTCTGCCTGCTGTTTCCTCTGCTTGTGCTCTCTCTCTGTCAAATAAATGAATAAAATCTTTTAAAAAAAATACATGTATCTGTGCTGCATGTTCCTGAAGGTTAAAGTAATAGATATGGTGTGTTTATACACAGGCATATTTACTTTTTCAGTGTTCTATGAAGTAATTCTGATAAGCCTCTGGAGATTAGATTCATTGATCTATATACTAAACTTCTGTTAACTTAAATTTACATTAAAACTTAAGTGATCATGTTGCATTAACTAGTTATTCTAAATATATTGCAGGCTGAAGAAAGAACATTGTCATTGCTTCAAGAATTGGCAGACTGCAGAGAAGAGAGACATGGCTTTTTTATGTAGAATACAAGGAATCAATAACAGATTAATGAGAGAAACCTCTAAGAAGGTAAATTTTGTTTAACTATAAGGACACAGTATGTTCGTAATTGTTCTCACTATTCTTGGTAACTAAACCTAAATTTCTTCTTAATCTGTCTCTACTCTCAACTCTCAGCTCATATGGCAGGAGTGGGATAAGTCAGTCAGAGAAAGACAAGTATCACATGATCTCTCTGATATGAAGAATTTGAGAGGCAAGGAGGGAGTTTGGGGGGTGGGGGAGAGAAATGAAACAGGAAGGGATGGGGAGGGAGACAAACCATAAGAGACTCCTAGACTCAAGAAACGAACTAAGGGTGGCTGGGAGGCAGGGGGGTAGGGATAGGGTGGCTGGGTTGTGGACATTGGGGAGGGTATGTATTGTTAATGCTATGAAATGTGTAAGCCTGACGATTCACAGACATGCACCCTGGGGCAAATAATACGTTATATGTTAATAAAAAAAAGATTTTATTTATTTGAGAGAGAGAAAGTGCACACAAGCAGGGAGGAGGAGCAGAAAAAAAATCAAACCTGATTCAAAGGCCGATATATGGTGTTTTCAAGATAAATGAGAACACCCCATTCCTTTCAACAGAATGATAGGCTTAGTGACATGCATGTGATCTAAATACAGCCAACAAAGTACAATAGAACTTTGCCATGAATGCTCAAATAGTGGCTGCCCCTCTTTCTCACAGCTTTTGAAGTTGAGCCAATGTGAGATCCCAGGGTATGTGCAGATATTTCACGAATTTAGGGGAGAAAACCTGTCTAAGCAATGAAGCAGAACCGAGAGATCATGAGAAAGGAGCATGAATCCAAAGACATTGTTTTTGATCTCTATATCCTGCCATGCCTGCAGCCTTTGCATTTTTCATTCAGTTGGGACAATAAATCACTATTTCACTCAAGACACTCTAGATAGGTTTTCTGTTACTTGGAGCACAGTCATAACTTGGAGCACAGTCATAACTGGTCATAACTAATACAATAAAGAAAAACTTTTTAATTATTAGATATCCACAAAGAAGGTAAATCGATAAGAAATTTCAAGTTTATAACCATTAGAAGTTTCATATTAAACAATTTCTTGAAAGGGATGATTTAAAATGGACCAAACATCAGAATGGTGATTGGTCTTGATGACATTTATGGAACTGGGAAGCCAAGGGGTGATCCCAGGCAGCAATAAGTCAAAAAGGAAGAAGAAGAGAATGTTAAGGGGGTGTCCTTTGGCCCTGACCCTTCTGTCTGATTCTACAATTGCTAGGAAGATGTTGTAAATAATAGAGACTTAAGGCAAGCTCATTATGTGTTTGGCACTGCTGGCACTGTGATTTGACTTGACTGATCTGGTCTGAGTCAACCTAAGACCAGATCCAACTGGCTTACTGCCAACATTGTTCTATGTACCTAACAGACTGTGATGTTTTACAGAGATCATGCTGGATCAGCAGAAATTATTAATGATTTTGGCAGCCAACAGGTTGTGTGAGGTATTAATGAAAACGATAACTTTAAATAGCTTGGTGGAAAAATGCAATGGGGCAGAAGGGAATTGCAACGGGCTCCCTGAACAGTTCTGTTGATGTTACTGAGCAAATATAGCTCCTTGAGTTGTTTTTGTTTCATCAAAATCATGATACTCTTGAGTGCTGGCAAGGAAATATCAGGTAATGAGAAGGCAGTGAACATGTCTTTCATCAGCTGAAAATCTTTAATTGTAATTGCAGCATGTAATGGTGTAATTAGTTGTCTAAGTGACAGGATAGGCTCAAACCCTTCCTAGTGTTTTGCAAGAAAAAAAAAAAAAGACCATAAAGTTTCCATAAACCTTTCTTCAAATTAGATGATGGGCAGGCAAAGATGGGAAAGGGTTTCATTTTTAACCCCAAGAACTGAGCAGCTTCACAATTAGAAATGAGAAGAGGGTTTATGAAAGTAAAGAGAATAGATCACGACTACTCAGATAACTGTGGGTTCTTTTATTAAAAAAATCAAAAACAGAAGTTAAGTAATAAGCACCGTGTTTTAAACAACTCTCTCCCTCTCTCTCTCTCTCTCTCTCTCTCTCTCTCTCTCTCTCCCTGTGTGTGTGTATGCAGCTATCTATCTATCTACCTATCTTTTGCTCAGAGATCAAAGGATGTAGTTAGGGTCGCACAGCTACTATGCTGCAAGAGCATACTGTAATTTCCTCCTAGGACAAAATCTTAGTCTTTGAGACTTTAAAGTCCATTATCTTGTACTTAGAATGAGCTGTCTTCAACTCTCTTCAAACCTTTAAAATGCTGGTTCTCAAATTTATATATTTATAAGAATTATAGAGAAGCTTGCTAAAATGTGAATTCCCATCAGAGAGAGATTTGATTTGGTAGGTTATGGATGCAACTAAGACATTTGTAATGTAAACCAATCACTCAAGGAATTTTGAGGAAGGCATTCTTTAGGCCACATTGTCTAAAATGTCTATTACAAAACCCTGGTCGGACAGAAGTCTGGGTGTTTTTTTACAGGGAAACTATGCAATGCGGATTCTAGTGGTATCTTGATGACAAAGGACAACACATAAAATTACAGATTATACTTAATCAAAACCAGTCACATAAAAAGCTCTAGGCTTTGCAGAGTTACATTAAAAAAAAAGAACATGGGATCTCAATCACCAAACTCAAATTGCATTTGTAACTCCAGGACTGCTAGGGAAACAGCTTTTTCATCTGTACCTGTTACAGTGGAGAGGATTCTAGAATGAGCAGTTTGAATACAGGAATGTATTTTTCTTCATGAAGGAAGCAAATAATCCTCTAGGCAACTGTGTTTGATGGATGTGATGGTGAATCTTTTCTTTGTGCTTTCGCCTTATAAAATTAATCCTATCCTCTCTTTTAAACATGTTATAGAAAATAGAAAGAATAAAACAAAATCTGTTTTTCTAAATTAAAAAGCTTGAAAAGCCTCGCTTCTTTGTCTATCATAATGATATCATTGGATAACTGCCAAATCAGAAGCTATATAAATGATTGTTCTTAGATAATAGTTCCTTTTAGTAAAATATAAAGCTCCTTTTCCCAAAACTCGTATCATGAGTTTCCAAACACAATAAATCTTAGTTTTCTAAAATAGATGTTTTATTTTGGAACCAATTTTACCTTAATTTTAACCATTGTCTGCTAAAGAATTATATCAATGAAACTCATATGCATTTCAATATTCTACAGCTATTACTATTGTGTAAAATCTACCATTTACTTAGAAATTTTGCTAAAGTCATTAAGTTTAACAGGAAGGTTTATGAATCGCAAGCCTATGTTTTTGAAAATGCTGGTCCCTCAAAGCTGTTTTTTTTCTAAAAATATGTAAGTATTCCATTTTATTCAAGAAATACAAAAGTGTTGCTGATAATTAATTTTATTCATAAAAGTGCTTATGTAGATATATGTCTGGTACAGCAGAAAGTGGGCATTGTTGTAGCCTTATTCAGCCCTCATGACATTTTGGATTTACCTTGTGTAGAAAAAGGAGAGATTTCAAGTGGTGAAGGATGGCTGCAATTGGAAAGACAGAGAAGGGAAACTGGGAACAGCAAAACTTCAGGCTTGTCTGGGCTTCTCGGTTAGCTGATTTAGTACAGCAAAAATCTAGTATGCTCACTGATGACTGATGATACTAGTCCAATCTCTGCCTCTGTGCTTAGGCTGTTCTACTTTCAGAATAAGAATTTTCAAATTATTTGGTGTGAATAAAGATTTACAAGCCCATTTAAATGACTACCTTTCATTTCAGCTGTACCATAATAAAATAATGAATATAAGCTTTCTGTAGGGCTGGATTTGAAACTTGACTTTTCCACTGTGGGACCCCAGGCAAGTTATTTAACTTCCCTGAGATTCAGATTCCTCATCTGCAAAATGGGACTAAAAATACATATTTCTAAGACTTGTTCTAGAGATAAAATGACAAAATTTGAGAACACCAGGTTCATGTTAAACTTTTTTTTTTTAATTTGGGAAGGCTAAAATAGGCATTGATTTGTTGTTGGTGATATTTGGTTGTTGTTTCATTGTGTGTGTGTGTGTGTGTGTGTGTGTGTGTGTGTGTGTTTTGTGGGGGGGTGGTATTATAGAAATTTTCATTTTTCCACATTTTTAAAAGATTTTATTTATATATTTGAGAGAGAAAGAGAGTGTGAGGAGAGGAGAAGAAGGAAAGAGACAAGCTGACTCTTATCTGAGCCCAGAGCCTGACACAGGGCTCAATCTCAGGACCCTGAGATCATGACCAGAACCAAAATCAAAAGTTGGGCACTCAACCAACTAAGCCACCCAGGTGCCCCTCCACATATCTTTTTTTTTTTTTGCATAAATGAAGTATCAAATAATCAAAACATTTTTTATTAACTTTTCAGTATTCTAGCTTAATAATCTAAGCTGTAATATAGTATAGGGTTTTGGGTATTTTCAAGGGGTGCTATAAATGCCATACATTTTAGAATCAGACCCACCTGGGTTTCCTTTCTTTCTTTCCTTTTCTTTCTTATTCCATTCCCTCCTCTATTTCTTTGAAAATTATGTTTTCTGTATCTAATATTTTAATATTAATCCTTAATATTTTAACGTTCATATCTCGACTTTTCTCTTGAACAATATAACAAAAATAGTTAAGTGGATTTTAATGGCTACTCTCCATCAAAATTAGAAGCAAAGTTTGTACTTTGCATTTGCATCTATAGTATCCCTTCCAAAACAAACTGATAATGAGACATTAGTATTGCTGCTGCTGCCTTCCTTGTTGTTTTGTGCTAGTTTAGAATACATTTCATGTTTATTTATATTTAGACAAATATTTACAATTATCTTTACTTACCAGGATGCTTTCCATCTTAGATCTTCCATCTGGAACTATAGTCATTTTTGCCTAAGTCACATATTTAAAATTTCATTTACTGAGGATCTGTTGACGTTAACTTTAATTTTTGTTTGTCTTTCAATGTCTTTCCTTTGTCTGCTCTTTTTTTTTTTTTTTTAAATATTTTATTTATTTATTTGACAGAGAGAGATCATAAGTAGGCAGAGAGGCAGGCAGAGAGAGAGGGGGAAGCAGGCTCCCTGCTGAGCAGAGAGCCCGATGCGGGCCTCGATCCCAGGACCCTGAGATCATGACCTGAGCCGAAGGCAGAGGCCCAACCACTGAGCCACTCAGGTGCCCCCTTTGTCTGCTCTTAAAAGACTTTTTTACTAGACACAGATAGTTTAGGCAGTTAGGTTCCAATAGGATATCTGGAGGTCAGCAATCAGGAAGTCATGGCCAGCTATGCAGAAGCTCAGAGGCCTTTCCCGGCAGCACTCCACAAGAAGCCAGATCAAACCAGACAGGCCCAAGGTGGTGGATGCCCTGACAAGAAACCACTGACCAAATTAGTAGAAAATAGCACAAAACCCTGCTTCCCACCCCAAGTAATAACTATCCTCCCCTCTAGTTAGCAACTCAATAAAATATGAAACACAACCCCCAGAGCATGCAGATGTCTGTCTGTCTGTCTCTCTCTCTCATATTTTGAGAGTGTACTTTTCACTTTAGTAAACTTTCCTGTTTGGTGTCTTGTCTGCTATGTTGCTGGTCTCTCTTTGAATTCATTTTCATGACAAGACCACAGCTCTTAGGCAACTCTTTCAGGCCAGGCTCAGTGAGGGTCAAAGCCCCAGGACCTGGTGTCTCCTCAGTTCACCTGGCAACAATACGATTAGGGCACGGAATTCTAGGTTGCCAATTTGTGTGTGTGTGTGTGTGTGTGTGTGTGTGTGTGTGTGTATGTGCACGTGCACATGCATGCATGTTACTTAGCACATTTAAGATAACAATTCTAAGGTTTTCCAATTTCCATTGTTGGAAAGTTTAACAGAGTAACAAAAAGTTGTTTGAAAGATACCTGAATGTTCCTCTGGCTACTATCTTCTCTATTTTTCTGATTTGCTTTCTGTCTGGATGTGGGTGCAATTTTCTATTTACTGAGACCTACTGTGTTTGATTCTACTTCTTTATTTTGAATCCTGGGTTAAATATACAACTCCCTCAAGAACATTTATACTTACTTTTGTCAATCTCATATGTATACTATCACCAACATGAGACCATTTTAAAATTATTTTCCATATAGATATAATGTAAATATGAGCTAAGAATCAAATTTGGCTTTTCATTATAAATTCTTATTGGAGACCTGTCTCACCCCTCTACTCAACGCCAGTGTCAAGACATTTAAGTTTCCTCACAGAAGCTCTTTCAGCAATGGGTTTATTTCTTGTTCATCCACCCTCATGAGGGCTGACCTTTAATCTAGGCTGTATAAGGGACATTTCCTATTAGTCTTCACAACTTAGTCATGCTCTAGATTTTAAATCCTATCTCTTACTCCCTGAGGAAGACTTATATTTACACTGCAAAGCCCAAATTAAAAGATCCTTAAACTCCAACATCAAAAGCTTTCTGTACACAATCACTTTAGTTCTCAAGCTTCCTACATTCATTTCATATCCTCTACATATCTCTTCGTTTCAGCACGAAATATATTTTGCGATAATTTTTAAATTATTTTTTGAATCATGGTGATCTCAACCTCCACAAGTTGTTTTTTTTTTTTTCTGTCTTCTTTGCCCTCCTAACAATGAGTATTTTTTTTTCCTGATTGTGATTACATTGATTTTGACCAAAGAATGTTGGGTTTTTTAAAGACATATTTGAAAGTGTATTATATCTGCATTCACTAATAATTCCCTTGACTTACTTGGGTCTATATACAAGTCTCTTACAGAAACTAATAGTCAAGTGAAACATGAAGGTGCAGATACTTAGAGGCAGAAAACTTTCAGAGAGCACCGAGACCTAACAATCTGTGGGCTGCGCAGAGATTTGCCAATACTACATCATACCAGTGGGACTTGAATTCAATATTCCTTGAGTGTATTAATAAAGTCAATTTTATGTTTTATTTTCTCCTGGGTAAACCATACCCTGAATATAAGATATGTTTGCTATATTGTATTTTGCTCTTACTTCTGTTCCTAAGTTGTTTTTTTGTTTTGTTTTGTTTTTTTGTTTTTTACAAAAATGCACACTAACTAAACAAATAGCCCAAAACCTCAAATAAGCTGGAGGTGGGACGGGAAATAGAAACATGAAATCCCTCAGGGAGGTATTAGGAAGATAGCTACCAAGTAAGCAAAATTTAAGTCACAATAGTAAAAATAGTAAAAACTAGCCGTAGGGAAAGAACAGGTTCACGAATTAAAAAAAACTATCATAGGAAGTGTCTGCATTTCTGACCAGCCAAGTGGAGGTGCATGGTTGATAAGGTCTGAATTTCCCAAGTCCTCATGTTCAGCTGGAGGAATTGGGCAAGACTTTGAGAGGCAGTAAACAAACCAAGACTGAGGTATTACTCAAGATCTGTAAATAATGACATGGCAACTATATACCATATAGCCATATAGCACAAATTTTCTAGAAAACTCCTCATTTCATATATTCAGATCCATTTTATATATTAACAGGATACACTGGAAATTCCAATATTACATATATCTACTATATTGCCAAAACTACTTCTAGAACATGGATATTCCTTCTCACACTACATATTTCACTTTGAAATTAAAAAATATATATATATGCTCAGTATATGTAAAATAGCAAAGTTTAGGAAGAGGCTTTATGGTAGCAATGATTATAAACTTCTTAAGTTCAATGTTACTCACTTACCTGAAAATATATGGGAAGGAAAGTTAGGTGATTAATTATATACCCTAAAAGTGGGAACATTTTTTTCTTTAAGATTTTATCTACTTATTTGACAGAAAAAGAGAGCACAAGTAGGCAGAGCAGCAAGCAGAGGGAGAGGGAGAAGCAAGCTCTCTACTGAGGAGGGAGCCCAACATGGGGCTCGATCCCAGGACCCTGGGATCATGACCTGAGCTGCTTAACTGACTGAGCCACCGAGATGCCGCAGGAACACTTTTTAAGGCAAAAGCCATAAAGAAAAAAATGAAACATTAGTTTATATTTATAGAAAGAAATAAAAAACAAAATACATATTCACCCTAATTTTAGTGACACTGAATTTTATCTCAATGTAGATTATTAGATATTAAATATCTCAAGAAATATTTCTTACATTTTTATTGTATCTGAAATTCTCATAATTAGAGTCACGCATTTTGTACTCACTAATCCGGTACTACCTTGGAGTAGGATAATTTATTACTTTCCTATATTAACAAGCAATTATAAATGTATTTACCTGATTATCTTACCAGCATTACTGTTAAAGTATAACATTCCAGATTTACAATGAAGATGCTAATTTTATAAATTTAAATTTAAATTAATTAATTACAATTTAATTAATTAACTAGTTAATTTTAATTGAAATTTTCTTCCATAACTTATGCCTCTTTATGGTTTCCTTTTAAAAAAAATTTTCCTATTTTTTCAGTAAAATTAATGTGTTAGGGTATATGTAACCAGGTTTTATAAATATGGTAGCATGTCATGCTTCCTATAGAAAAAGACCAAACAAGAAGTAGAGGGAATTGAAAATCAAAGCATGAAAAAAAAATCAAAGCATGCCTATTTAACTTTTTGGCTCAGCACTGTGATATATTCACATGGCTCTAAAAAACACCTGGTACTTTATTTGCTACACGATTCTTATGTCACCTGAAGAGGTTCTGGAAGTTAGTGTTAAAACACTTGCTAGCAGGATTCTACTCCATTTAAGGTTATACAATATTGCCCTACTTTTCTTTTAGGGAAAAATATTGTTTTAATCATAAATATTCACTATTTTTGCCAAAATGATTTTAAATACTATACAGTGAATGCAATATATTCAACTGAAAAATAAACGAAGAAATACAAATTAAAATGAGATGTAATTTTTTAGTATTTTTTAATAGCAATAGGGTTGCTCATAAGCAGTCTTCTAAGTATTATTTTTCTGGAGATACATATTCTGGGTATCTCCACTTCACAAATTCTCTAAAGAAACCTGATCCCATACATTCCTAGAGAATTTCTGTATTAGTTTTCTATCTTTTATCCGAACTTGCTTCTAAAATCTAAGCTCACATTTGCAGTTGTGAGAGGTAACTAGACAAGACAGTTCCCGTGTGTCACTAGCCTATCTCGACATTCACTTGCCTTCAGCGGAACTTTTGCTTTACCCACAGACTCTTCCTTTCTCCCTATCCATCAAACTCCACATCAAATGTCAAGTCCTATCATTTGCATTTTCTTCCTTACCACCAGTTTTGTCTAGGTCATCCTCTTGATTTTAATCTTCAGTTCTCTTTCTTCCACTTCACCTGTTTTACATAACAATAAGAGTGATCAAAGAAGGTATCAAAATACCTTCTGTATCACGTAGTTCCCTGCTAAAAGATCATTCCTCATCCTATGCAGGAACAAAGCTATCCAGACTCTTTTCAGTAGCCTAGAAGGTCCCTTCGTGTTTTCATCAATTTTGTTCTTTCTCCCTCTATTTCAGCTACACCGTCTTCTTTCTGTGGGTCCTGATTTAAGACTTTTTTTTCCACACTTCTTATGACTGAAAATTCTTTCCTTCTCTTACCATGACTAGATAGAGCCTTCTCACAGTGAAGTCTCAGATTAAATTGTCACCACATCGGAGAAGCTTTCTACCGCTTACTTGTTTCCTTGCAATCTAATAACATAAGGATCACCATATGCGTGTGTTGATTCCATGCTTTAGTTCCTCTTTCTCACTAGGAGATGGAAAGTGTCATGTCTACCTTGTTTATCAGTGAATTCTCAGAATTGAACAGAATTATTATCTCAATAAACATTTGTTGAAATAAATACATGAATTATAAAGTAAACACAATTCAGTATAACCCTCATATAAAGCACATTAGCAACCTATTAAAAATATTTCAAAATGGAAACATAAATCAAGTCCCAGGGAAGGGGTTGTTGGAGGAGCTAATTTCTACCTATAGATGAGTTTGTTGTTGATGCCTGTGTCACCAGCTAAACCCCAAGATCTGAACTACACTGCCCACCTGCTTGTACTCACCGAACTTTGTCCCACTTTCCTTAAGTTCTTTCCAGCTTATTTTTTAACTCAGGCAGATGGAAACCAATACCACCCTCTGAGTGCCTGAGTGATGGAAATTGCCCAGATAAGATCTCCAAGCAGCTCACTTGGAGTCACTGGGCAGGCCACCTAGCCCAGTCTGAGCTTAACCCCTGACTCACGGCTGAGCAAAAGGACCATGGAGTGGGGCGCCTGGGTGGCTCAGTCGTTAAGCGTCTGCCTTCGGCCCAGGTCAGATCCCAGAGTCTTGGGATCGAGCCCCGCATCGGGTTCCCTGCTCCGCGGGAAGCCTGCTTCTCCCGCTGCCATTCCCTCTGCTTGTGTCCCCTCTCACGCTGTGTTTCTCGCTGTCAAATAAATAAAAATCTTTAAAAAAAAAAAAAAAAGGACCATGGAGTGACTATCTTTGCCTCTTATAGCACTAAAGTCTCTGAACAAGGAGGAGCATAAGCCTCATTTACATGACATGCTACATTTACATAACAGGCATGTTTCCCTAAGGCTCAGGCGCCACGTTATGCCTACCTCTACATACAATGACAGGGATCCTCTTTTAAATAAAAGGAACTCATCCACCATTGCTCAGGGAGTCATAGATTTGCAAGTTATTTCTGGTGATTCTTATTTGCTGCAAATAAATTTTATTTTGTTTGACAACTCTACCTGGTCTAGTTTCTTTTGCAATTCACAAAGGAGGGAACTCATGTAAGTGTGGTTACACTTGTTTGTTTATTTGTATTATAATATTACTAGGATTTTTTTTCTTCCAAAGCTTTGAATTTTATTAACTCTTTAAAGAAGTATGTATGTACCCTAATTGAACTCCAACCACATCGCTTCCTATGCTCTAATTCTCTGCTTTATGTTCATACACCTTTATGTTACTTGTCTGGAAGATTTTCCACTATTAAATAAAGTTAATCCATTTAATCTAACTATTTTAAGAATGAAATCTAAAAATACTACCATCTTCTGGAAAATATCTACACATACAAATGTTTATCAAAGCACTATCTATGTTAATAAAATTTTTTCAAATCTAAATTTCCAAAAGCTATGTTTGAAAACTTTATTATTATATAGAAAATGATTAAAAGAATATAAAGAAGATAAAAATCAGTATAATCACAACTAATTTTCCAAAATACTTCTCAAAGAAAACCATTTGAGGAAAAGTTTGGAATAAAAAAATGCCAAAAAGAGTGGTTTATCTTTATGTGGTGGTTCTATAAGTCACTTCTTCCATTTCCTTTCATTACATATACATAATATAAATAACATAAATTTATATATGTATATAAATAAATAATGGAAAATATGACTTAAATACATGTTAAAGGATAACACCTATCTGTTTAATGTAGAGATTTTAATTATTTAATTGTGTTGCCTTATCTTTCAGGTAGTGAAATAGAATTTTGTTAACATAACGGGAGCTTGGTCTTAAAGAAAAAATGGTAATTTTCAGGCACATAATGAAGAAAGACTTTACCAAAGCTGAGTATTGCACATGGAGAAACAAATTAAAATTAAGTATAAAAGGTGTATTCTCACATATTGCTAGAAGATGTAAAATATGTGGAATCAGTGATTTCCTAAAATGGCAGAACTATTTCCAACTTGCTACTTCTACCCAGATCTGGAATTAGAATAACTACACATGAGTCTGGGTCTACTGTATATCCACTGGATGGGTATGTAAATGCTGTTTAGAATCTCTAAAAATATTTTCAGCCTCATTTGTAAACTATGAATAATAATGTGAGATCTGTATCACAAAAATCCAATAAATGTAATAATGCAACAATATTACAGATTCCTCTAGTATATCACATTTTTCAAAATGCAGTCATATACATACATATTTTGACAGGAATTTATTAAAATGAATTAATGGAAATTACATATAATTAACTAAAACATATATAATGTTTATGTTTACATTTACAATGTATTGTATACAATAGATAATATCTAATTTAATAAACAATATATCTAATTTAAAATATAGTTATAATATTAATAAATTATATTTCTATATAAGGGAAATTTTGTATACATTTACACATAAATGTGTAAATATATAATTATAAAATGTTTCCACTTATGAATTATTAAATATTTGTAAACATGAATAAATTTTCTGTGTGTATGAATTATTTATGCAGGTGATTTAGTTGAAATTATACAAATAATTCTTACTTACAAAAAATATGAGTTAAGGATTACTACTTCCATTGTAAGGAAACTCAGTAAGACAACTGAGTCTAAAGGAAAGTTAAATAGTATTCCCATGGTCATTCTTGTACCAAACTCTTAACTCATATGTAAAAGATACATTGGTACTATACGAGAATAAGCTTTGAAAATTGTTATGGCAAAATAGATTTCACATTATTTATAACAGCAATGATATATTTTTTTTCCTAATTTTTAATTATACCCCCTTAAAGATCATCTGTTTTGTTACCAGTACTTTCTTTGTTATACTATACACTGGCTTGGTTTGAAGCCTTTTTTTCTCTCCCCACACTTCCCGTATCTGATTTTTTTAACTTCCCTGCTCTCACACCAATTCACTAGCCAATCATCTGACACAAAATACGTGAAACTGATCATTTTCATGAATATATGTAATGTCTGTTTCCTTTTAGATTTTAAAGACTTCTCTCAGACTGTGTAATAAACTCCTGTGTTTCCTGTTTAAAGAAATATAGAAAGTTTGTAGTTTATTGACATCACAATCTGGGTAAGTTGACCACCTAATCTCACCAGGCTCCTTGTAACTCTTTTATTGCCCAGTTGGAATGAGACAAATTCTGAACTCCTTGAAGGTAAATTCAAGGTCTTTTACTTTCTGTCTTAGCTCAGGCCACTGTAACAAAATACCATAAACTGGATGGATTATGAACAACAGCAGTTTATTTTTCACTGTTCTGGAAACTAGAACTCCAAGATCAGAATGCCAGTACGGTGGATTCTGTTGAGAGCCCTCTTCTTAGCTGCCGATGGCCAACACTGTTGTATTTTCACATAGTGGAGAGCAGAGCAATCAAACTCTCTCATGACTGATGTAGGGTATCCACGTCATTCATGATAGCTCCACCTCTATAATGTCATCTAACCCTAATTACCTCAAGAAGACCCCCCCTATTACCTCAAGGAGACCCCCCTAATACCATCACATTGAGGAGTAAGTTTTCAACATGGGCATTTCAACATAATGCTTTTTTTTTTAAGATTTTATTTATTTGTCAGAGAGAGAGAGAGAAAGAGAACACAGCACAAGCAGGCAGAGAGGCAGAGGGAGAAGCAAGCTCCCTACTGAGCAAGGAGCCCAATGTGGGACTTGATCCCAGGACCTGAGCCGAAGGCAGAGGCTTAACCAACTGAGCCACCCAGGCGTCCCTCAACATAACACTTTCTATCTCTGTGACCATGGGGGGAAAAATGCCACTTTTAAGGTTCTCTCTCTCTATATATATATTTTTTCCTTAATTGTACTATAATTGTATTTTATATATATATGTATGTGTGTGTGTGTGTGTGTGTGTGTGTGTGTATATATATTTGCTTAATTTTACTCTTAGCCACAATTTCTCATTTATAAGGAAATAAATGTTCAATATGGACTTTATCCAAGCTCTTGCCTTCACTTAAAAATTTCTCCATCCTCATTTTTTTACTTAAACACAAAATAATAGTTTGTAATTAGTAAATATGCAATTCCTTTATCAAATTTAGAATTATTTTTTCAAAAATGCAAAAGAATTCTGTCCCTTTAATTTACAAAAACATAAAACAATTAACAACCTTAAGCTTCCATAATAAATGGGTTTGCTAATAAGTTGCTTACCTGTTTTTATAGTTGGAAACTATACACAACAGCATGAGAAAATTTTTACTCAGACACCATGTCATATATTATTTGAAGGAATTAACAATCCAAATAAAAGTTTTGACTTTCTCTCTTTCTCTCTATAAAATAAATACATAAATCTTGAAAAAAAAAATAAGTGGACTTGCCCGGGTAGGGCAGTTAGTTAATCATCCAACTCTTGATTTTGGCTCAGGTCATGATCTCAGGATCCTGAGTCTGACCCCTGTTTCAGGCTCTGCGATCAGTGTGGTCTGCTGGAGACTCTCTCTCCTTCCCCCTCTGCCTCTCACCCCCCCAAATAATAAATAATGCTCTAAAAGCTTTGAAATGGTTTGCTTACAGAAACCAAGACCAGTGCTGGAACTTAGTGTTTTGGACATTACCAACATTTTACTCTTGGATACACTTACAGGACTGTTTTTTTTCCATTAAGGTGTTTTGTTTGGAAGGACTATTAACTAAGGACGCATGATATTTGAAGTGATAAAGACAAATTACACTTCCCTTCTTGCTTCTTTATAAAAACCTTAAAATCTATTATTTTCATGGAAGACTTATTTAAATGGTATTTTTGGTAATTTTTATTATATATGAACTTTTTTATTTTTGCTTTGATGTAGCTAAGATATTATAGACCTCACTTACAACATGATGAAAGGAAGGTTAGGGTTACAAAATTGAAATCTTACAAGGCCACAGTCTTAGATCAAAGACTTCAGCTGAAAATAATGGGCTGGTTCTGATAATTCATTCTTATAAAGGAATACACTTTTTTATCCAACCCCAGGCTACATTATAATGCTTCTTTGCAATATCATGTAAGTAGGCAGGTAATAGCACTGGGAGATCTTTAATAACCCTATTGTCCCCTAATCTTAATATTTGCAGTAAGAAGGAGAATTTATAAGATTACTAAAATGTGGCATGTATAATTTCATGATGGGGAGTAGCATGCTTAATATTATTCAAAAAAATGTTAATGCTTGAGATAAGTAATGACTTCAATATAAGCAATGTGTTAATTATATTTATACACATATGTCTAAGTATATACTTGCAAATAAATTATACACACAGACACACAAAGCATAAGAAATTCATAATAACACCATATTTAACTGGTAATTACTTATCCATTATAAACACTATTAAGAACACAGAAACAAACAAAAAATAGCACCTGAACATTCCAAATAAAATGTGCAAAACTCCTTTGTTAATGATAACAAATATTCATAGCGAAGTTCTCCAGTCCCAAGTTTGTTTATCTATCTTTTTAGTCCTCAGCAGGTTAGGATAATCTGATTATGAGGCTGGCTGGAAGCAGGCGCAATGTCAAAAGCAAGATATTGCCAATTGTGATCTGCACACACACAAGTATGTAGCATGCATATACACATCAGACTTGGTGCTAAGTATAGAATAAATGACTTAATCCTTTTATTATAAAAGCCTAGGATAAAACTGATCATAGCACTGACTTCAAGAAACCCTTAAATGCTTTCACAAAGTTTGCTTTAAAACAGGGATGGGAGATTCCTGGGTGGCCCAGCAGGTCAAACATCTGCCGTTGGCTAAGTTCATGATCCTAGGGTCCTGGGATCAAGTCCCCATCTGCTCCTCACTCAGCGAGAAGCCTGCTTCAACCTCTGCCTGCTCCTTCCTCTGTAGCTCCCCCTGCTTGTGCTTTCTTCTCTCTCTGATGAATAAATAAATAAAATCATTTTAAATAACTAAATAAATAAAACTAAGATATGTACATATTTAAGAATAATGCTATTGCTCAAATAGTTCAGTTTTTTTTTTTTAAATACAGCTTGTGTATATATTCTAATTATCTGAAAAGTTTGCTTAGTCCCTCTGAGGTAGGGATATTTATTCAAAACTCTCTGACAATTTTTTTTCTTATCTTTAGAATGGGGATCATAACACCTAATTCACAGCATTGTTATAAAAACTAAATGATCAAGATACTGAGAATACAAGCCACAAACAGAGAGAAAATATTTGCAAAAGACATATCTGATAACAACTGTTATCCAAAATTTACAAAAAGTCTTAAAACTGAACAATAAGAAAATGAACAACCCTATTAAAAATAGAGAAAAGTCTGAACACAATTTATTGAAGAAGGTATACAGGTAGAAAATAGGTATATGAAAAGACGTTCAATATCATGTATCATTAAAGATTTGCAAATTAAAACAAATAGCTACCTCTACAAACCTGTTAGATTGGTGAAAATGCAAAACAATAACAATAACAATGCTGATGAAGATGTGAAACAACAGGAATCTCTATTCACTGCTGGTGAGAATTCACAATGGTACTGTCACTTTGAAAGATAATTTGGCCATTGTTTACACAAATAAACACATTCTTACCACAAGATCCAGCATCTGCACTGCTTAGTATTTATTCAAATGAGTTGAAAACTGTATCCATAAATAAACCTGAACAGAACTTTTTAAAGCAGCTTTGTTAATAATTGTTGAAATTTGGAAGCAACCGAGATGTCCTTCAGTAGGTGAATGGATGAGTAAACTGTACATCCAGACAATGGAATATTATTCATCACTAAAAATAAGTAAACTATCAAGCTATGAAAAGACCTGGAGGAATCTTAAATACAAATTCCTAAGTGAACAAAGCCAAAATGCTTACTATATTATTCCAATGACATGACATTCACAGATGCATAATGTCTATGCTACCTGTACTTTCCCCTCAATTTTCTGGTGAACTGAAATATTCTCTAAAAAAATAGTCTATTATATAAAAAAATGAGAACAGTATGCCAAAAATTTAGCACTATGTTTGGTGTCTAATGTGCACTCAATAAATGACAACTGTGTTGGTTAATAATACTGAATCCCAGAAACCTAACAGGTAGCCTGAAACATAATAGATACTTGGGAAATAATTTGACTGACCAAATGAAACATCTATCTTTGCAGCTATTTCATGACAATAGAAAAAATATAATAAAATGAGATAAAGATTATCAACAATACAATAAAAATTGAGACAAATTAACTAATGAATTCAAAGTTTGGCACTTCAGAAAATCACAACCAAAGTTAGTTTGTGAGAACTTAACCTTTTTTTTTTTTTATTGGCTATTTTGTTTTTCTTTTAACATACTGAACAGAAGATATTTAGAGCATACATTGACATAAGACCATAAGGCTTGTCACATCGCTACAAACCAATGGACCATCATCTTCACTTTTGATAATGGTTGGTGCAGTATGCCTTAAAGTAAGGCAAATCCACAAACCCTTCATAGAGCGCTTAATTGGGCAGTGAACTAAAATATGGTGGGACATTTCTCCATGACCTGAAGAGAGGATGGGGTCTTATTTCTGTTACATATTTAATCCAAGCAAGTGGAACACATTTGACTTTCATGCTTAATTTCCTTTTGAATCTTGCCAAATTATTTGCTTCCCGAAGACTTCCAACATTATTTTTGCAAGATCACAATTCTCCTACATGTTCCAGGTGCTGCTATCTTTTCATTTAATGGCAGTTACTTCAGCATTATTTAAAGGGAAAAACCTATCCAACCAAATTAGAATGCATGAGACAATGGAAGAACTAGGCCTCAACTGTATATTTTTAAAAATAAATTGCATTTTAAATTAACATAGATGGGTATTTGCCTTTCATTTGTTTGGCCTGTTAAATGCTAACAACACGCTTTTACTTCAAAAAAATCCCATGTAATTCATAACTGTACAAAGGGCGATAGCAGATAGATTAGATCATAAAGTTTTGGGGATGTATTTTAAGTGAAATTGGAAGCCATAGGAGGGTTCAAAGTGGAGGAGTAACATGGTCTGATCTAACAAGATCATCTAGTCTTTTTGGAGAATAGGCTGGAGGGAGTCAAGATATAAGGAAAGGTGCAAGGAAGAAACAGGTTAAAATGTTATCTCAGTGTCTGAGCGTGGGATACCGGTGCCCTGGGTTGAGGAGTAGTACAAATGATGTGAACGGTGGGAACTAGAAAATGAACCGACAGTATTTCTCTAGCGCAAAGCATGAGCTATGCTTGAGATGTGGGATCTGGGCAAAAGAGAAGCCAAGATGAAGATGGAACCCCAGTACATAGTATGTTGTTTCACAAAACTGATAGTTACACTAATATGATCATCTATATCTATATCTATAAGCATTCTAAGAAATTATAATTTCTTAGTTCATCCAGGAGATGAAAGTATAATTTATAATGAAAGCATATGGATATACAGTTTCAATTATAAATTATAAAATTATATATACGATACATATATAATATGAAATTATAATTATAATTTCTTAGTTCATCTGGGAGATGACAAGTAACACTTTATCAGGTTCTTAAAAAGATTTCAGACATTTGAGTATAAAATAGACTGATTTCTAGTGTTTCACTTGTTCCTATTCCAGCATACACACAGATTATGCATAGAAAATGAACATTGTTTTTACAGAATTCAAATAACCAACAACTGCTAGCTTTTCTCTCCTTTCCATTATAATAGTTAGAGCCTGGATTAGAAAATTTTACTTTTGTCCATGCCAGAATCCATTATCTTGTGGTCATTGTGTCGTGTTTAAACAGTGACTTTCCATAACTAAGACTTAAAAAATAATTTCATGAACAGCTTCATAGGGAAATCATTTGTCTTTTCAGCCCTACAAGCTCCATGATATCAAGACAAACATGTCTAACTTGTTTAGCATTATTTATCTAGGTTCTTGCCCATAGTACTAGCCATACACTGAAGTTTGAAGGACAAGAGTGATATGATCTGATTTATGTTTTAATCATATATGGGAAAGTGAAGAGAAGAAAGGAAAGAAAAGAAGAAGGGAAAGACAGAAAGAGGGAAGGGGGGAAAGGAGAAAGAGTCTCTGAGAATCAGGAGATCTGAATGTTTGTGTCACCCCAGGTATTAAACAGCTAATTTATTTTGAGGCTTGCATACACCAGTGCAATGGTGAATCTGACTATCTGAACTCCCCATTTCTTATAGATTTTAAGAGTTTTTAATACTACCTAGCAGTACACAAATACCTGCACACAAAATACACAGAAGAATACACATACAAAGTATACTTAATATGTATATAATTCTTGATCTAATTTAAAGTGTATCAATGCCTGATTTTATAAAAGTAGTCAAATACTGTCATTCTACATAAGAAATTATAAAATAGTTTTTTTTTATGTGGAAGTAAAGAACTATAGCATTTTTAATAATTTATACAGTTATAAAATATCTTCAAAGCTTGGGAAGTTAAGGTCTCAGTTCCAGTATTTACATATATTATTACTGAACCTCCTTATAGAGGATCAAAACAAACCTATTATCTAAATTATTATGAAAGTGACATTTAACTCTATGTGTAGTAGAAAAAGAAAACTGTCCAAATATATACCTTAGGTAGTTAAACTGGAAAACAGCAGCTGCATTTCCAGAAGGAATGTAATCATGATTTTATTTGCACCACATCACTGCTACAACAGCAATAGGCTTCTCTTTAAGAGAAAACATTATGTGCTATAAATAAGCAATAACGTATGGAGAAAATCATCAACAAGGATATGAGCACTGAATTTTGCTATGGTAGTCCTTATTATTTTACACCATATGAAGCAATAGTGTTTTCTTCCTCTGTTAAAATACCTGCATAGTAACAGTGTGAAAAGTTTGGAAAAATATTTCCAGTCACCAGTTCAATAGATTGTTTATGTAAGGAAAATATGCTCCACACAAGGTGAGATTATAAAAAGACAAAACAAAATGTTCAAGATGACTAGACCACACATGTCTACTGAAGACTTGTTCTTGTTCAGAATTATATAAATTAGTCCATAGATGGGACTGTTCCAAAGCAATAAAACCACTTAGATCTTGATATCTTTCACATGATGCTCATTGTAGTCTACCTTGTTCCATAGTTTGCTGTATGCATGCTTTGTCTTTCACTTGACCGTAGAGTGCTTGAGAGCAAAGACTTTGAGTTGTGCTCATTTCTTTTAAAGTTACTATCATTAGATCAATAAATATCATTCACTTTAAACAAGGCAACAATCAAATTTACTTTTTCCTTTTATTTGTGAGTTTGATCATTTTGTAAAAAAAGCTCACATTTAATTTGGAGGTATATAAACAACAAAATTTGATATTAAAAAACAAAATCTGGGGCGCCTGGGTGGCTCAGTGGGTTAAAGCCTCTGCCTTCAGCTCGGGTCATGATCTCAGGGTCCTGGGATCGAGCCCCACATTGGGCTCTCTGCTTGGCGGGGAGTCTGCTTCCCCCTCTCTCTCTGCCTGCCTCTCTGCCTACTTGTAATCTCTCTCTCTCTCTGTCAAATAAATAAATAAAATCTTTAAAAAAAAAAAAACAAAAAACAAAATCTAACACGTGTTTATGAATGTAGGTATTATAACTAGTAAAAGTATCATAACCCAAAGCTCAGAATTAAAATTAAATATTGGAGTGGGTTGATATCTTTAATCTACTTCTCTCTTTCCACCTCTGCTGTATTCAACAATATTATGGGAGGGAAATGCTTATTTTGAAACAGGATTAGAAAATTATGCTGAATAATATATAAAAGTGTAATATACCCATTATAATACAAATATTTATGAATGAATTTACTAGATATATTGAGAAACTTGATTTCAAAGCAATACTTAGTAAGGACACATAGTTTAATGTAAGCAAAAAAAAGTGACAACATCATCTCAATATGTTTTATTTTTATTATTTATTTATTTATTTATTTTTAAAGATTTTATTTATTTGACAGAGAGAAACACAGCGAGAGAGGGAACACAAGTAGAGGGAATGGTAGCGGGAGAAGCAGACTTCCTGCCGAGCAGGGAGCCCGATGTGGGGCTCAATCTCAGAACCCTGGGATCATGACCTGAGCCGAATGCAGACGCTTAACGATTGAGCCACCCAGGCGTCCCAAGATATGTTTTAAAATAAAAGTTCAGGGGTGCCTGGGTGGCTCAGTGGGTTAAAGCCTCTGCCTTCCGCTCAGGTCATGATCTCAGGGTCCTGGGATGGAGCCCTGCATCAGGCTCTCTGCTCAGCGGGGAGCCTGCTTCCTCCTCTCTCCCTCTGCCTGCCTCTCTGCCTACTTGTAATCTCTCTCTCTGTCAAATCAATAAATAAAATATTTTAAAAATAGTAAAATAATAAAATAAAATAAAATAAAATAAAATAAAATAAAATAAAATAAAATAAAATAAAATAAAGTAAAGTAAAATAAAAATTCAGCCCAGACTGGCAGGAACAACTTTCCATTTAACTTATTTGTCTTCTTATAGATAGTTCAAACATAAGCTAAACAGAATTATACTTATATCCCTAAGAAATCTTTATACCAATCTTACTATATTAATAAATGTCACCATTTAATTAGTTCACTCAAGTAAGAAACGTGGGCATTATAACTGGACTATCTCTCTCTTCTTACTTTCATGTCCAAAGTATCACTAAGACCTGACTTTGCTTTTTAATTTATTCACTGGTAAAGTAACATAATAATGAATGTTTCACAGAATTGTATTAAGTAAGAATATATATATATACTCTTATATATATATATCTACTAATATATATTTATATATATTATGTATGTATGCATATATTTATATATTATATGTATGTATTATGTATACATATGCATAATATATATTACTTACTGTTTTCTTCTAATCCTTTGATTAATAGCTGTTTTAACAGTTGATTGAATTCATACTTCAGATGTCAAAGGTGAAGTTTAATACACAAAATTAAATTAATTCTGTTACTAGTGTAGTAGTTGGCTTAGGTAATTTTAAAGATAAAGTTTTATAAATTTTCTCACAGATGATCATCCTTCACATATACTAAATCATGCATTTCAGTGAAAGCTTTTATTCTTATTACTTCCATTATATTAATTATCAATAAGTAGACTATATCTATGTATATACAGAAAAACATTTACTCACACAGGTAATAAAAGGCAAACTATGCATCTATGGGAAAAACAAGTTGTGAATTTTTTGTAGAGTCTCCTACACAGCCTGTGTTTAAAAATAAAATTTAAAAAAATTGAAAAAGTTGTGAGTCCTAACAGCATATGCAGAAATTACTGTTGGTAGTGATAATCATCTATGAACTAAATAATTGCTACTAAAGCAAACTTATTGATACTGACAAGTAAAAATCCTTTTCTAAAGAATAGAATGGGGAGAATCTACTTCTAACATTTCTTTAGCTTTTAAGAATCACTTCTCTTCTCATATATTAACCACATTTATGAACTAAGCTAGAATTTAATGCTCCCAAGAAACCAGATTTGACATATCTGCCCAGACATGCAATTAGATCAGCTCTTTTCCCATTTTAATCCTAATACAAGGGCTTCTAATTTAAGCATTCAAACCAAACTGAACCTATAAGGTCTGTCAATTTCATCCACAAAGCTCTTTTGTTAGACAGTTCCATCAAAAGTTAGACAATTCATTTTACTAGGAAAAGAACTGATCAGTAGAAAAATAAATTGTATCCTTAATGCATGGACAGATCACTGGATTACTGCTAATGTATTACTAGTCAAGCAGAATCTCCTTTTGAAGGAGCCTTGCAGTCCATGTCATAAACTGATTAAAAATCAGTGAACAAGTACTTTCTACCTTTGTTGTATATTAATGAGAAATCGTCTATCTCAGAAAGCTTTTCTAAACTAGTAACCTTTGGCTTCCTGAAACTAGAGCATATTAGAGCTGTGTAAGCACATACACACAAAGTTTTCCCCCTCAGTCTTAAGTATAGGAAATTATGTTTTAAAATTGAATTCATTTCAATTACTTAAAACTTGTTATATATACCCAAATTCTTACACATAAGCAAGAAATCAAACAGTGTCACTCTTCTCTTTGTGTGTGCCTATTTGTTTATAGTCAGCAGATTATACAAAAGAATGGGCATGTAGGAAAGAAAGAAAGAATTGGGCTAGAAGAAGGAAATAGTAAAGGGAGGGAGAGAGAGGGGGAAAACAATATTCAGAGTGGCAACCCTAGAAAATATGATTCTGTCTTATAAAGATGAATAGCCAACTTTCCAGTTATGGATAAAAACCCTAGAATGGGTTATTTAAATCCATAAATAATTGATGGACATACAAATAAAATATAAATATATGGTATTCATTAATATTTCTGTTCAGTCTGTTGTTTGAGCTACATACACATGTAGAATGTTGCTAAACAAGATCATATCAGAGTAAAACATTTTTACTGAATAGACAAAGTAGATTTTTTTCCTTTAATACCAAAAAATATATGAATTATCACTGTGAGTGGTGCCTGGGTGGCTTAGTCAATTGAGTGAAAGACTCTTGGTTTTGGCTCAGGTGATGATCTCAGGGTTGTGAGATTGAGCCTCATGTCCAATGGACTCCGTACTCAGTGGGGAGTCTCTGCCTGAGGATTCTCTCTATCTCCCTCTCCTTCTCTCAAATAAATAAATAAAATCTTTAAAAAAATAAATTATTATTGTAATAGAAATGGAAGAAGGAGGGGACCCTGGCTGGCCCCGTTGGTGGGGTATGGGACTCTTGATCTTGGGGATGTAGGCTGAAGCGCCAGGTTGGGTGTAGAGATTACTTAAAAATAAAATCTTAAGAAAAAAATGGAAGAAGGAAAACTAACATTGATTTGATTATTACCATGTTCTGGTATTCTGGTTTCCTATCAGGAGATCCTAAATATCCAGCTAGAGATACTGGAGATACACAGAACCCCTCAAATACTTGATGGGACAAGGATTTAAACCTACGTCTTAGGGGTGTCAAGGCCCTTTCTCCTTCAGTCACATCCCCAAATCCCACATGTAACACACCCAGAATAGTACTCTTTAAATTTATTGCTATCCTTCTTTTCCTAGGTTACATTAAAGATATAAATATAAAAGTCTTCAAATGACTGATTGTTTAAAGCAAATATTTCTTTCACAACACTGAGCTAAACTAGGAACTTTGCCTCCCCAAATTCTAGGGAGCATATTACAGAGAATTTGATTCAAGTGTTATACCATATTTCAATTTTTTTGCTTGTTTGAATAGCAAATGAATGAATATTAACTCCAAAAACAGGGAAGATATAAAGTATGAAGAAATATAAAGTATGAGATCAAAATCATTCATCTCCTCAAGTTTAAAAGATTTTTTTAAATTTTATTTATTTACTTGACAGAGAGAGAGAGATCACAAGTAGGCAGAGAGGCAGGCGGGGCGGGGGGGAGCTGGCTCCCCGCTGAGCAGAGAGCCGGATGTGGGGCTCGATCCCAGGATCCTGAGATCATGACCTGAGCCGAAGGCAAAGGCTTTAACGCACTGAGCCACCCAGGCACCCCTCAAGTTTTAAAGATTTTTAATTAATTGTTTTATGTATTTGAGAAGGAAAGAGAGAGAGAGAGCAGGGGCTGGAAAGAGAAGCAGAGGGAGAAGCTGACTTCCTGCCCAGCCTGGACCCCAATGAGGGGCTTGATCCTGGAACTGCAGGATCAGGACCAGAGCCGAAGGCAGGTGCTTAACCAACCGAGCTACCCAGGTGCCCCATCTTCTCAAGTTTTAAAGAAGCATGTGCTGTGTATACAGAAAATAAAACATTGTTGTCAATTATTGGCATAGTTTTTGTGGAGTGAAGTTCTTCAATACAGATCCACATGTCAAATGTGTATACACTTTGACACAAAAAATTCTACGTCTAAGCATTTATACTAAAGAAATAAATATGTATGAAAATGATGACTGAAGTTTTATTCATAATATCAAAAAGAGAAGAAATAATAAAGTGTTCATTGGTAATGGATAGACTAATTAAAATATTGCACCTGGGTAAATGGTATACTGTACAATTACTCAAAAGGATGATATTAATACATTTTGATGGACACACGGATATGTCTATGACACAATGTAGAGCGATAAAAACTGTATCAAAAACAATAAATACACTATGATTCCATTTCTGTAATTTGTATCATTTTTTCTATCTTTCATTGAAGGAATGTTCAACTTCTATGATAGTGTGGAAGTTTTTTTTGGTGGAAGTTTGTGAAGCTTTCTCTTTTTTTTAAAAAAGTTACAATTTTAGGGCACCTGGGTGGCTCATTGGGTTAAGCATCTACCTTCTTCTCAGATCATGATCCCAGGACCCTGAGATTGAGTCCCACATCCAGCGCTCTGCTCAGCAGGGAGCCTGCTTCTCCTATCTCTCTACCTGCCCCTCTGCCTACTTGTGATCTCTCACTCTCTGTCAAATAAATAAATAAAATCTTAAAAAATAAAACAAAATAAGTTTTAAGTTCTACCCTTAAAAGCAAGTTCTTTCAAAAGTCTAGAGATTTGGGGCACATGGGTGGCTCAGCAGGTTAAAGCCTCTGCCTTGGCTCAGGTCATGATCTCAGGGTCCTGGGATGGAGCCCCGTATCAGGCTCTCTGCTTGGCAGGGAGCCTGCTTCCCCTCTCTTTCTGCTTGCCTCTCTGCCTACTTGTGATTTCTCTCTCTCTCTGTCAAATAAAGAAGTAAAATCTTTTTAAAAAGATTAAAAAATAGTCTAGAGATTTTTAGAAGAGATACACGTGCTGGCAATGAAGACCAAATCACCTAGAAGCAATAGCTGAACTATGATTGAGTTTGGAGTAGCTGACAAATGCTGGCAGATGCCCAGAGAGTTAGTTGTCAAATATTAGCAGGCTTCTGAATCATTTGTGGTTCTTATCAAAATGTAGATTTCCAGCATGTCAACTAGAAATATTTATTCAGAGGTCTGTGGGGTTGAGTGGGGGTGGACATTTATATTTGTCAAGCATTCCATTTGATTTTGTTGCAGGTAGTCTGGGGACCTACTTTACAAAACATTCCCTTAGAAATGGAATATTTGCAAATATTTCTAAATAAGAATTTATGACCTGCATAGATTATTAGAACAACCTTAGTGAAACAAAATTCCTGTGAAAATGGGCAAATTATTGTCCATTTTCCAGTTCAAAATATAAGGTAGAATCCTAGATCCTCAAACTCAAATAATAGCTTGCTTTGTTGAAGCTATATGCCTTTGAATAATAAGCCCTCAGGTCTCACTCATGGAAAACGGAAGAAGCTCTTAAAACAAGAACTGATTATAAGCACGACTGATAAAGGAAATGAATTCCAGTGTCTTTTTTTTCCTTATGCAACACTATTGAATAACCATCTGGACCCAACAATTTATTTCCTGAATGGTCTTCTGCAAGACTTCACATTTCCTCTATAGAAATAAAAAAAGAAATTTCAAAGGATTTTGCTTATTAGTAGAATTTTTTGCTAATTGCCATCTTCAAAGTCTAAATTAGGTCTGATTTGGTTACCCTGAGACATACAATATTAGAGTATATTGTATTAATCCTTAAATGCCTTCTTAATTACTACTTCCTTTTTAGTACATTGTTTATCTTTTTTCTTCTAAATGGATCCAATTAAGTTTTGATTGGCTTTTTTTCCTCCTGAAATTATAAACTAACTCTTATCTTCTTTGCTTTTAATAGATTTGTTCATTCAGCATAAAGAGACATTCAGTTTTACTAATCATTTAAACTGTAAACTTGCCCCTGGCACTTGTTAACTCTCTAAAGGTATTTGTACCTATCTACTTTATTTTTATTATTATTATTATTATTATCTTAAACTCTTAATCTGTTAGGCTAACTGATTTTATTTTCTTATTAGATTGATATGGTTTTATAAATTCAGGACACCAATGTCAGTAATGGCTCCCATAAACTGTCTTCACTTTCTCCTGCATCTCCTGCTTCACAAGAATCAATGGTGAGGGAGGCAATATCTCTTCAGGGACCAATTCTGAACTTATGTTTTGTGTGATATTTTGGTTCACATTTTTTTAAATTAACTTATGATGTGCTGCTTTACTGCAAAATGATAAATTAAAAGTGGATTTGTTATCTTTCCCTGATTTCTACAATAACAACGAGGAGTAATTTTAACTTCCACAGTTTTTGATGTGGACAAGGAACACAACACATAGATTTTCTACAGGTAGAACTGATAGAACCAACTGATCCTGAGTGGTATAGAACTAGTTCTGGTCCAAGTACAAGTAACCTACTTTCTATTAGTAAGGAATTGACATTATACAAAGAAGAGTTCAAAGATCAAAGTGCTGCATTGAGTGGAGTTCTTAAAACCATATGTAAGCGCTAGAAAAGGAAGGAACGCCACTTTTAAGGTGCCATTTTAAGCAAATTTTGAATATAGAATGCAATTCTTTTTTTTTAAGATTTTACTTATTTATTTGACAGAGAGAGAGAGAGAGAGATCACAAGTAGGTAGAGAGGCAGGCAGAGAGAGAGTGGGGGAAGCAGGCTCCCTGCCAAGCAGTGAGCCCGATACGGAGTTCAATCCCAGAACCCTGAGATCATGACCTGAGCTGAAGGCAGAGGCTTAACCCACTGAGCCACTGGTGCCCCTAGAATGCAATTCTAATGTGCATTTGAACCAACTGAAAACTGAAGAGTTTTTGAACTTGTTAAAATATGTTTATTGAACTATCTGAAAATAAACAGCACTTTAGATATTTAAAAATCTATAAACTATATTTTTGGTACACGTTTATGAGTTAAAACTTAAACTTCCATAAAATTTGTCCAATTTCAATTTACTTCAGTATTTTTCCATATCATTTTTATAATTTAAAATAGTCCATCTGAAATGTTAAAACAGGGTGCCTGGGTGGCTCAGTCATTAAACGTCTGCCTTTGGCTCAGGTCATGATCCCAGGACCCTGGGATCAAGCCCCGCATTGGGCTGCCTGCTCAGCAGGAAGCCTGCTTCTCCTTCTCCCATTCCCTCTGCTTGTGTTCCCTTTCTCACTGTTTCTCTCTGTCAAATAAATAAAATCTTTAAAAAATAAAAATAAAATGTTACAACATAAATAGCTTTTATAAGAATTCTGAACACCATGTATATGTATATTAAAATCATTATTGACAATTTAAATACTGAATATATGTATACATATATAGAGAGATGATTATAACCAAGTGTCCATTAAGATATGCTTGTAATCCAATGATGTTATCAACTGTAATATTATTAATTCATTCACCACCATCCTTCATAAACATTCTATTGGTTCTTTCATTTTATTCTAGCTTATTTTTCAACATTTATTCAGATAGAAGGGACTAAAAATTTTAATCAACCACCGCAAAGTAAAGTAATATTTGACGAAGAATTGGGGGTAATTTCTGTTGAACTAAAAATAAATATAAGACGTGATAAAAAGTGTGTTTTAAGAAAAAAAAAAAGTGCGTTTAATGTGGAAGAAAAATAACAAGACCAGAGTAGCTGAAGAAGAGAGACTCACAGTTGCCACAAATATGCCTTCATGAAAACTCCACACCAAAGGAGACTATGATTAGGGAGTTTTATGAGATTTGATGAGAAGAATAAAAATTGCCACAGTACATTAAACCATCAGGACTAGTCAGGGATACAATTGAGAGGGTGAGTCAACCTTTACAGCCTGTGTACCTGCTGTGAAAAATGAATCACATTGAACAGATCACTATGGGGGAGGACATTCAATTATTAAGAAGGTTACAGGATAAAGCAAGAGGAATTTACTTTTTTCAATATATAAATAAAAGAAAATAAATACCATTCTACATGATTCTGTAGGTTAACTACAGTGTAATTTTCTGAGTATAGTTGTAACAAATGCAAGGAAGTATAATTATTAATAAATTCCATCATCTATATTAAAGATGACCTCAATAAATTGGAATATTGGCGGATAATTTACAAAGAGCAAAATATAAAAATAAAAAAGAATTACTCATAATTATATTATTTACATTTAGTAATGTTTTACTTGTGTCTGCAGCTATTTTAGGTTTATTAAAGATTAACTCATTCAAAATAATCCTGTGAAGAATACACTATTATTATTCTTAATTTATATGAGAAATGGAATCATAGAGAAGTTAAATAACTTGCCTAATACCTCAGAGCTAACAAATAAATGGCAGAGATGGGATTTCTAACTAGGTTAATCCTGGAGCTTTATGATGAGAAGAACCATTATACATACATAGCTACCTCACAGAGATAATGGGATTAAAAATACATTTTGAATTCTATCTATCCCGTCAATTCAATCTTTATTAAAATCCTGAGTGAAAGTTACTATTCGTCCAATTTTATTGATGAGAAATTAGAATCTACAAAAGATTTAGCAATGTAAGATTAAAGCTCCCCCATGTATGGTCATGACATACAACCTGAGTCTGCATAACTCCAACGTATGAAGATGGACCAAGATTCTAAAAGTTCTAAGAACATGTATATAGATGGTAATTGATATGTATTTACCAACTAGAAACTACATTATACATATATGCTTTTGTTGCATTGCTGGGTTTACATGATGTTAAAAAAAGAAAAACAAAACTGCTAATGTTATAAAAACAAATGTCTATAATCATGAAAAGATATTAGAGCTTTGAACAGTTGATAGTAAACACAAAAAGGAGGGTGAGATTCAGTATTAGTATGACCAGTACTATGTGAAAGGAAAATTAAGGTGTATGTGAAGGAAGGTCAAAGACTCCTGGATTAAGCTCAATGCTCTTCAGTGAACTAAGGGGATGTAGGTTTGTAGTGTTTTCAGGGTCCTGGAAGAAACATAACCAAATCATTTCTGGAGGGAAGAATCCTACTAGAAAAAAAGCAAGAACTCAGGTTGCTCACAAAGATCAATCAAATGTGAACCCCTAGACAAAATGATACATTTTTTGAGAGACATACAAATATCATAAGCACAGAGAAAGTTCGAAACTAAGGGATATAAAAGCAAGCCACTCAAATGTATACTTTAAAATACTGTTAACTATCTTAATATTGGACAAAATAAACTTTAATATTAAATGAATTTTCCATACAGAAAGTATCACTAAGATAAAATATTCAATTTACTAAGAAAATATAATTCCAAATATATTTTATATGCATCACTTAAAAAGACTTTGATACCCACAGAAGAAAAACATGTTTCATATCACTGGTGGTAGGTGACTGTGAGGAGAATGGATTGGCAAATTTACTATAATAGTGAAAAATATGAAACCATATCTCTCAACTATTAATTGATCAGACTATAGAAATAGTTAAGTGAGAGAATATTTGAAAAATACAGTAAATTTTATCTGGAGACTTATGACCTATGTAGAACCCCATATGCAAAACTAGAGTAGGAATTTTTCTTGTGTCAAAATCATATTCAACATTTATTGAAATTGACCACATTCCAATCCATAAAACACGTCTAAAAATTGAGATTTTTGACAACCACGCTGTGACAATTAAGTCAATTAGGAAAGATAAGAAAACAGAACCTCTTTATATATTTTCAAACTAAGCACTTTAAGGTAGCTCAAGAGTCATTTTTTTTCCTCCAAGTTTTTATTTACATCCCAGTTAGTTAACATGGTATAATATTAGTTTCAGGTATAAGATTTAATGATTCATAACTTGCATAAAACACCCAGTGCAGGGAAAGAGCATGAAAGAATGCACAATGTAACGAAGTAGTCTTCAAAACTTACTAGATAGACAAAGTAGTAAAAGGGAGAGGTGCCTTTCAGCAATTAATTGATGAAGGGAGGAAAAGTGAGGGGGAATTGATTGATTCAAAAAAACTCAAAGGGTAACACAAACATGGTTCATCCTTTCTCTCTCCTCCTCTATCCCTTTACTCCTTCCACACTCCAATACACACACATAAACACAAACACTTTGCTATACACAAAATAAGTCCCCATTGATCTAGGAATCTTGGAACATACAGATAAATACATAAAAGGCAAAAGATCAGCAAAGATGCCAAATATATAATCAATAAACAAAAACTACTTTGAGAAGAAGCAAAGTTTCTATACCTCTAGCTCTAGTTCTAAAACATAACTATAGGGGAGCTTGGGTGGCTCAGTCATTAACCATCTGCCTTAAACTCAGGTCATGATCATAGGGTCCTGGGATGGAGCCCCACATCAAGCTCCCCACTCTGCGGGAAGCCTGCTTCTCCCACTCCCACTTTCCTGCTTGTGTTCCCTCTCTCCATGTGTCTCTCTCTGTCAAATAAATAAAATCTGAAAAAAATAAAATATAGCCATAAAATCTCTATAAAAATAGAGACCATGTGTCACTGGAGGGAAGTATACCCCATCTCCAATTAATCTGGCTGAAAAATTGTAAGCAAATGGATCAGTCTCTTTCATTAAGTAACAGTTTATAGAGAAATGTTTAACATCACAGGATGGCAACAGGATGACAATAGCAAATTCTAACGGTGAGATCTTTTACAGAGCAGGCACTCAAAAAACATAGGCCAGGCCAAACTGGATGGGTTTCCTGTATTCTCTAACCTTATAAAGACTGACAGATTACCATTAAAAAATAAACAAATAATAAAAAGGAATAAATGGATGAATGAGGCAAGAACAATAACCAAAATCAGGAAGGCCTGATCTGTCAGTTCAATTGTACTTCTGTGACTCAAAGATGTTTTGATTAAAATCAAAATGAAGGTGTAAGAAATATTTATTTCTGCCAATCTTTCTTGAAATCCAGAGTGTGTCAATATTTTTTGGAATAAATAATAGCACACGGGAGTGAAATAGTGCTTACTCAAATAGCAAAATTGATATAAGATATGCAAAACTGTCACAAGATTATCTGAATACATCTCCCACTTTTGAATATAAAATAATCTATGTTTATTCCTGTTGTGAACAATATTTTAAAATAATATTTCCCTTTCAAATTTTCCCAAGATAAATAGGGATATCAGGGAAACAATGAATACTGCTAAGATTCACTTATATTTGACAGTTATATGACTCATAATAGCTTCTCAATCTTACAAAGATATTTTATTTCAAGCAGTCCTGTCAAGGTAATTTATCATCCCAACTATTTTTCTACTTAAAATGATAAAAGGCCTTTATCTTCTATAATCTGCAAAAGGATAAATAAATTTTCTGGTTTGCAGGATTGGAATGTTTCAAAACTGGGGCTCCAAAGCATCTAATTTAAATATATTGCTTTGAAAATTAGAAGATAAACAGAAAGGCTATTTTGGTATCATTTGTCCATCAAGCCCCAAAATTATACAACATCAATATATTTTCACAAATTGCTAGAATTATTGCCAGTACATTTAGATTTAAAAATTTGTAACACAAACTGTTTTATTATACTTATTTGGTGAGCCTCTATTAATGAGAAATAGTCTTATATTTAACCCCAAGAGTGATCAATTCAATAATAAATAGAAAAATATTTTATCACAAGATGTACGCTAGTTTTTTTTTTCTTACAAGGCTATAGTTTCTAAATTTACTTACTGATTTTTATTTCACCTTTTATTCATAATCTTTGTAACAAATATTTCTTAAGTATTTTCTTAATATTGGCTAAATACTTTTAATCTGACAAGTTGAGAATCTCTGATTGAAAAAGCTGTCATTCGGGGCGCCTGGGTGGCTCAGTGGGTTAAAGCCTCTGCCTTCAGCTCAGGTCATGATCTCAAGATCCTGGGATCGAGCCCCGCATCGGGCTCTCTGCTCAGCGGGGAGCCTGCTCCTCCCTCTCTCTTTGCCTGCTTCTCTGCCTACTTGTGATTTCTCTCTGTCAAATAAATAAATAAATAAAATCTTTAAAAAAAAAAAAAGCTGTCATTCACTGTAGGAATCACTATAAAGGTGGCTTTTAACCTGTTAAAATTTTATCCATCACAACATGGCCAATTAAGTTGTTCAAATATAGTGTTACAATAATCAGTAAACATCATTCAAAGCTAAAATATCTGCCTAACATGAAATTTGTCCTTTTTACTTTTGTCATTTCGTAAACCTGATTTCCATCTGATTGAAGTTTACCAAAGCAAATAAATCAAGAGCAATTAAATCACATCTATAAAAATTATGCTCTTAAATAAACTTAATTTAAACACATAAGGACAAAGGTAATGAGAGTTATTGGAAGAGGTTACTGGGAAGAGGTGATTGGTCATTACTTACTACTAAAATATTACTTAAAGGACTGGATGCCTAAGTATCTTGATTTATTTCTACTACATCCTCTTCTAGGATCAAGAGGAGAAAAGGCTGAAACTTCTTAACTGTCTGGGAGTTAACTGACATAAGAAGAAAAGAAAAGCCTGGTTTAATAAAAAGCATTTTGCTCCTTAAGTGCCCCCCTGCCAGACCACTCAGACCAGCCACCTCTTCCAATGGGTGAGCTGTGGAAATGAATGTCTTTTTCATCTGACTTTTGTGACTGTTACTAGTGTGGACTCTTTCTTGCTTCTTGCAGCTTTAACGTCCCACACAATGTGGAAGGAAAGAGTATAGGATTATCCATGGATGGATAGATACTTTCTGATTCCCTTGCTTGGACTTTGGAATCCTTCAATCTTCCAGGCTTAAGTTCTAGCAGCTCCTGGGTCAGCTCTCCTGGCTAGGTTTGTAGAGGTGGAAGGTGATGATTGTAAAGGTAATAGTAAAACTCAAGCCCCCTAGTATGAGATCCCTAAGCTCTTTCCCAGTCCTCAAATGCTGCAATTCCATCTCTCAGATGACTGATAATATGTGAAGGCTGAAAAAATTCAAATGCTTTAAGGATAATATCAGTATAATCAACGAACCAGGACCTAATAGATATTAAAAATAAAACAGGATAGGGGCACCTGGGTGGCTCAGAGGGTTAAAGCCTCTCCCTTCGGCTCAGGTCATGATCTCAGGGTCCTGGGATCCAGCCTCATACCGGGCTTTCTGCTCAGTGGGGAGCTTGCTTCCCCCTTCTCTCTGCCTGCCTCTCTGCCTACTTGTGATCTCTCTCTCTGTTAAATAAATAAATAAAATCTTTAAAAAAATAAATAAATAAGACAGGATACTGTGGCCTCCAGCATGCTATAATAGAAAACGAATCAGGAAAAGTTACCTGAAAGCACTGTGTTAGATGTTAGTGTCCCCTATATAACAGCTGCATTGCTTTAGATAATAACTTTGAGCCTCAGTTTTGTCACCTCTAAAATAGGAACACTAATATGTCTTTGGTAAGTTTTTGTGTGTGTTTGGAAAAAAAGTGAGGACTAACACAAAGTCTAACACCTTACAGCTGTGTGTGTGCATATCCTTGGGAAATTGAAATCTTTACAGTTACATATTACTGTATTCAGGTGGAAACATACAAAGTTGATGTTTCCCAGTTATCTATTAAGATCGGTGACTCTAAGGTACTATTCTTTCAATGCTTCATTACAGTCAAAGTGACAAAATTTTATAAAACATTTATGTAGCTTGTGGTTACATGTGATTGGATGTTTATGTTCCCCATGGTGCATGTCAAAGCCCCAGTCACAGATTATAACATCCAAACCTGTACATCCCTTCCCCTTTGGCCACTGTCTCTGTCTCTCTATCATTTCAACAAAAGGAGTCACAACATAAAGTTGACTTTGCTCTGGGCTTAGGGAAAGTGGTCCTAAATTTTTGATTTCACAAAGTTTAAAAAAGTGAAAAACAATATAATGTGTGACATTATGTTTCCACGACTATAAAAAATATAGTTTAAGGAAAATTATATAAATATATATGATACTTTGTATTTTTATATAAATTATATAAATATATATGATTATATATTTTATTATTTTATATAATAAAATTTTTATTATATTATTAAATTATATATATAATTTTTAATATAATTAAATATATATGATATTTATAAATATATAACTATATATGATACTTTGTATTTTAAAATGTAAAATGTGTTTAGAAAGGAACATTTACCACCACTGAAAAAAGTTAATAGGACATTCTGTCAGAGAAGAATCATCTTTCAATTAACTAAATAAATTTCTATAAAGATCTATGTTGTTCTCATTTAACCCTTTTATAGTGGACTGGTGAAAATTTTGCCACAAAGCAGCAATTGGGAACTACTGGATATTTCAAAAATAAGCATATGTTAGAAAGACAAATATTTTTAAAACTGTAAATACTGATGAAAGCTTACTTCTTGATTTAATTAATCTGGAATATATATTTTTTAAATTAATGTAATGAAAACACATATTTTAAAGTGTCCTAAGCTGAAGCATAATGTTCTTTCTGTAGTGTGGCTTTAGGATGTAGAGGCTTGTTTCCTTGATTAACAGATTGTTTGCTTCATCAACTCTATATTCTTACGTTGGGCTGAACCATTATCACAGAGTTTAAGACATTAAAACATCTGAATGGATATTATTTTCTTTAGTTTTTTTTTTTTTTCCCCCTCATTCATTACCTGTATTCTGGTCTCCTAACAGCTTAGGTGAATACTGTCCCCATGCAATATTTGAATAGTATCAAAACAAATGGTATATAGAGATACGATCTTAACACATAATCCTACTGAAAATAATATTGTCTAAACCCAGCATGCTACCATATGTGGGCCCCTACTGCCTCTCTGTGTGACCTTTTTTCTCTTTGATATCTCTTTTAATCAGAATATCTGAAAAGAAGCAAACACCATATGAGGCTGGGAGAGATTACTTCCCCTCTCCTTGTATCTTTTATCTGCTTGAGGAAAATTAATATGTTCCATGTTATCCCTATACAGCAAGTAAGTCATTTTAATAATAGAAAAGTGAATGTTGAGTTTAGCAGTAGTTTTAATTAAAAGGTAATTACCAAAGGGTTGGTTTCCTAGCTGGTTGTTGACTTACAACAGAAAATAATTGGCGCATAAAAACCAGCAAGAGAAACACCACTCAGGATGTTGACAATAAGAAAGTAATAATGCAGTAAAATCATTTATGTTTATATAGGGGATGCTGTATTTATGTCTCTTCCCAGTTATTAGCATTCTAGAGCTTAGCAAAGACATCACCTTGAACTTTCTTCCTTGTCATTACCCATTCTTTTCCTTTGACAATTGATGAGCTTGACAACCTTGTTAAACTGCCAAATACATAATTTGCAGAGGTTTAACTCGCAAGCCTCTGGATAACAGCTAAGTGATGGTTTAACACAAACTTGGCACTGATATTAATGAAAAACTTGTTTTATAAGCCAGGTTGCTAGCATGTCATCCTCCCTGAAGTCTGCACTGGCTTGAGGCATAACTGTAAGAGTCAGAAATTAAGATTAGGTGATCTTTTACAGCTCTTTTAACCTGGGTTTCTCTAGTCCCATAGTTGTGTTGGATCTTTTTCCCCATACTCTTAAGGGTTGCTCTTTTTTTTTTTTTCTAATGACATTCTCAGGTATTTCCTTTATATATTGACAATGCTCATATTTTCTATCAATTGCCATCAGCTAATAATTCAGGATCTTTGGGAGATTTACAAAGTTTGTTTATTTATTTATTTGTTTGTTTATTTATTTATTTTCTTTAAAGATTTTATTTATTTATTTGACAGAGAGAGATCAGAAGCAGGCAGAGAGAGAGAAGCAAGGAGGCTCCCTGCCGAGCAGAGAGCCCGATGCGGGGCTCGATCCCAGGACCCTGAGATCATGACCTGAGCCGAAGGCAGAGGCTTTAATCCACTGAGCCAACCAGAAGCCCCTACAAGGTTTATTTCTAAAAAGCAAGGCTATAAGAGGGTCCTTTTTTATGTGGTTTTGTTTGTTTGTTTTGGTCTGTTGTTTCTGATGGGAAAGATCAAAACAAGTGTGTATGGGATGGGGGTGAAAGCAAGTCTTACAGAGGACTAAGGCAAGAGAAGAAAGCAGGAAAGGGGGTTATCAGCTTGGAATTTTAGCCTTGGAAGTGCTTGGGGAAGGGAAAGCCCAATTCCCAGGCTCAATAGTGAAGACATTTTTCTGGAAGCCACCTAGCCTTCATTCCAGGAAAAACTTCACTTTCTAACACCCAATATCTTTTTAGAAATTTTCCTACAATAGAGGCGCCTGGGTGGCTCAGTGGTTAAGCCTCTGCCTTTGGCTCAGGTCATGATCTCAGGGTCCTGGGATTCAGTCCCGCATCGGGCTCTCTCCTCGGCAGGGAAGGGAGTGTGCTTCCACCTGCCTCTCTGCTTACTTGTGATCTCTCTCTCTTTCTGTCAAATAAATAAATAAAAGCTTTAAAAAAAAAAAAAGACATTTTCCTAGAAGCCCATACCCCTGGGACTGTTTTGCATGAATACTGCCTATCAGTCCCATCACATTTTGCTTAATCTTTTAAGAGCTCCAGGACCTCCGAAGGGGCACGTGCACCCGAATGTTTATAGTAGCAATGTCCACAATAGCCAAACTATGGAAAGACCCTAGATGTCCATCAACAGATGAATGGATAAAGAAGACGTGGTATATATATAAAATGGAATACTATGCAGTCATCAAGAAAA
>CM053615.1:27578936-27591769 GCA_028646535.1 Procyon lotor
AAAAAAAAAAGTTAATGTCTAAATTTTAATTTATATGATTTGCAAATGAGATAAAAATCTCATCATTTTGTAAAAAATAGAAATCAGAATTAACTGAGTAAATAAACTATTGGAATTCACATGACCTACATACACGCACACATATTAGCCCTTAATAGAAAATATATTGTTTGTAAATAGGCCATGACCAGAAAAACTTGAAGTCCTAAATAAAGATGCTTTAAAATGCAGTTGTAAAGTTTAAGATGGATTTTTTTCACTAAGAACCTTTAGTATTCCTATCAAAGATATCTTAATATTTTAAGATTATGTCATGGAAAACAAGAGCTATAATATCAAATTAAATATTAAGACACTGCATCAAATTCATCTTTATATTTCCAGGGCCTGGCAAAGAGTAAGAGCTCAATAAATACTTATTTGTTGAGCAAAACTGAGTAAGACAGTACATTCCTATTAAGCTTTCATAGAAAGGCTGTATCAATAGGTCACAGGAGGTCATAACCTGTATGTGGAATTCAACCCAAAGATTATTGTACAAAATTCTTTTTTTTTTTAAAGATTTTTTATTTTTTTATAATTTATTTGACAGAGAGATCACAAGTAGGCAGATAGGCAGGCAGAGAGAGAGGAGGAAGCAGGCTCCCTGCCGAGCAGAGAGCCCAATGCGGGGCTCGATCCCAAGACCCTGAGATCATGACCTGAGCCGAAGGCAGAGGCTTAACCCACTGAGCCACCCAGGGGCCCCTATCATACAGAATTCTTGAGGTGAGCCCTCAGACCAACTAAAAGATATCACAAACATCAAATTATTTTTTAGTTCCTTAAGCTAACACATAGCTTTTGAAATTTCAATTATTTTATCTATATATGTAAAATATCTTTGTTTAAATAAACATTGAACAGATCATATAACAGTTCCACATCAGGAATTTTAAAATATCAGGTTACATGTCAGGGTTTTCACCTTCCTTTACCAGTTTACCCGTGAACTGGAAACGGAGAACCAATCCCTGGTGCTTATTAGCAGGTCTTTATACAGCCTGTGTTGCTATTTCACAGCTGACATAACCTGACTAACAACCAAAAACATTCTGTCAAAGTTTACATTTGGTAGCTTTTATTACAAATATAATAAACACAATTCTTCCATCTTCTAAATAAGTAAACCACATTCTGTTATTAGCCATATTTTCCACTATATACACTACACATATACCCTTTCTCTCTAGGAGAATCATGTTTTATGGCCTCTATTTGACAAGGAGAAAAAAATCAGCACTCTGAATGGTATTTCAAAGTCTCATCAGCAGTACGGGGGGGAAGAAAACACCTCTATCATTTATTCATCTTTATACATAAATATCCCATTTTAATAAACCAATTATTTAGTTACTCAAGTACTATATTGGTGATAACTGTTTTTCACCAAAAAAAAAAAATGCAGAGTAAAATTGTCATTCATAACTGTAACTAAATTATTAAAATGTTTATTTTCTAATGCCTTTACCAGTACATATAGCAAAAATCATTTTATTTAAATGCACACATATATACACAATTAAAATTGGTTCGCCAAACTGGCATCAAAGCTATTATGAACACGTATTTGGTTCTAGAGAAAATATACTATGGTTTTAAGCAACAAAAAGAATGCAGTTGCAGGAGAAAGTTTGTTAAATTGAATCTGCTGTGATTTTTTTACTACTGTGACTTGTATCAACCAAATTTAAGTGTAATCTCATGCTGAGCAATAGTCATCTAATCTCACTCTGTTTAACAATTTTTACTCCAAAAAAGGTTGACCTGACTAACAAATATATGTTTCCATGATACCAAGTCATAAGACATATAGTATTAAAATGTTGAAACTACTGTAAAAAGACCTGTTAATACCAGAGTAGTTTCTCTAAACTGAAGATTGTAGACCTAGTCCCTGAGAATTTGCAAGTTTTCTGTAATATTTCTGGCATTAAATTTTTGTGTCAATAAAAAATAATGAATCGGCAGCCAGAGCCTCTCTATTTGTTGGCAGGATAATGGAAAGTCAGGGAGAGGGAACATGGAGTGATGCTTGCTTAATACACAAATAAATGGCCAAATAATGCCAGACTATGCCATACACAGGTTTCATAATAACTAGAACAGAGAAAAGTCACAGGAAATTGAGTTATCACAAGGAAAAAACAGCTATGATGAGAGCTTTCCAACCCAAGTCCCTTCAAAAAAGCCACCAATTGGGTACAGGTGAAGAGATTTCAGTCCCCTCAGCCTGTGAGGTGGTGGGCTGGGGTTGGGGAAATTCAGGATCTCCCTGGCCTACTGTGTCTCCTGTCAGAAGCAACCCTGTGCTTTTATATCCCATGGCCTGCTGAATAAGGTCATTTTTACTTGCGCCATGATGTGACAAAAGATTGCAAACCCCTGGAAAGACATCACAAACTCATACCGCAGCAGTCACACAAAGGAAGGGGATTTATTTTCAGGAATGAAAAGTCTGTCACATTAAATTAAGATAATTAATTCAATTGTTATTGGTAGTATTATGGATTTTTTTTTAATTTCTAAATTTGTTTTGATTTCATAGTTTCATTAGATTTAAATTCATCAGATTAAGTAAATAATAAGTTGCTATCTAGATGTTTATCATAATTCAGTAACCTTAGCACAAAAACGCTTTACATTAAAATGGGGTCTACAAGGAATTCCTTCCCTCTTTTTAATGAAACCTGTGCAAAATGCTGAAAAACACCTGGATTAGTGGGTGTGGGGTTAGAGTATTCATTTGAAGCTCGGGTCTCCCCTTAGAAACTTTGTGACCCTGGGTCAGTTACTTCCCTTCTCTTTAAGCCTCCACTTCCTCACTTGTAAGATAAGGATAATGACAGTTGTTATCCCTGGAAGGGTCTACAAAGCGATTAAGCCCACTACCTGGTATATAGTAACACGTGCAGATAAGCAAAGGGAGGTGACTACAGGAGGCTTGGGAGGCTAAAAGTATATCTCACGTCTAACAAAAGCATACTTGTAATTTCACTTATTTAATCCACCTTAGATAAAAGACACTGGAAATCTGACTTTATGTATGTGACCATAATCCATCTTTAAAGGGGGTGGAGGGTAGTTATATTGCTTTAGGAGGGCTCCTACCATTCTAAAAATACTGCCCCGCAGCTGTTTAAAATTTATTTTTTTAGACCATAGCACCACTGTTTGGTTGTTTCCAATTTCTAAACCACAAATAGTAAAAGTGTACTCAGTCTACTGCAAACATAAATAGCAAATGCACGCTTCAGCACTTTTTAAAGGATATGGAAATTGGCAACAAAAATGCAGTTCATGTTGAAAATTTATGACAGCCCTGCCATATTTCTTCAGAAATACAATCAGGTAAAAATTAGGAAGATCTCTACCAGCTGGGTGGTATTTTTATGTTTTTTTACTTATATTTTCACTAACTGAAAGACTTTCATTATGCAACTTCTGGCACTTGATAAAATAGAGCAATAGTACCTTTGCTAAAACCACAGTTTCTTTGGTTATGTTTAGCATTACACAAACATCTTTCACCTTAGATATCCTTTTGCATTAGAGTGTTTAATTTTAAATTGACTAAAGGGAATTTCTTTTTACAGAATATTATGCTTTCTGGATATCATTAAGTACAAGAATTGTATTTTCATAACTTCTCAAAAGGTTACGTGTGTGTTACAATTATTAGGCATTTGGTTCCATAAAAATATTGTGAAAACTACTGCTAAAAGATGAGAATAGAAAAGTGATCCAGGGAAACACAGAGAAGACTGATTTACTGTGATGCTATAAACTGAAAGAGAAAAAGCCCTTTTTTCTAAAATATGTAAAAAGGAACAACATGGATTTAGTGTCTCTTCCCTGATGCAGTTGGTCTAAAATAACACATTCTCAGCTTCTAAGGAAAAGAAAAGAAAAACATCCTGGTACAGAGTTTGAAATAATTTTTACAAATAAACTCAACAATGGAGAAACAAGTTTTGTCATTAGGAATAATTCTCTGTTTCTCGCGATTGCATTAAAATTACTACTGCTATATATTTTAACTGGTTTTTAAGTACCAAGGCTAGCAAGATTGAAAGATTACTTGTTAATCTTTTGATGCAATCAATAAAGTTCTTGAATCAACACTGAACAAATTAGATAAGCAGAGGAGAAAATGGCACTTGGTCATTTCAGATGCTTTTAATGAGATTCTTGAACGGAATGAATCAAAAGTTGATGAACTATTATTTCATACTATGTCATAAATACTTAAATGAATTGAAAGGAGAATAAAACTACCAAGTTTAATGGCTCCTGCTTTTCATAGTGGTTCTTCTTTATGTGCATTTTTACCAAGCATGCTTAACTAATAAACATTTTCAAAGATTCACTAAATATATGCTTATTGGATTGGGTGAAAAGTTTATAAGTATCTTATAACATATGCTTTTAAAAAGTTATAAAAATAATATAAGAAAGGATTCAGATTAAAATATACAATGTAACAAAATGAAGATAAAACTAAATGAAACACAAAAGTTCTGGGGTACCTGCAGAAAAATTAACTGGCTATGTTATATTTTTTTTAGCTTACTGAAAAGAATAAAAGACAGTCAAGACTATCAAACTATTATGCTTTCTATTTTTAAGGCTCTATTTATGTAATGTAAACAGTGCTCTTTTCCCATGTCTTGCATCAGGCACCTGATTTTTGCCAGATAATTGCTTTCCTCTGAATTTGCAAACAAGAAAGTGAATCTAACTGCTAGGCAAAATCTCAAAAAACACCAATTACATATCATACATTAAGAAACAAATACAGTTTTCTCATTTACAGTTAGCATCTAATCAGAACGTGAACTTATAAAAGCACTGATTTAATTTCTTCCTACTTTGAATCCCGTTTAAATAGTATAAACATGATGCCACTGCACTACTGCATTTCTAGAAATTATCTAAAAATCCCTCAAAGTTCTCAACTTTTATCTTGTTTGTTGAACAAGATATCATTTGAAAGGTCCGCTGCTTTGATCCGCCCATTATAAAAATGATACTGAATCATATTTTCCTAAAATAAGAGGTAGTCTAATCAATGTGAAAGCTAGAAACAAAGTAGCATTTTTAAAACAGCTTTTCAAATTAGGACTATATATTCTAGTGAGGCAGTTTTCTGATTTGAAAGAGGATCACTTTTACAAAACTTGAGTGGGCATTCTGTATTCAGCAATAGGAGAAAAAAGAGAATAAAGGTATAAATGTTTATCTCATTTGCTAGAATCATAAGTTCTAAGATGGAAAAAAATTAAACATTAGTAGTTTTTGGAACATACAAAGCTTGCAATTTAAAACTAAAACGTTTCTTAAATAATTTAAAATAGATTCTGGTTCAAACACTTTTTAAAAAATAATTAGCTATAAAATATGAAGAGAAAAAATATCCATCTCTAATATTTTACAATCATTTGCTGAAATTTTCACATGTGAAAACAAATTTCAGAATTTGGGAATCACTACAACAATGAATCAATATGTCATTTATAATAACACTGACACATTTAAAAGAATTTCTATTTGGTTAAGTTATGAAGTAACTTAAATTCTGAAGAAAATTAGTTTGCTTCTAACTGAATTGTAACAGCTGCCATGACTTTACATGGTTTTTCACCATGTAAAGAGCTGTAACTTTTTAATTCTATATACACAGTCCTTGACTTACTCTGGGTTCAGTCACACTACTAAAACTGTAACGTTTGGAACACTAATGTCAGTTATTGAAACAGTTACCAATTCTTTGTAGTAGACACATTAACTTCTAATCATATCTGCTATTTTAAGCTCTGAATAACATGGGACTAAATCATGTGACTTAGGGTATAGAAAAATGTAAGAAAATAGCCACAAACAGACCGATTATAACACTTCATCTCCTGTACTATTACTTCCTTTACAAATATTTGTGTTATTTTATAACATTTTAAACTCTTAAGAAATAATTACACCTCTACTCTGTTATCATCTCCAGAGATACAGGCTCCTTAAAATTAGAAGTATACACAATTTTATATTTTAAAATTTATTAGCCCAAAGATAAGAAGATGTATCTATATAAAAAAAAGAATTATTTTGAATGCTGCTGTTATGTGGGATTAAATTGTGTCCACAGTTCCTCTAATACAGAGTTAATTCTTATTTTTCCTTGCCAGAAAACAAAAAACAAAAACGGCTTAATTGTAGACTATTTATTTCATCAATACCATTACGAACCTATGTTATGTACAAATAACGTAACCCGAGACCTACTCTGGTCATCTGAGGAGTTACGAATTAAACCACGAATCTCCAGAGTCCAGCAGCACTTTAAATAATTTTATGAAAAAAATTATTTTTTTGCACATTTATTCCTTCACCACATGAAATTCATTTCCTGGGCTTCTTACAGTGAAAAAAGTCACTTGTTTTGGAGCACAGTATATATCAAAAAATACTTGGTAATCCAATAGACTGTTTTTCCTACATTATGGTCAGGCAACAGACCCCACCAAATACTGAAGATTGACATTTGTAGGTAATTCAATAGTTAGATGATGATTCTTCAGTAGTTTCACAGTGGCACAATTTTTCACATTACTTGAAACCACTGTTAAACCTATAACACATTTTCTGCTTCGCCATGGGTATTTTTTCTATCTTTAACCCTAAAAGGAATATCTTTTATCTGTTTGCAGTACAAAAAGCATTCATAATTCCGAAATGTTTTCCTTTTTTGCAATGCATGACTTTGAACTCAAGATTTTTCAAAGATCAGTTAAACATTATGTTTCTTTAAGACCAGAGCCTTATTTATGTGAGTTTGTGGCTTAACTAACAAGAATTTTTCTGTTCCAGGGAAAGTCAGTCGGTTTGTATCTTAAATACCGTAATCTAGTTTCAATCCATATAGACATCTGCAAGGGAAGGCACTCAAACGTTATGTCCCCCAGCAAACTAGATCATAGACTATAAGAATAATTTCTCTACACAACAGATAAGAGAAAACCAAAAAGCAAAATGATGGGAGGAAATAAAACATTTGTAATTTAAAAATTAATAAGCAACACATTTATCATTTATGTAACTGTACATTTATGTAATATTTTCTATTCAAATATTTAATAAAACCCCAACACGTGAAAACAGTGAGTGCCGTTTTAACCAGATGTCACAGACCTCCATATAAGCACCTAGAAATTTGTTCTCTACTCATATTATTGTACAAAATATTGTCTGTGTAATTACGTATATTTTATATCAATTTCTAAGGAGTTACCAATATTATATGACAAACTGCCAATGTTATGTGAAAATTAGTATGAATTAATGCATTAATGAAAAATGAACCCACAAAGTGGTAAAATAGTTAAAGTAGATTCCATTTTGACATTTTTTTTTTTTTACTGTTTTTTTAACTTAACAAACTTCCAAGATTCTAAAATCAAACACTGAAGGACAGCTAATCTCACATGTACAATATGCTAATATCACGTGATTTACTACATGAAACTACTATTGGTAAGTTTTGGTTTTTTTTAATTTAATGCTCAAAATACCTTCCACCTTATAGATAATGAAAACGATGCTCAGAGGGTTAAGTAACTCACCTGAAGTTACACAATTATTAAGTGGTAAACAATTTGGCTCTAAAGTCCATGCTCTTGTCTACCCTTATAAGCATCAGAGCAAAATATTACTTTTTATATTTGAAAAAAAAAATGTGACATTCACGGACATAGTGTCTGAATCAAATATGTAAAAGATTACTATATGAACATACATAAATATCTTAAGTCTTATGTAGAATTTTTGCACTTGTAACAAATGATTGTTCTGTTTCTATCTTATTTGTTATCTTCTACATTTAAAGGAATGAATCAAGTTAGTGGTTACCTAAAGAATGAATACTCTTGATGTGAAACAGTCACATGTGCACAGTGACACATAATCACATGTACACTACTTCCTTACAGAAACAATATGAGAATTTCAATACAACTAATATTAAAATGAAGCATAAAAATATTTGATAATTAGTAACCTAAAAATTAACATAAATACATATTAAACTGTATTTTATTTATTGAAATGTAATATTTAAGCTTAGATAAGTATTATGTCACTCATTTTACTTTTAATGCGAACTATAAGTTACATTTTTAATTTTAATTATCCTCACTTTAAAAAACCAAAGGCCTCAAATCACTGTGTTGTACACCTGAAACTAATGCTGTATGTTAATTATACCTCCATAAAAAATAAATAAATAAATAACAGAAAAACTAAAGGCCAGTCTAGAGTTTAATATAAGAACTGATAAATGTAAATAATCCCATTCAGCAACTTTTCAACTTAAAATGTAAGAATTCACTTCTAATCACTTGGGTTGTTGTTCACCCAGGTAAGTTTATTTCTTTTCCAGTGAATAATGTTTGATTAAACACAGGAAAAGTTACAGTCAATGCAATGTGATTATCTATAATGAAAGTAAGTTATTCCATATTCCCATTTTGAAAAATAAATGAATATATCAACACACCCCATAATATAACATTTATATAAACTTTAAAATACCAGCTAGCTGAAAGTGAACAGAACATATAATCGGGATAATTTCATACCAGTGTAATCATTCCTCACAGCATTTTTATTACACAGTATGGAATGGATTATAGCAAATGTATTTCACACATGCTATTTCTTATTCAAAAGGAAATACAGAATAGGATATAAAACAGTTCTAGCCAAATCTTCATTCAAATCCAACATTCATGGACGCCACTGTAATTGAAAGACATTTCCAGATAGCTGTGGACCTCATTTTCCTTTAAAATCATATGTTTTTGACATCTGTTCCAACTAAAACATTCATGTTCTTAAATTTTACCAAACTGTCTTATGCTTAGTTTTTAAAATATTGTTTTATTTTGTTTTACTTTAATTTACAACTAGTTATGCTCATAAAATTGTTTAAATTTTCAAATTATGCTAACATGTTAGAAAAACAGTGTAGTATGCATACCTAATCAACATTTTACATCAGTGATTTCCAAAGTTTCTGAAACTTTCACTTACTTTTAACTGACCTTCATACAACTCCTTAAAATGGGATAAAGAAAATATTTTGTCATTTTAAAATTAATCTGAATTCATACTTTTAATGTGAATTTTTAATTTCACTTTGAATATATCTTCCAAAATAAAGAGTCAATGTTTCCAAGATCAGACATCAAAATGAATACTATTAATTTTGAATACTGCATTTTACTTTTGACCTACTCAATAATAATAATTTAAAAATAAACATGAACTATTAAAATATGACAAATTATAAAAATCTCTGACTTAACGATGATACTCCTTGAAGCGTCTACAAAATTATAAGATTTTATATAATTAGGAAATGAGTTAAAAGAAATTTCAGATCTAAGGTATATTAAAAATAATTATAAGCAAAATGAAAAAAGAGAGGAAAAAAGAAAGGAAATTTGTAAAGGCCTTATACACCTCTTGGTGAAATATATTTAAAATGCAAAAATCTACAATAGCAAAAATTAAGGATTAGTATTTACCTAACAATAAGTTCAGAAGCATTTATGTTCATGGAACATAAATTCATGGAAACTTAACCAGATTGGTTTCTACCAATGATTTTTTGCATAAAGTAGTCAAATATCCAGTTTAGGAAGACTGCCTAAATAATTTTATCCACAAACCTTTCTCAATAGGTAACTTCAAAATATCTTGTATACTATTGCTACTCTTTGCATCAAAATCCCTATTTTAAATTATCTTTGTTATTCAATTTAGATATTTACCTAGAAAAGGGAATCAATGGTTCTCAAGAAAAGAATACAATATTTGTAAATATAAAATTCCATTTATGTACTGAATAATGAAATAATACAACAAAGGGGTACTTTAACTTTTTACTCTGATTTTCACGTGCAAACATTCAAAATATAGAGGGGTATTTTAACATAAATTGGGTCCATTCTATGAATATGTGTACTTGCATATAGAGAACAATTACAAAGCAACATCAAATACAAGATGGTTAAGATACAGATTATACTAAAATACCAATAAACTATAAAGGTTATGGTAACCAAGTGTGAGATTACTGATGGCAGACTCCAAGAAGGAGGTTTTGGAAGAAGGTTTCAGTTTTATTTAAAATACAGAAATAGGTAGTTATAAGTCATGGAATAGATGGTGATGAACAAAGGCATGAAGGGGGCAGAACAGAAAATGACAAGTAAAGGTTACATAAAAACAACTAAAATAAAGGAGACACATGCCATGAAGTTAATAAATGTCATTTACATATACCAATAATTGAGATCAAAATCTGAGGTGTCATCTCTGATATATGTTCTTTCCTTTACATTCTGTAACTTGTTTAATCACCAATTCCTCTTTATTCTGTCTACTAACCATATCTAGAATCAGTTTTCATCTCCAGTTCCCTAGTAACACCCCCAGAATTCAGACTAACCATTCCTCACCGGAACCCCTTTTGTGGTCTCGAAGGTAGTCTCTGTGAATCCCCTCACTCCCATCTCCATCTCACCCTAATGTGATACCAATTCTCTGCCAGGTTGGTCTGTTTGAAATATAAATCAGCTCAGGTTACCCTTCACTAAAAAACTTTTCAGTGGATCACCAATGTTCTCAAAACAAAGCCTAAAATCTTTAACATGACATTACTGATTTGATCCTTACCTTTATTTCCAGTTTCACCCTGCACTCCTCCAACCTCACCTAGAGCCTTCTGCCCTGCCATAAAGAACTTCTCTCCCTTCCTCAGATACAACCTCCTCCCTGTGTCTTCATCTCCAGGTAAGCTCAACTACAACTTCCCCAAGGAAGTCCTCCTTTTAACCCTCCCTCTCTCCACAAACCCCTCAGACTAGGCTAGATCTTAGAAACTCAACAGGTACTTCTCCATGGCAGCACTTTTATATATACTTAAAATTATTTCATAATCTTTTATTATTTTTTAAATGACAGCTATTATAAACTCTAAGTTCAATAGAGGAAGGACTATATCTTTTTTGTATTCTAGAACCACTCCCCAGAACCTAGACAAGAGTCTGAATAATAAATATTTGCCAACTGCTAAGGCAAGAAACACAGGAATATGTTGCCACCCAGAAGATTCACAGGATACAAAAGACTCTCAGGTCACCAAATTTCAATCTAGGAGAGTACTCATAGATAATCAACTTCAGTGGTTTTGACCATATTCATCAGAGGCCTCAGAGAATAGACCAGAAAAGCGAGATGTTGAACCTATCCACTACACACTTCTGCCCTTGCTCCAACCGAATCAGCTTCATTTTTTGTGTTTTTACGTACATACATAACATTTCACTAAAAAAAGGAAAAGAAGTTTGAAAACCTCTATGCTGAATAATTTCCAAATCCTGACCTGCAGTCCATCCGTTCATGTAAGATCCCTTTCTCCTGCTATCATTCCTAACATACTGATAGAAACCACCCTAGTGAATCTGCTATATCCAAAATCATCTTAATTTTCTGATCCCTTAACTCCTCCACATCTAATCAGTTACCAGATCCCTTTTCCCCATTTCCTCTACTGCCAGGTAAAAACAGATTCAAATCCTTTTTGCTCTTGGAATTACTACGGCAGCTTCTTATGTGGCTTACTTAACTCCAATCTCCCCTTCCTTAATAACATCCATGTTGGACCTATCTTTCTCATACAGTGCCTTCCTTGTATCCCTAATAAAAATCTTGGGCAGATTCCAGTTTAATATTATAAAAAAAACCAACTGCCCTTCTCTGGCTTTTAAAACCCTCCTTCTACAACCTGTCCAAACCACCTATTCAGCCTATTAGGCTTCCTTCTTCTTTGATCAGTTTTCTCCAATCATTCAAGCAAGATGCTCTACACCTCTCCTCTGTGTCTATCCAGACCACAAATCCAAAGCTGAGTGGCCTAAGTTACTGAGGCATATCAGATATGGTAAAATGGAACTCCGTGTTCCCAGTTTGACAAGTTTAAACTGTAAGAACCATCTTTATATCTCCTGTACTCTCTGTCCTTCTTCAGTGCATTGGCATCAACTCCCAAAATTACACAATATTAAATTACTGAGGTTATGAAAGACCTTAAATAATATATCCCACAACTTGCAATTTATAGATGAGGAAGTGAAACTCCTTGTTCAAGGTCACACAGTTAAGTTAATGGTAGTCCAGGAACTAGACTACTAATCTAGCTCAGCTCCTCTGTTTCTGATAGTCCAGCTCTATTCCAACTTTCTTTTTAATAATCATGACACAGAACTAGACTCGGGCTAGTAGAATTTGAGTAAAGGTCACAACGTGTACTTGAAAAAATTGCGATTCTCCATAATATTAAATTTTAGCTACTTGTCTTTCCAGTTGTGCAAGATGCTAACACTCATTCATTTCACAAGTACTCATTGAGCACCTACCATGTGCTGGGAATATAGCAGCAAACAAAATTGACTAAAATATACATCTTTAGGAAGAATACACAGTACTAAACTGCTAATATATGAATATTATGAATCATTATTTAAATGATTGAATGAATAAATAAGTTAAATATTTACAGTGTCAGGCAGCAATAAGGTCCTTAGAGAAAGATAAAGTAGGGCAGGGTATACCCCATTATTTAGAGATCCAGGGGATGAGAAGCAACCAATGCCCAAGAGATGAGAAAGGAGAAAAAAACAAGAAGAGTGAGGTTCGGAAAGGCAAGTGAATAATGTTTTAAGAAGGAAGGTAAG
>CM053615.1:27591869-27605238 GCA_028646535.1 Procyon lotor
CTCAGTCGTTAAGCGTCTGCCTTCGGCCCAGGTCAGATCCCAGCGTCCTGGGATCGAGCCCCGCATCGGGCTCTCTGCGCGGCAGGGGGCCTGCTTCTCCCGCTACCATTCCCGCTACCATTCCCTCTGCTTGTGTTCCCTCTCTCGCTGTGTTTCTCGCTGTCAAATAAATAAAAATCTTTAAAAAAAAAAAAAAAAAGAAGGAAGGTAAGCAATTGTGTCAAATGCTACTGATAGATCAAGGAAGATGAGCACCAAAAAATGACCACTAGATTTAGTAATACAGACGTCACTGGTGACCCTGAGAAAAAGCTTTGGGTGAGTGATGGGAGCACAAATCTGAATCAAGTAAATTCAAGAGATAATGGAAAGAAAAATGGAGACAGAACAGACAACTCCTGAGGAGTTCTGCTAAAAAAGGGAGCAGAGTAATGAATGGAAAATGGAAAGTGATGTGGAATCAGGATGTGGTTGTTGCTATTTGTTGCTTACAATGAGAGAAATTTGTGCAACTCTATGTGCTGTTAATCCAGTGGTAACAGAAAATGCAAAGAAACTCTCGGGTAATGTCCTTGAGGAAGTGGGAGGAAGACATTTCGTCTATAGGAGCAGTCAAGAAATGGTTACAGATAGATGCAGGTATGTATCTGGGGACAAGAACTTCTGTAAATTTTCTGATTAGTTATTCCATTGAATGAAATAGGAAGCAAAGTCAGCAACTGAGAGTGAAGATAAGGGAGATGGTGCTGAAGGTTTAACAAGAAAGGAGAATGTATAAAATGGCTGTCCAACAAAATGAGTGAATGGACCAGAAGGGAAAAAAGTTGGCAAAGTAGTAAAATTTGCAGGTAGTGATCATGGTTCAAATCAGTGCTTTGTGTTTCTTCAAGAACACTGATGTGCTCTGCCACAAGAGTAGGCAGAAAGTTAATCAAGGGAAGGAAGGAGAGAAGCAAAAGAACTGAGGAGGGAGAAAGAGAAAAAGAAGCTGAAGAGTTTATTGTATCTGCATTGTGATGATTATACTGACAAACTCTAGACTACAAAGGAGGTGAGAATTCTTGAATTTATGGCAAGAGAATAAAAAATGGCCCAGCCGGGATGCCTAGGTGGCTCAGTCATTAAGCCTCTGCCTTCGGCTTAGGTCATGATCCCAGGGTCCTGGGATGGAGCCCCACATGGAGCTCCCTGCTCAGCAGGAGGCCTGCTTCTCCCTCTCCCACTCCCCCAGCTTGTGTTCCCTCTTTGGCTGTCTCTCTTTGTCAAATAAATAAATGAAATCTAAAAGAAGAAAAAAAAAGCCAAGTAAATGGATTTGTTGCTGTCGGAATAGTAGAGAGGTATGATGTAAAGAGAAACAGTGGTGATCAAAAAGAGTGGGAGTCTTCAAACTGGGATTATAAAATGACTGCTGGTATGAATGACAATAAAAGTGTAATTAGCAGCTCAGGTAAGGGAAGGGATAAGATATTTAGATCCAAGAAATACCCATTTGCAATCTCAAATTTCTAACAAAATCTTCACACCTAATAATGCCCTCTTAGTTTCCTGTTGCTACTAAAACAAATTACCACAAACTGAGAGGCTTAAAACAAATGTATTATCTTATAGCTCCAGAGGGCAGAAGTTTGAAATTGGTTTAACTGGGCTAAAAATCAAGGTGTCCAGAGGGCTTCAGTACTTCTAGGAAGGTCAAGTTGCCTTTTACAAATTCTAAAGCTGCCTATGGTACAGTGCTGTGGAAAACAGTATATGGCAGTTCATCAAAAACTTAAAACAATTATCATATGACCCAGCAATTCCACTAGTGGGCATATACCCATAATAATTGAAAGCAGGGTCTCAAAGAGATATTTGTACATTGATGTTCATAGCTGCATTATTCATAATAGCTAAAATGTGGAAGTAACCCAAGTATCCATCTATAGATAAATAAGCAAAATGTGGAATATACATATACTGGAATATTACTCAACCTTAAAAAGGAAGGAAATTCTGACATATGCTATGACATGAATGAACTTTGAAGCCATCATGCTAAGTAAAATAGGCCAGTCACAAAAAGACAAATAGTGTTATGACTCACTTATGTGAAGTCACATAAAGGAGTCAAAATCAAAGTCACAGAAAAAAAGAATGGTGGTTGCCATGTGCTAGAAGGAGAAGAGAATTGGGAATTATCATTTAATAGGTATAAAATTTTAGTTTTATGGGTGCCTGGGTGGCTCAGTGGGTTAAAGCCTCTGCCTTTGGCTCAAGTCATAATCTCAGGGTCCTGGGATTGAGCCCCGCATCAGGCTCTCTGCTCAGCGGGGAGCCTGCTTCCTCCTCTCTGCCTGCCTCTCTGCCTATTTGTGAACTCTCTCTGTCAAATAAATAAAATCTTTAAGAAAAATTAAAAAATAATAAAAATTTTAGTTTTATAAGATTTGAAGAGTTATGAAAACAGATAATGAAGATAGTTGTACAACATTATGAATGTGTTTAGTACCACTAAACTGTACACTTAAAAATAATTAAGATGGTGAATTTTATGCTATGTGGATTTTATCACAGAAAAAAAAAAAAGAAGAGAGAATTAAAATATATACATATGCCAGCTTAGCCATACAAGTGCCACTCCCCCCAGTACTGCAAAATAAGTCAGAAAGAGAAAACAATTCTGCCTGCCACACAACTCAGGACATGCCCTGAAGAGAGATACAAATCTACTGTTGCTGCAGCATGACTCAGTTTCTTCATGTTTCATTTAGCTTTAATAATCTCATCACACTTAATGATTTGAGACTTTGAGTATCACTTTTCAAACAGGGCCCCTAAAAACAAGCATTCAGGTACTCACCTGAATCTAAAGTAAACTGGTCTATAAAGAATACAACATATAGAATAAAATGGGCTAATATCTGTAACATATAAAAAGTTAAATTTAGTATAAAAGGAGTGCCTGAGTGGCTCAATCTTTGGTTCAGGTCATGATTCCAGCATTCCGGGATGCAGCCCTGTGTTGGGGGTGGGGTGGGGGGGAGGAGGGTCTCTGCTCAGCGAGAAGCCTGCAACTCCCTCTCCCTCTGCCTGCAACTCCCTCTCCCTCTGCCTGCAACTCCCCCTGCTTATACTCTGTCGAATAAATATTTTTTAAAATTGATATGAAAAAAATCAGTGCCTCCAAAGAATGAAATGTTTGTAATACACAGAACAATAAATATAAATGGCCAAAACGTTTGAAAAAAATGTTCAAGTTCACAAAGATAAATGTAAATATTAAATAAATTATCGTTCTACCCTGATAATGGACAAACAGGCAAATACAAGTGTTGGTAAAACTGTTAGAAAACAAATACTGATAGCCATTGTTTTAATAAGAATATAAACTAATACATCCATAAAACAATTTAGTAATATTACTCAGAACTTTAAATTACCAACCCTGTTGAAAAAGTGGTTTCACTTTTAGGCATACATCCTATGATAATAAATTTAAAAAGTTATTAGGAACAAAGATGTACATTAACAGTTGGCTAAATATTTAAAAGCTGAAAATAATCCAAATGCCTATCAATAAAGACTGTCTATAATAAATAAAAGAAGTATGCTTATATAAGAAAAACAAAGGAGGGGTGCTTGGGTGGCTGAGGCAGTTTGAGTGCATGACACTTGATTTTAGCTCAGGTCATGATCTTGGAGTCATGAGATTGAGCCCTGTGTGGGGCTGCACACTGGGAATGGAGCCTGCTTGGAATTCTCTCTCCCTCTCCCGCTGCCCCTCCCCCCATCACACAGGCACACTCTCAAAAAAATAAATAACAAAGAAACTTAAATGTACTGACACAGAAATATATAACATATAAAAAGGTTTAATTTGGTTTTATGCCTTTATTTTCAAAATAAAAAAATAGTTTTACTCATCTTATTACAAAAATAATTCTGAACTCATATTGAATATGCATATAATAACGAAAAGCTTAAAAAAGGAAAAAAAAAAAGTATCCTGAATCATTTTAGCAAATAATCCTCCCAGGTCACTAAGATCTTTAAGCATCATACAAAAATTACTCCAAATTCAGAATTAAGACAATAGTCTTTAGTACAAAATCCCTATCATTGTAATCTAAATATCCTTTAAATGCTCATACATATCAATATACTATGAAAAACACTAAAAGTTGGTTTTATTTTTTGGTTTGATTTGGTTCTAAGTTGGTTCTATTTTGTTTGTTTGTTTGGTTTGGTTTGGATCTAAGTCAGGTTTTATTTTTTTCAATATTCATTTTATTATTATTCTCTAAATTATTTTTTAAGTTTTTATTTAAATTCCACATAATTAATGTACAGTGTTAATATTAGTTTTTGGTGTACAATACAGTGATTCAACATTTCCATAGAACACCCAATACCCTTCATAACAAGTGCACTCCTTCATCCCCTTACTCACCTTCCCTCTGGTAACCATCAGTTTATTCTGTGTAGTTCAAAGTCTATTTAAAAAGGATTTATTTCAAAGTCCTAAAATTCACTTAAATTTACATAACTTACTACTATTCAAGGTTAAAATTCAAGACAATTAAGTCCACAACTATGCCAATACAATGGCATTGAAAAGCCTTCTGAGATTGCAAAACTAGAAAAAAGAAAAAAAAAAGCCAATAGACTGAAAGCAATTAACTCCAGGAAGAGATTATAAACAATAAAGCAATGTATAAATGAACAAGCATAGCTCACAGCTACAGTATCAAACGATTCAGTGACCACCCAAGTACATAACAGCTCAGAAGGAAGAAATGGGTTTTCTATGACACCTTATGAAACAAAATCAAATATCTGACCACACACATTCCCAATCCATGTAGTTACAGAGGAGTGGAATAACAGGAAAAATAATATAAAAATGAAGAGAAAGCATAAATTGTACCATATGGAAAAGTGATTTGATTGACAGCATTCAAAGAAATGACAACAGCAAAAGCTACAGAAAGGAAATCAGCATTACCTGAAAGAAATACAGAAATTTCTAACGATTAATTTACCCTATTATTAAAACACTAAAAATGCATAAGCATTTAAATTTGGATCATAAGCACTATTTCAAAATAAAGGTTAAATGTTACTCCATTCCAGATATTTGCGAATATACAGAAAAAAACATTCGTAAGAACATGAGTGGTAGCCAATAATAGCTGTTTATAAAACTGAGCAGAAGTCAAATGCTTCCATGTAAAAGTTGAGTATCAACAATTTATATATTCTGAATTTCAAGGTACCAAAATTCATATGTAACTATTTACAAAGTTAACAGTCCATAACTTAAACAGGTATATTGTTAAAGTAACAGAGCTCCAGTTAATCTAAGCACAACTTTTTGACATCTTGACTCGAAAATACCACTTTCCTTCCTACATGATATGAATCAGTGGTGGACGTTATAAATTAAGTATAAAATGTCTGTATAGTTATTAAGATACTATTACTAATGTAACAGTAATATCAGCAGAGATAAATATACCAAGCTGAGGATTATTACAGCACTTTGACATTCCCTTAAGGTTAAAAAAAAGTATGGCAAACATCTTTTACTGTTATTACTCCAAAGCATGGAAATCTAATCAGATATGTTCTTATAACATTTTTTTATACTCCAAAAATATTTTTGTTTATTCTCATAAAGCACAAAATATCCCATTTGTATAAGAAAATGTTTTAATGTTCCTTATACCCTAAAATATATAATGTCTTTAGTATATAATACCTTTACCTCAGAAACTTAATCTTATGAATAAACAAATTTGTCCTTGAAAACTGGCTAAAGAAACTTTGTCAAAAATAAATGTAATGTAGGGGTGCAGTCACTTAGGAGTCCAACTCTTGATTTCAGCTCAGGTCATGATCTCAGGGTTGTGAAATCAAGCTCCATGTCGGGCTCTGCACTGGGTGTGGAGCCTGCTTAAGATTCTCTCTCCCTTTCCTTCTGCCCCTCCCTCACCCCCACTCCCACGCTCTCTAAATATAAAACAAATAATTAAAAAATAAATTTTTTTTAAAAGCACAAGGAAGAAACAGAAAAAGCAGAAATATGGGTATATACAATAAACTATCGCTCCCCTAAATTTTATAAATCATATTTGGTAACGAGAAAAAACCTATAAAGCCATCTTGTACTAAAGTTAAAAAAGCCTTTTATATATCACTGAAGTGAAAAAAGACTGATACCAGTAGTTTAAGATAGCTCACATATGTATATTGTAATACTCAGAGTAATCACTATGATAATTATACAAAGTTATATAACATACACTCAACAATACCATAAAAAAATAAAATATAACACTAAAAAAAAAAAGTTCCAGTACCCAAAGGAAGAAAGAAAACAACAACAGAGAAATGAGAGAATAAAATAACAGAAAACAAAAACTAAAATTAGAGACAAGGTATAGCACATTAATAATTAATGTCATTAGAATTTAAAATAGCATGGCTTGGCAGAGTGGTTAAAAATATATTAAAGTAATCTTTGAAAACAAAAGCTTGAGAAAGACATAACCATGTAAACATTAATCAATAAAAAGCAGGAGTGGCTTTACTAATATCAGATAAAGTAGATTTCAGAGCAAAGAAAATTACTAGAAACAAAGATATCACATAATGATAAAAAGATCACTCCACTAGGAAGCCATAACAATGCTACAAATGTTCACAACCAAAGAATAAGAGTCTCAAAATATATAAGGCAAAAACAGAGCTGGAAAGAAAAACAGACAAATCCACAATTATAACTGGAGACTCAATAAGTCATTCTCAGCAACCGATAAAAGTATTTGTCAGAAAACTGTCAAGGAAATAGAAAATCTGAACACAATCAACAGGATCCAACTGAAATATATAGATAATTCCTCCAACAACAATGCCCATGGCACATACATCAAGACAGACTATATAAATCCTAGGCCATAAAATAAATATGAATATATTTAAAAGAACTGAAGTCATACATCGTACATATCATGTCACCCAACCACAATGGAATCTAACTAGCATTCAAAAATGCAAAGCCAGGGGCGTCTGGGTGGCTCAGTCATTAAGCATCTGCCTTCGGCTCAGGTCATGATCCCAGGGTCCTGGGATGGAGCCCAGCATGGGGCTTCCTGCTCAGGAGGAAGACTCCTTCTCCTTCTACCACTCTCCCTGCTTCTGTTCCCTCTCTGGCTATCTCTCTCTCTCTGCCAAATAAATAAAATCTTTAAAAACAAACAAAAATGCAAAGACAATAAGAAAATGTCTAAACACTTGTAAATGAAACAGAATACTTCAAATAATTGAGAGGTCAAAGAAGAAGTCACAAAGAAAAGTTTCAAATACATAATACTGCAAGAAAATAAAAATACAAGACATCAAAAATAAGTTTGATGCAGCTAAAGTAGTGCAGAGAAAGAAAGTACACACTTATATTATTCTTATATTATTAGAAAAGAATGATCTCAAATAAATGATTTAAGTTCTTACATCTAAAAAACTAGATAAAAGATGAGGAAATAAACCCAAAGAGACAAAAGGAAAGAAATAAAGACATAAAATTGAAAATAAGAAAATAGAGAAAAATCAAAAATAAAACAAAAAGCTGGTTCTTAGGGAAAAAAAAATCCATAAAACTGATACTCTACGAAGACTGACAAAATACATAAAAGACAAATCACAAACATCTGGAATGAAGAGGAGGTCATCGCTATAAACCTTAAAGCCAGTAAAAGGATAATAAATGAATACTAAAAACAATTTTTTGCTTATAAGTTTGACAATTTAGCAGAAAAAAAAACCTTAATTCCTTAAAAACCAAACACTAATAAAACATAATAAAGATGAAATAGATATGTCCTATAACAAAGAAAATGAATTCAAAAGCTGCTCCCCCTCCAAAAAAGTCTCCATGCCTAATTGTTTTCAATAAAGAATTTGAGCAAATATGATAAAAAGTAGTATCAATTTTCATAATCTATTCAAGAAAAAAGAATGAGTCTTATCAGACTAATTTTATCCTGATACTAAAACCAGACAAAAATAATACTCAAAAAATGTGGATCATTTTCTCTCATGAATATAAATGTAAACAAATAAATAAAACAAAACCCTCAACACCATATTAGTGAATCAAATCCAGCTATATAGGTAAACAATTATATATCATAATGAAGAGGGATTTATTCCAGGTTTGAAAAGCTAGTTCAACATTTAAAAAAAAAAATCAATGCAATCCATCATATCAACAGGCTAAAGAAGAAAAATAATTTGTAAAAAAAAAAAAAAGAAGAAAAATAATATATCAAAGTATAATAAATTTGACAAAATTCAACATCATTTCATGATTAGGAATTAGGACAGGATAAAGAGTATCTACAAAAAACTTAGAGCTAACATTATACACAAAATCAGAAGACTAAATTATTTTCCCCTAAGATACAGAACAAGACCAAAATGTCCACTCTCATCACTCACCATACTACTGGTAATTCTGACTACTGCAATAAGGCAAGAAAAAAAACAAAAGGCATATAAACTGGAAAAGAAAAAATAAGTGTCTCTATTTGCCAACAATATTTTTTTCTACTAGAAAATCCCAAAGAATCTACAAAAAAACCTCCCAGGACTTGGTTCATTAAAATTGGATGATACAAGGTCAACACATAAAAATAAAAAATCAAGCTACTTCTAAATGGGAAAAATGAACATGTGGAAATAGAAATAAATTATAATCACTCCAAAGAAACTTAAATACTTAGATATAAACTTAAAACATGAACCAGAGATGTATGCCAGAAAGTATAAAATGTTAATGAATGAGGGGTGTCTGGGTGGCTCAGTGGGTTAAAGCCTCTGTCTTCGGCTCAGGTCATGATATCAGGGTCCTGGGATCGAGCCCCACATTGGGCTCTCTGCTCAGCAGGGAGCCTTCTTTCCCTCCTCTCTCTGCCTGCCTCTCTGCCTACTTGTGATCTCTCTGTCAGATAAATAAATAAAATCTTTCCTCTCTCATAAATAAATAAATAAATCTTTTAAAAAAATGTTAATGAATGAAACCAAAAAAGACTTAAATGGAGAGACAAATTTTGTTTGTGGAAAGACAGCATAATAAAAATGTCAATTATCTCAAAATCAAAGTAAGTTGTTCATAGACATAGGGAATCATAATGCACATTGTAGCACTAAAACAGATAAAACAATCTTTAAAAAAGAATAAAATTGCCGGAAGCTAACTCTTTATGATATTAAGGACTATATATAGCTATAATAATCGAGAAAGTGCGATACTAGTAAATGGAAAGACACAGAGATCAATGGGATGTAATAGAGAACCAAGATATCAACACAAACAAGGCCTACTGATTTTTCATATAGCTACAAATGTAATTCAATACAGTGGCAAAAGTGTAGTCTTTTCAACAAATAGTAATGGAGAATTTGGACATGTAGAGCAAAAAAAATATACCTCAACAGAAACCTCACAACTTACATAAAAACTTACTCAAAATGGATCACAAGACTAAATGTAAAATACAAATATTTTCAGTAGATATAGGAGAAAATCTTTAGGATCTAGAGTTAGGACTGACACCAAAAGCTTAATTTACAAAAGGAAACATTGATAATTGGATGTGATGAAGACATTCTTTTGCTCTGTAAAAGACTCTGTTTAAGAGGATCAAAGGACAGGGCGCCTGGGTGGCTCAGTAGGTTAAAGCCTCTGCCTTCAGCTCAAGTCGTGATCTCAGGGTCCTGGGATGGAGCCCTGAATAGGGCTCTCTGCTCAGCAGGGAGCCTGCTTCCCCCCCCCCCCCCCCCCCCCCGCCTGCCTCTCTGCCTACTTGTGGTATCTCTCCTCTCTGTCAAATAAATAAATAAATGAATAAATGAATGAATGAATGAATAAATAAATAGGATCAAAGGACAAGCAACAAAAAAGTGGAAGAAAAATATTTGTGAACCACCTATCTGACAAAGGACTAGTATATACATCTATAAAAAACTCTTGAAGCTCAAACAGTAATACAACAAATAACCCAATTAGAAAAATAGTAAAAGGCATTAACCAATACTTCACAAAAGAGGATATATAGATGGCAAATCAGCACATGAAAAGACGTTCAACACATTACCAATAAGCAGTATAATAAGACTACCACTACACACCTATCAGAATGTTTAAAATAAGAATAGTGGCAATACAAAGGCTGGCAAGAGTAAAGAGAAAATAAGACATTCATGTATTACTGGTGACAATTAAAAACAGTACAGATAATTCCGGGAAATGCTTACAAAGTTCTTTAAAAATTAAGATGCAATTACCGCATGACCTAGGAATTATGCTGTTTGGCATTTATTTCAGGGAAATTAAAAAATAAAGTGCACAAAAAATCCTGAATATAGTCATAGAAGCTATATTCAAAAGAACCAAAAACTTAAAAAAAAAAAAGCTGTCTTTTGATGTGACTATTAAACAAACTGTGGTACAGCCACACCATGGAATACTATTCTGCTATAAGGAGTAATGAATTATGTTTTAAAGATTTTATTTATTTATTTGCCAGAGAGAGAGAGAGAGACAGACAGAGAGCACAAGTAGGGGGAGCAGCAGGCAGAGGGAGAAGTAGGAGCCCCACTAAGCAAGGAGCCGGATGTGGGACTCCATCCCAGGACCCTGGGACCATGACCTGAGGCAAAGGCAGATGCTTAACTGACTGAGCCACTCAGGCATCCGAGGAGCAATGAATTATTAGTATACATGCAACAACTTGAATGACTTTCCATGGAATTATGCTGCATAAAAAGCCAATACCAAAATGATTACAGACCGTAAAAATCCACTTAATTTCCTTAAAATGGAAGAATTATAGAAATAAAAAAGAGATTTGTTGTTGCCAGGAGATAAGGACAGGGTTGGCAAACATGGGAGGAGGCTACAAAAAGGCAATACAAAGAATCATGTGGTAGTGGAACCATTCTGTATCTTGACTATAGTAGTAGATGCACGGAACTGTATGTTGTATAAATGCACACACGAGTGTACTACATATGATAAAAATACAAACACACATGCACACAAGTGGGTATAAATAAAACTGTAGAAATCTAAACAAGATCAATGGCTTTTATCAATGTCAATATTCTGCATGAATGTGTACTACACTTCTTCATATACTACAGTTTTGTAAGATATAACCATTGGAGGAAGGTGGGTAAACTATAAACGCATCTCCCTGTACTATTTTTAATAACTGTACATGAATCTGCAATTATATCAAAACAAAAAGTTCAATTTTAAAGAAACAGCAAACCAGAAATGATACAACATAGTATTACAAAAGCCTAATAAGGTAATGAGTCACTGCATTCAGATATAACAATTCCAATCAGAATATAAAAGTCATATAATTAGAATGTCAATTATTAATAGTACTTTTTTCTTAATCTGATAAATCATGCCCATATAAAGCTATAATTTTTTTTTAAAGGATTTTATTTATTTATTTGCCAGGGAGAGAGAGAGAGAGCAAGCACAAGCTGGGGGAGCGGCAGGCAGAGGGAGAAGCAAGTTCCCTGCTGAGCAAGGAGTCCAACCCGGGACTCAATCTCAGAATTCTGGAATCATGACCCAAGCCAAAGGCAGACACTTAACTGACAGCCACCCACGTGTCCCATATAAATCTATAATTTACATTAAATAAATTATAATAATTGAACTTCTTAATTTGATACATCTCTTCAATTTATCTCTCCCTCTCATAAATAAAGCTAAGTTTTAGGCTACCTCAAATTCCAGCAAATTCCGACTAAGTAGAGTCTAACAAATATTTTAAATGTAACTTTAAGGATGCATTTATTGGAATTATTGCACAAATATATTAATGTAATTAAAATTAGAATTCTATTTAAGAACTTACTATAAACTCAAAATTCAAGTTTATTTAAAATTTTTAATCAAAAACCTGACTATAACATTAATGATATTAAATTACAAGTTATAATCTTATACATGACAGACATACTTAGTGAGATTAAGTTACATAAATCATAATAAAATATGCCTAAGTATCTATGAAATATATATCATATATACATTTTAAATTTAGGTTTTATAACTAATAAGCTAGCAAAAACAAATTTACTGAATCCAATTCCATGAAGAAGCAAAGGTGGTATTTTTTCAGTTAGAATTCATGTACAGAATCCAAAATCAGACATAATATAACTGCCATATACCGGCATATCTCACTCTATTGCACGTAGCTTTACTGCACTTCATAGATACCACATTTCCACAAACTGAAGATCTGCTGCAAGACTGCAACAAGCAAGTCTACTGGCACCATTTTTCTTAAAACATTTGTTCACTTTGTGTCTCTGTGTCACATTTTGGTTAATTCTAACAATATCTCAAACTTTTTCATTATTATTGTATTTGTTACGGTGATTTGTGATCAATGATTTTAACTCACTAAAAGCTCAACTGATTTTAGCAATAAAGTAATAAATACAGCAGTTCTTAGCAATAAAGTATTTTTTCATTAAGGTATATACTTTTTAGACATAATGCTATTGCACCTTTGATATGCTACAGTGTAATGTAAACATAACTTTTATATACACTGCGAAACCAAAAAATCTCATTTGCTTTGCTTTATTGCGATATTTGTTTTATTGTGGTGGTATGGAACGAAACCACCAGTATCTCCGAGGTATGCCCATAAAATATAAACATGTCATCTTAAAATTAATCAACATCATTCTTACCATCCACAACTTCTGAAGCTTCTTGTCTCCATCATATAGTCTACTTAAAGATGTCATTACCCATATGTAAGTACTCCTCCTAAGTAGCATGAAATTCTCTCAATGGGATTATTAAAGGATCTACAGTACTTCATGGTTTGAACAGAACAAACTATGACATGCTAAAACAATGTTTCTCTCTGTGTGGTTCTGCCACCACCCACACACAGTTTATTATTTAAAAAAAAAAAAAAAAGGCACTGGCACTTGACACTATACATCATCTTAGTATGGAATAATCTCAAAAAAAATTATATCTCATATGTTATCATCTTTTGATAAAAGGACATAGGGATGCAGCAGTTAACTTAAACTATGCCAAACAGATTTTATTGAGCATTAATAAAGGCAATATAATTTATTACATCATCATTAATATTAACAATAAATTTTAAATGAGGAAACACCCAAATATTATTATTTTTTTTAAAGATTTTATTTATTTGACAGAGAGAAACACAGCGAGAGAGGGAACACAAGCAGAGGGAATGGCAGCGGGAGAAGCAGGCTTCCTGCTGAGCAAGGAACCCGATGTGGGGTTCGATCCCAGGACTCT